>JACEVL010000886.1:0-160000 GCA_020284085.1 Aporrectodea caliginosa
AACTATACAATAAACACGTTGAATCCAATGTTTATTTCCTTGTAAAGCACAAATTTAATGTACATAAGCGACATAAAATCCCTAACAAGTTATTACAGCATTTTGCTACAGGAAAACTTTCAAACATGAATTTATTTGAACTGCAACTATGCCTCCTGTACAAACAGCATGATGACAAACTTAAAACATCCATTTTTCTATTCTTATATACATATACAAAATCTCTTGCCATGTAATTCAGTAACATTCCTAACAGATGGATCACATTGCCAATCACACTTTTTGTGTCTGAAATACTTCATGTTGGAATAAAGCCATCATGCAATACTACACCAAACCCATTAAAACATCAACATCATGAAGTTGAAAACACTTTACTTAAGAATTATTATCCATGGCAACACTTGGAAATTCTATAAAAATAAAAATATAACAAACAGTTTTTGAAAGAAACTTAAGGAAAACTTCGTAAATCTATAGCAGAAACCCCAAGAAAATAATTAACTGGGCATACTCAATTTTCATGTGTAGTCGGCAGTTAGATACTCAAAGAACGCCTCTTCAACAACTTTCCCAGAAACTCTCCAACATGCAGACTTAAACTACCAACAGCATTCATGTGCATGGCAGACAAACTTTTCTTCCAAATGTCTGCAACACGTTTACTGCAAGCAAACAATTGATTAAAATGTAACATTTGCTTTGAGAAATTTTTAGTATGCGTCGCTGCATGTAAAAGTCACATAAACTGTGACATTAGATTTCTGAATGTTGATAAAGCATTATGCCGTTTTTCAAATACACACGTCACCAGTTGTAAGCGCAGACCAGTGTTATTAATTGGTAAAGCACAACTTAAAAACTGTAAAATATGGAGTAACTTCATTTTAGGTCACCATAAAGTAATAAGTTCTTCAGCTTTTGTTAGAACTGTAGCAAAATTGCTACTTGAGCATCTTGCCGATGAACGTATTGACCCTATATGTATGGCTATATGTTGAATGATGCTTCTCTGTTACGTTAAGCTCTGCTATATGTATGGTTATGTTTCTAGTCATGCTTATATCTTAAGTCATGCTCTATGTTCCTAGTCATGCTCACGATGCTCTATGTTTTAAGTCATGCTTATATCTTAAGTCATGCTCTATGTTCCAAGTTATGCTCTATGTTTTAAGTCATGCTTATATCTTAAGTGAGGCTCTTAGATGTTAAGTAATGCTTCTTTGTTAAGTCATGCTCTAAGTGGCTAGCCTGTCTGGACAAGTCTGCCGACTATTATTCCAGTCATGCTCAATTCGTAGACACTGTCCGGGCATGTCTGCCGATGGTCTGGCTAGTCATGCCCGGAAAGTATAAATAGGGTCACCAAGGAGAGAGGACAGTTCAGTTCAGTCCGGTTCAGTCGTTGAAGTTAGTTGAAGCTCAGTTGTTGAAAGGATCAGTTGAAGTTTAGTTGTCGAGAGAGTTCAGTCGAGTCGGCTAGGTTATACGTAGATACAGTTAAGGAAAGTCAGAGATAATTAGAAACTGTTGAAAGAAGCTGATAGTTAAGAGACGTTTCCTGTCGTTGAAAACAATACGTTATTGAAATCTGTGACGGTGTCGTCTTTTCTTACACATTCGGGCAGTCATCGGTGGTCTCACTCTCTCCAAGTCCCTCGCCAGATTGGGAGGGCCTAATCCTGCGGACAGATTCAACAGGGGAAGATCCAGCTCGTCATCCTGTGGTACCAGAAAAGAAGAAGAAGAGAAGGATCCATTCCATCCATCCCCTACCAAGCCTCGAGAGGACCGCTCCGAGGTTTGCCACAAGCCTGCTCCGGGGTTGCCATAGAATACCGACCCCCGGGTATCGCCACAGTTTTGGTACCAGAAGTGGGGTACCGTTCCGAGAGTGCACCAACCGAGTTGTCACGACTGTTGCCGAGGAAGTGAGGTGCCAAGCGACAACCGACCATCAACGCAATTCCGATGGGAGACGAGGACGATACCGTCATCTACCCGTTCCCGAACCTTCTTGGTGGGCCTGCCGAGAGTTCCACGCCCGCCGGAGGACGACGTTCGACGGTGACGCAGCCGAGACGAGATCAGCTGCTGGAGAGTATCGGCTTCGATGACCCGAGGCCGATGGAGTCGAGCGAACGGAGACTATCAACGGAACCTGCCGACCGGGGAGCGACAGACGATTCAGTGTTGATCCCGAAGCTGCTGGAGGGAGTCGGTGGCCTGCTGAGAAACCGACCCATGCCGATGAAACCGGGTCGTTTTGACGGGACAGGATCGCTGGAATCCTTCCTGTCCCAGTTCGAGGTGTGTGCGAGGCACAACCGATGGACCGCCTCGGACAAAGTTGACTTCCTACGCTGCTCGTTGGAAAAAGCTGCAACCCAGCTGCTGTGGGATTTTGGGGCTCAGCCGGACGTGAGCTACGAGCAACTGGTTGAACGCTTACGGCAACGCTACGGAACGGAAGGCCAAGCGGAGACCTTCCGCGCGCAACTTTATTATCGACGCCAGCGCGCCGAGGAGAGCCTGAGCGACCTCCTGCACGACATTCGCCGGTTAGTCGTGCTCGCTTATCCTGTGCCATCCAACGAGACGACGCAGATCCTTGCCAGAGACGCTTTCCTGGAGGCGATGAGGGATCGAGAGCTCTCGCTCAAAGTTCGTGAGCGAGAGCCAAAGACTCTAGACGAGGCGTACCGCTCTGCGCTGCGTTTGGAGGCGTACCAGAGAACGGTGGATCCTGATGACCGGAGGAGACCGACGAATCGTGTCAGAGGGACGCAGGAAGCCGATGCGTCCTCCCAGATACAATCGCAGCTGGACCGGTTTCTCATGCAGCAACGTGAGGACCAGAAAAGGTGGCAACGGGAAATGGAGAATCGGATCGACCAGCACTTCCGAGAGATCCGAAGCGGTACCACGCCAGATGATGTGCCGAGGCGAGACGCTCGCCCCGGAGACCGACGCCAGGAGCCGGGTCGAAACGCTCATCCTGGAGACAACAACGCCAGAGACCGAGAGAGTTCGAGACAGGCGGTAACCTGTTTCAACTGTGGCCAGCCCGGTCACATAGCACGCAACTGTCGTCAGCCTCGACGACCCCGTGTCCGTCCGAGTGAACCGACGACGACGGAGACCGATGCAACTACGCCAGCGGAGACTGTGGCCGTCAATCACACTACGCGCCACCGATTCACCAATCGGGCAACGAGCAATGCCATCTACATCCGGGGAACGATCAATGAACAACCGAAGCTGTGCCTTCTCGATACTGGGTCAGAGGTGAGCCTTCTACCGTCTACTGCTGTCCAGGGATGTGAGGTACGTTCTTGTAACAGATTTCTGATGGCTGCTAATGGGTCAAACATAAGGGTCCTGGGGGAGGTAATGGTGCCCATTAAGGTACGGGTTGGTTTGCAAATCCCGTCTAAGTTTCTGGTGTCCGACCAGATTACGGAGCCTATGCTGGGCATGGACTGGCTTAGGGAGCACCGATGCCGATTAAGTTTTGGGGCTGGGGCCTTGTTTGTAGGACGCAAGCGTATTCCCCTTGTGAGAGGCAACGGGGCTGTTTGGTGTCGGCGCGTGATCGTCGCTGAGGAGGTCACGATCTCCCCCAAGAGTCAGTTTGATGTACCCGTCCGTACGCAGTATAAGGACTTAACTTCGGTAGCGCCGGCCTGGATGACAGAGGCCAGGGAAGTTCAGTCGGGAATCCATCTCGCCAGGGATGTGGTAGGTGATGATGCAGATATGGCTCAAGTAAGGATTGTTAATCTTAACGATGACCCGGTTCTATTGGTTAAGGATCAGGTGTTGGGAGAGTTGCATCCCGTAGAAGTAGAGTCCCGGGTAACCCGCGATGAGTCCCAGCGTTTGACTGGAGGGGTTTGTCCCGACGAAACCTTGTTAGCGGATCTCCCTGAGGAGGTAACACCCGAGATTAAGGAGAAGTTAAGGGAACTTTTGGTCGAGTATAGCGACATTTTCTCGAAGAGCGAAGGGGATTTAGGTAGGACCACGGTAACCACTCACAAGATAGACACGGGAGACGCTCGTCCCGTGAGGCAACCCTTAAGGCGCCAGCCACTTCCGCATAGAGCGGCGGTAGATGCCCAATTAGATAGCATGTTGGAGGCTGGAACGATTGAACCCGCCGTTAGCGAGTGGGCCGCCAACGTTGTCCTTGCCCGTAAAAAGGACGGGACCTTAAGGTTTTGCATGGACTACCGACAGCTTAATGACAGGACCCGGAAGGATTCGTACCCGCTACCCAGGATCGACGAATGCCTGGATGCCCTCTCCGGTGGGGGTTGGTTTAGTACGTTGGACCTACGGAGTGGTTATCACCAGGTAGCCTTGGATCCCGGGGATGCAGACAAAACCGCGTTCATCACGCGCCGGGGTAGTTATCGATGGAAGGTGATGCCCTTCGGGCTCTGTAATGCGCCCGCGACCTTCCAACGATTGATGGACATTGTTCTGTCTGGACTTAATTTCGAGATATGTCTAGTTTATCTTGACGATGTAATCATTTTCGGTGACACGCTCCAGCAACACCTGCAAAGGTTGGGTAAGGTGTTTGAGAGGCTAAGGACTGCCAACCTTAAACTAAAGCCGAGTAAGTGCCGACTCCTGCGTAGGGCAGTTAATTTTCTGGGGCATGTGGTAACCCAAGATGGGGTAGCGGTGGATCCGTCCAAGATCCATGATGTGGTGGAATGGCCCGTCCCCCGACGACTGAGGGATGTACGTTCGTTTATCGGGTTGTGTTCATATTACCGGAGGTTTATCCGTAATTTCTCCGTCCTGGCCGCCCCTTTGTTTGAGCTTACCAAGAAGGGTAGAGCGTTTGAATGGGATAACGCCTGTCAGGAGGTCTTTGAGCATTTGAAGCGCGTCTTAACGACCACACCTATACTGGCCCTGCCCAAGGATGAAGGCCTGTATATTTTGGATTGTGATGCTTGTGATCTGGGTATTGGTGCGGTTCTGTCCCAAAGAATCGACGGGGAAGAACGAGTAATAGCTTATGGAAGTCGCCTCCTGTCCACCGCGGAACGCAACTATTGCGTTACCAGGAAAGAGTTGCTTGCGATAGTATACTTTACGAAGCTTTACCGCCAATACTTGCTGGGTCGTCCGTTTCTGCTGAGGACGGATCACGCCGCCTTACAGTGGCTGCAGCGTACCCCCGAGCCCATAGGCCAACAGGGAAGGTGGTTGGAGCGTCTGGCCGAGTTTGAATTCCAGGTGCTACATCGGCCTGGACGGAGGCACGGGAATGCTGACGCGCTTTCCCGTAGACCATGTCGTCAATGTGGTTTTGAAGACGGAAGTACGGTTGCTGCAGTTGTAGAGGCCTCGGTAGAACAACCGTCTAGTCCTGATCCCCATCCGCTTGAAAGTTTATTGAGCGCTCAAGGAGAAGATCCGGATCTCAGGATTGTGCGGCCATGGTTGGAAGAAGGTGCCCAGGCGCCAGATTTAGTTGCTATTTTACGGGAAAATGAGTCCGTGAAAATTTATTGGCACCAGCGAGAGCGATTGTACCTTCGGGAGGGTATCATTTACCGGAATACGCCAGACGGTGTTGAACAGTTGGTAGTGCCCCGAGCTATGAGGGAGGAATATCTGAAGCTAGCCCATACAGGGATAACTGGGGGCCATCTGGGAGTCCGAAGGACGAGGGGACAGATAAGACGCCGGGCATACTGGAACGGCTGGTCCCGAGATGTTAAACGTTTCTGTCGGTGCTGTCCGCAATGTAACCAGTACCATCGAGGTCGACCTCCTCGACAAGGTCCATTGCAGCCGTTGCCGTGCGGGGAGCCATGGGAACGTTTAAGTATTGACATCACAGGAGCACACCCTCGGAGTAGGCGTGGTCATGTCTTTATTCTTACGGTCATGGACAACTTCACGAAGTTTGTCGAGGCAATCCCCATAAGTAATCAGGAAGCCCATACGGTTGCAAGAGCTTTAGTTGAAAATGTAATTGTAAGGTACGGTGCCCCGTTGCAGATACTTACCGATCAGGGTACCAATTTTGAGGGGAACTTGTTCCGTGAATTGTGTAAGCTTTTGGGGATAGATAAGGTCCGGACCTCCAGCTACCATCCAAGTGGGAATGGGTTAATAGAACGTTTTCACCGGACGCTAAATGCCATGCTGGGGAAGGTTGTAAGCAGCCATCAGAGGGATTGGGATGAATTTCTGCCTCACGTCCTCGCTGCTTACCGAGCCTCACAGCATGAGACGACCGGCTTCAGTCCGAACTTCCTGATGTTCGGTCGAGAAACGAGAGCTCCCCTGGATCTCGTTTACGGTAGACCCCCAGGCGCCGAGCAAATTACTGCCACCTATTCGAGCTACGTGAAAGATTTTGCCGAGAGAATGGACGCTGCGTATCGACTGGTACGGGAGCACCTACGAACAGCTGCAGAACGCCAGAAACATGCTTACGACTTGCGTGTAAGACCGGCCGAATTCGCCCCTGGCGACCGAGTCTACTACTACTATCCGCGTCGCTATCAAGGTCGCTCGCCGAAATGGCAGAAAGTTTATACGGGACCTTATGTAGTGGAAAGACAGTGTGGTCCAGTGAATTACTGTCTGAAGAAATCAGCCAATTCGCGTCCTTTTGTGGTTCACGTGGACAAGTTGCGGCCTTGTGTTGAAGAAGGACCTGAAGAAATCAGCCAGACTGTGCCTGACACACAGGACGAAGCTGATACGTCTAACGTACGGCCGAAACGTGCAGTACGCCGTCCGGCCCGTTATTTAGAAGACTGCTAAAAATGACGTCGTCGTTGCCATGGTGACGGAACAATTGACGAAATGTTGTGAACATTGGTGAGATAATGCCTTTTCTTCATTTCATTTCTGCCCTAAACCGAGGGACTTGTGTTCACTTTAACGAATAGCCCATGGCTGATGTGTCTCGAATTTTGTTTGAGGGAATTTTTCCCGATCGTTTATTTCAGCTAAAACAAAAATGGACTGTTTAGGGGAATGCTAGCCTTGCCTAGAATGTTTAATTCGTTCTAAGTGTTGTTTTTAGGTGACGTTGGTACTGTTCAGATGACCTATGACTTACAGAAATGAGGGCATTTCTCTTTGTAGTCAGGGGAGCGTGTAGCAAAATTGCTACTTGAGCATCTTGCCGATGAACGTATTGACCCTATATGTATGGCTATATGTTGAATGATGCTTCTCTGTTACGTTAAGCTCTGCTATATGTATGGTTATGTTTCTAGTCATGCTTATATCTTAAGTCATGCTCTATGTTCCTAGTCATGCTCACGATGCTCTATGTTTTAAGTCATGCTTATATCTTAAGTCATGCTCTATGTTCCAAGTTATGCTCTATGTTTTAAGTCATGCTTATATCTTAAGTGAGGCTCTTAGATGTTAAGTAATGCTTCTTTGTTAAGTCATGCTCTAAGTGGCTAGCCTGTCTGGACAAGTCTGCCGACTATTATTCCAGTCATGCTCAATTCGTAGACACTGTCCGGGCATGTCTGCCGATGGTCTGGCTAGTCATGCCCGGAAAGTATAAATAGGGTCACCAAGGAGAGAGGACAGTTCAGTTCAGTCCGGTTCAGTCGTTGAAGTTAGTTGAAGCTCAGTTGTTGAAAGGATCAGTTGAAGTTTAGTTGTCGAGAGAGTTCAGTCGAGTCGGCTAGGTTATACGTAGATACAGTTAAGGAAAGTCAGAGATAATTAGAAACTGTTGAAAGAAGCTGATAGTTAAGAGACGTTTCCTGTCGTTGAAAACAATACGTTATTGAAATCTGTGACGGTGTCGTCTTTTCTTACACATTCGGGCAGTCATCGGTGGTCTCACTCTCTCCAAGTCCCTCGCCAGATTGGGAGGGCCTAATCCTGCGGACAGATTCAACAGGGGAAGATCCAGCTCGTCATCCTGTGGTACCAGAAAAGAAGAAGAAGAGAAGGATCCATTCCATCCATCCCCTACCAAGCCTCGAGAGGACCGCTCCGAGGTTTGCCACAAGCCTGCTCCGGGGTTGCCATAGAATACCGACCCCCGGGTATCGCCACAGAACCAAAATTGCAATGACAATACAGCACTTTCTACAGGTGCTATTTACTATTCTATTTAAATATCCCAACAATGGCAGTTAGAAATAAGACACCGTACATGCCTAGTCGTCACTCGCGCAACCGGTAGGCGTACTATTGGATCATCAGTTATTGCAGTTAACTTAATACTAATAATCTTTCTTTTTAAATCTGGTTAACAATTCAACAACATTCATACTAATTAAAATGCACGTTAACAGCATGCAAGTTATTTGGTGCAATGGTGCTATGGCAGGGCAAAAATGCCACCTTAGGCCATGAAAGCATTAATCCTAGGCATTATTACCTGCACTTGAGTTTGCTTTGCTGAAGTCGAGTACAGTTTGCCCTTTGATTTGGCGAAATTTCTTCAGTGGAGGCACACTGGACATATTACTCAAACTTAGCGTCGTTTGGCGAACGAAAATAAACGAAATTCTCGCAAAAATGTCAATTATTTATTAATTCAATATTGATCGCATTAATCTGTTTCCCGCTATTAGGCCCTTTTGCTTTTCCAACGGAAGTGAGTCAGTCACGGCTTATTATGAAGTAAGCATTGACAGAGATTTCCCACTTTTTCTTTGGAGGGGCTGAGCCGCAGTTAGGGGGGGCTAAGCCCCCCCTAGCCCCCCCTGGCGCCGCCACTGGTGTTATAGCCTACTAGGTTAATAATTATGTTACGTGCTTAGCCTACATTATTTTCTTACGGGCATGCAGACCCCTTTGGATCTTGACCTGGAACAAATTTTACTGCCCTCCCATTTATCGATTTTGTTTAGACTAAGCGCTTGTAAATAAGCTGGTTCCCGCGACTTCGCTTATTTTGACGCTGTATAAATCTCGAAATTACGATTACGATTTCTTAGAAAATGCGCCGCAGGAACTCGATGTTCCGGATTCTGCAGCAACTGCTGTTACTATAGAAGGTGTTTTGGGGCCACTGAGGGAGTTTCTACGGAAGTCGGGAAAAACATCCTGAATTAATAGCAAAATTCAGAAAAATTATTGTTTTAATTTGTTTATGACAACACGTAGACACGGACTGTAGTTATAGTTGTGAGGCATAGATTATTTTCTGGTTTCATTCGTTGAACAGTGTCGATAACTGTACCGTTGTTGTAGGCTCCCTACTCTGAGTTATTTAGAGTAGGACGATGACAGGATTGCCAGGTTGAAAAGGTCGGTAAAGTTGACAACAATTTCTTTTAAGTGGTGGCTTCGTTTCGTTCCTGAGCTATTCTGATGTGAGAACGCAATTATTAATTGACTGGAATATTCTGAATAAGCTTTAAAGACTCGCAAAGTTTGGTTGAGCTGGAAACCGAAATCGTAAACTATGGCGAACTTCGTTTCATTTTTCTCTCGGGACAAGGTAAGAAATAATGTTAATATCGTTTTATTATCACGACATTGTACATTATATTAGATATGAAATTGTAAGAAACATTAATTACATTAATTTCGTTCCAATTTTATGGTAGTTTTCGCTTTTCATTATTGGGTTTCACTATTATCGATTATATTATTTGTGCTGTACTTGAAACTAATTGTGACCATGATTGTGATTAATCCTACCAATTACCCACTAGAATTTCTTAATTAGGATGATTAGTCATAAATGGCATTTCAATGCATTGTGTGTCAACTGAAATGTAAGGCTATTGACGTTATCGTAATTTTCCACAGTGCCTATAAAAGCAAAGTTGCTGGAACCAGCTTATTCACAGGCGTTCAGTCAAAATAAAATTGATAGACGGGTGGGTAAAGATCGGTTCCAGATCAAGATCCAAAGGGGTCAGGGGGGCAGACAATTACAGTGGATGGTGTTTACATTTTTATTGCGGCAAGAGAGGTCAAGGGAATGAAGAGGAGTCAGGGTAGGATTTGTGGGGAAGGGTTTTCAATTTGAATGAAAGACCTGTGCGATAGCATGAGGTGAAGTTTTGGTGAGTTCTTAGGATGATTCAGATAATTGTCACAATTCTGACAGGATTTTATTCCAGAGAGACGAAACAGCTGTGGCTGTGGTGTGATTTCCAAATTTTATCACTTGATGAGGTGAAGGAAGGGCGGAAAAGTGTTAGGTGGAAGAGGATCGGGTTGAGTGAAATGGGTGGATTGTGAATAATAACACAAATAGGATGGCTGGGGGATTGGAGTGTGTCATGGGTAATTGATAGGACTTTGTTTTCTATTCATTCAAGTATTTTAGTGGAATGATATGTGGACAGACCTGTGTGAAATAGTGGTATTTATGGGTAGTAGTGACAACTTGAGCAAGAGCATTCTGGATAGCTAGATTGGGGTTTATTTGGGTGATGAATATATTCAGGAAAGTGATTTTCAGTAGTCTAGTTGATCATGAACTATGGATATGGCTATAGTAGCTGTGGACATGAAAATCTATAGTGAATGTATGAGTGAATGCAGAGTCCAGGTTGAGAAAATAGATGGATCAGGAATTTTCTTGAGCTGGTTGCACAGGCATACAAGTATGTATTCGGTTCTAGAGTGGTTCAAGCACATGAGATTAGATGTCATCCAGGATACTTCAGTTACCACATGGAGATCTATGGAGTTGGAGAAACTGTCAGAGTGCAAGAGATGAATATTTGGGTATTGTCAGCACTTAGGTGATGGTCAGCTGAGGATATTTTAATGAGTGAAATGAGTGGGGTGATGTAAAGGATGACAGAAGTCCAAGAATGTCCTAATTAGCAAATGCACTGTTGTTTTAACTAGCACACAAGAAGTGACTATTCAGGTTACTAGAACTTCAAATAAAGTAAAGTAAATAAAGTACCAAACGACACTCAACAGAGCCTATTCACTTCCCTCTAGAATGAGCTTGTACATTGCCACATTATCGCATCAACATGTCCTCTGCCTCCTTGATATTTCAGCAGCCTTTGGTACAATTTATCACAACATCCTGCGCCAAAGACTTTCATCCTAGTTTGCTGCATTCCTCTGGATTCAGTCCTGTCTGTCCTCTCGCCCTTTCTCTTTTGAAACGTCTAAAGCCTCATCCTAATCATGCCTTCTCACACAGTTTGCGAAGTTCTACAAGGCTTTGTTTATCACTTATCAGTTTCTCTTGAATAAATCTTGCATGTTTCTTATTAGCAGTAAAAATTATTCTTTATTTCTTTTAAGACCTTTCGGCCAAACAAGAAGAATTTTCCAGAAGGTACAATGCGCTATGACCTTCATAAACGTGCTAACGCATCCCTGCACTCTGGATTGGATCTGAAGCAGGTTGTAAGACTGCCACCTGGTGAAGAACTGAATGACTGGATTGCAGTTCATGGTATGTTGTCAGTAACTTGAAATTTGCTTGCTTTTAGATGTGCTTGATTTTTATCTAAATGTTTGCATTTATAGTTATTACAGAAGTATTTTAACTATAAAATTATATATCACATTTAAACTCTTGCACATTTTCTCATTCAGAGTTAATATAAAATACATGGTAAAATGTTTATAAATCATAATTGTTATACTCTCTCTTATTAGAACAGTAAATTAGACTAAATGTTTTTGCACTTAGTGTTTGTTTAGATGTGACGCTTTGATGTGGTTTAATTATATATCACATTTAAGCCAGATGTTCAAAGACATTTACTAGCAGCTGTCTGAATCCTCGTTTAGCCTCACTCCCAATATTATAATCTAGTCCAATTTGCCCCATTAGAACTATACCTATTATAGTGCTGAACAGTGCATTATCTAGGCCTAAAGCTATTATAATAGTACTATAGTCTCTAATACTATAACTGCATAATCATGCATTGATGTTACTTGTTGCGTCTTGACAGCAAGTTATGAAATAAACGAAAATACAATACAATAATTGTTAGCAAAAAGTGAGAGTGTTATGTGATTGATTTATAAACTGTTTGCTAACTTGTTTAGTTGTGGATTTCTTCAACCGAATTAATGTCATCTATGGCGTCGTATGTGAGTTCTGCAATGAAGAAAGTTGTCCAACTATGTCTGGTGGGCCCAGGTAAGTTAGAAGCAAAAGAACGAATTTAAGATAATTCATTCATACATTCATATCGAACATTTGTATAGCACCCATTCAAGAAAACTACTTAGAGGTGCTCCCAACTCCAGCACAGCTAAAAAGAGCAGTCTTAAGGTGAGAAAAGTGTGGGGCGCGGTGGTGTAGAGGTATGTTCGGTGCCTTGCAGCCGGAGGGTTGCGGGTTCGAATCCACCTCAACGGGTATATTTGGTGCCTTGCAGCCGGAGGGTTGCGGGTTTGAACCCACCTCAAGCCGCCGCGTAGGGACCCTGGGCAAGTCCTTCACTCGCAATTGCTCATGCGCTTCGGCGTGAAACTCCGATTCAGTGTCCGCGCTGTAGTCGGGAGCGCCTCTGAGTAGAAATCTTGAAGGGGCGCTATATAAATATCTGAAATGAATGAATGAATGAATATGAGAGAAGGTCCTGGGAAAGAGGCAAAGCTCCAGAGGGAAGCCATTTCAGGGTGAGGGCCCACCACAGCAAGACAAGCACCGAGTTTGTTTATATCAGACCATTGTTTTTTAATTTAGAGTATTATGCAGTTTTCGAACAGTTTATATGGTAAGATTCAATTATGAGAATGTTTGGATCTGTGAAAAGTGTTTGATATTTCCAACAGGGAAAAGAGAAGAGCAGATTAACTTGAGTAATGTAATAAAGTGATCAGAAATTATTTGCAAAACTTAGTTACAAATTGGGTTGGATTCCAGAAGTTTAATACACAGTCAGCGTATGGCACGTGTTTATTGTGTGCATACTGCATAAGTTCGGATACAAAAATCACTTAACCAGATTGTATTGTCTGCTGTTTCAGGTATGAGTATCACTGGTGTGATGGCGTGAACTACAAGAAACCAACTCGTTTGCCAGCACCTACATACATTGAGCTTCTCATGGAGTGGATTGAACAACAGATAAACAATGAAGACCTCTTCCCAGTCACTGTTGGTCAGTTAATTACTGTTACTTTAGCTTCACTTCACTTGTTACAAAAGTTATTGCAGCCATATCAAGACTAAAGAATCCTGTGTGTAATTGAACAGTCAGTTGTCCTAGTAAGCCTGGTTGTCTAGTTGGGTTCGATTAGAGTGCTGAAAATTTGTGTCAAATTTTTCAAAATGATTTTGAAACTACAGTAAATTTTTATCCAACATTCTTGGTATATATAGTGAATGTGTGTAAGTTTTTGGTTATGATAGGACTACTTTGAATCTGAGTTTTTATTGTTCAGATTTTAAATTCTCTTTGTATCTTCTTATGCTGCTAAACTTAGAAATTAATGAGAATTGTCACTGTGTTTGTTTTGAAGGAGTATCGTTTCCTAAAAACTACATTTCCAGTGTCAAGAAGATCATGACGCGATTGTTTCGTGTCTTTGTCCACGTTTATATTCATCATTTTGACAAACTGGTTGGAATTGGAGCTGTAAGTATGTTTACCAGATACACATAGTGGTACAAACATGTTGTTTAAATGGTTTTCAATATATCGTGTTCTTGTACCAAGAATTCATTAAATTATTTCATATATCTTTGCTTAAAGTTTGCAATATTTCAGTTGAACTGTAAAATATCTAGATTTGGAGAGAAGGTCCACATTCGATTTTTAATGCTGTTGTAGTTTTATGTGCTTAGTAGGGATGATTGTAGACTGACTCATCTCTGTGGCCTTAATTTTAATTAAAACCCTTAATTTTGATGCTGATGTTCCCTGCAAGGAGTTGCTCTTGAACCATGTATTTCTAATTTATAAGACTGCACTATTTCTCACTAGTTCTGGGACATTGGACTGGAAGTGCCTCTGATAAGACTGCATTTATAAGTTTACAATTACAATTTATGATAGGCATATGTGCTAGTGAAACCTAGCTTAGAGTTGAAGGAAGAAGCTTGGGCTTGCTGTATAATTATGTTTAGCTTCACTTCAAATCCCTTTGAGCCTTCTTTTACCTTTGAATGTGTGAACAGCGAGTGACTTGGTTTGTTCTGTTTTTAGGAACCTCACATAAATACGTGCTACAAACACTTCTACTATTTTGTTTCTGAATTCAACCTAGTTGATAAGAAGGAACTTGAACCTCTTGTTAGTATATTTCGTACTTTGCTTGGTTTTTTAATGAGTTTAACACTTGCACCATTGACATGCTTTGATTAAGTTGAACAAGTATCCAATGTGCTTATGATCATGATCATGATACTTGAATGAATTTGTGACATCTTTGACTGTGCTGATCAATTCTCATTTGCTACCATATGTGAGGGCAGATCTGCTAGTGTAGCACTGATTTAGGGTTGTTAAAATCGTTTTTTTTGGCAATCCGAATTTCGGTTTTAGAAATCCGATTTTAAACCGAATTTCGTTTTTTATTGGCCTTCATATAAAATTTTATGTATTATTATATAACACAGTTATTTTATATATTAGGTACCATAACGTACGTTAATAAACACATTCTTATCTGCCGGCTATATTCGATGAAAACAATCGTAAACACTAAATAAATGCATGAACTAATTCTTTCTGGCATTTTTTGAAATGTTCACTATGAAAATGATTTTTTTTTTAAATTCGAATTTCGTTTTGTCAATAATAAAAACCGAATTTCGTTTTCAAAACCGAAATTCGGATTTCCGAATTTCGTTTAACATCCCTACACTGATTATGGTATTTTTTATACTATAAGTCATGGCTTTTTACATGAACTTCTATTTATATGTCTTATTGAAGTGAATGACTTGCATATGAATTTTAAAAATTTGGGCTACCCATGTATACAATCT
This sequence comes from Aporrectodea caliginosa, assembly GCA_020284085.1. Classification (NCBI taxonomy): domain Eukaryota; kingdom Metazoa; phylum Annelida; class Clitellata; order Crassiclitellata; family Lumbricidae; genus Aporrectodea; species Aporrectodea caliginosa. Next base: position 14,906 of record JACEVL010000886.1, read on the forward strand.
GCAGTGCTGAAAAGATTAATTAAGAAAAGACATTAAAATGTATTTTCCTTGTTGAGGGTGACATTTTCAAGGCATGTGAACTTGCCGGTAATATAAAGTTGCACTTGTCTCCACTCCCACACCTTGTTGCAGCTGTAACTGAGATAAACTAGGGTAGTTGTGCCCATACCTATTTTATTTCAGCATAGTCTCATAGTAAGCAGTCCGTTAACATGTGGTTGCTGTGGTTTTCACTCCCAACAACCGCACATTAACGGGTCTGTACTGTACGAGCGCCTCTGAGTAGTTATCTTGAAGGGGCGCAATATAAATTCCATAGATAGATAGTAATCATGTGAATTCTTCATTCTGTGTGTGGCCACATTTTGTGACAATAACATAGACATTAACATGGAAACAAGTTGGTTACATGTGATATCTTAGAACAAAATGATGCAATGAATTTTGTTGTAAGTGATGCTATAATATATAGAGAACCTATAGATGAAAAACTAGTAACACAGAAGCTCAAATTCTCTTTCTACCTTCAAGATATGCCGTGAAACTGACTATTTACAGTTTCTCAGTGGTTTTCAAGCATCTGGGTATCTAACTAGTTAAGCAAAACTAGTTAAGTTTTTCCTTATCTTTTCACGTATCTGGCACTCTATATATAAATATCGTATGGCCATTGGGAAGAGGACAAACCTGGGCCTAGCGGGTTTATTGACCCTTTAGGGTTGCCCCTTTGACACCAACAGCAGAGAACTTTTGTAAATGTGTCGTCAAATGCATATATGTTTGTCCCTTTTTTCTGTTTGTGATTCAAGAAATGGATTCAATAAAAAAACTGCATTATCACATCTAGCCAATAACGGACTAAGATTCACAATTCTGTGTGACTTTGTGACATTACAGACTCATTATAATAATAATAATAATTCATATCCTGTTTATGATTTCTTATGTTTTGAACAGCGGCAGTTGACGGAGCGACTGTGTCACTGAGATCAGCCAAAGAAATCAGCAGCAATTAGAGGAAAACAGCGCAGTCTATGTTTCTAATTTGTTAATGAAGCTGCTAAATCTAACTGGTTTCTCTGACTGACAATGAAGCTTCAGTTTCTTGTGAGAGTCCTTGTTAAATACTGTTCAATTGCGTGTCAAATGTTTGTATTAATTCTGTCTGAAAATAGTTAAGGTAATGCAAATCAGATTGTCTTGCCACAGCAGTAGACAACCTTGTGCTTATTAGACTCTGTAGAAGATCATGCTCAATGCCTGCGTACTTCTGTGTATTTGGCAAAAGTAGGCATACTTTTAAATACTGCTTATGGTCGTACTGTGATATATTCTTTACGGTATTGTTGTGTGGTGGAAACAAGCTACCGGTATTATAGATCTGGTTTTACATGGAATAATCTAGCTCTTGGATTGTCCCTATGTCTGTATGGCTACTTGGCAATGATTACCGGTATTAACTTTTCAGTAGGTGGTGTTGGCAACTTTATTTGTGGTATTAGTGGCACAGTGGATAGTAGTTATGGACCCAGTGAGCATACTGTAGCAGACCTGGAAAAATCAGTTTGATGGATGTTTGACTCTGAATATAAGACATGTCCGATCCAAGATAGTTTGACTTGGAAATGCAGGTAAACTTGCTTCACCATTTATATTAACTATGCTATATTATGTAAAGTGATGCATGATTTTGTTTGACAATCATTATCAAGGAGTACTAAGTACATGCCAGATTGACCAGTTTAATTGATCACAATGCTGACTAAGCAGTGTTGACCTTGGTAATGGAAGTCAAAATCTGTTGCATGTCGACCATCCTAAATTTTGAACCTATGTGTAATGGTGTGTTTGAGAATTACCTTTAATTAGCTGTTTTACGCTAGATATTTGCTACTTGTGTATTGCCTTAATTACAATTCTGTGAACAGAAATCTTAATGTGGTTCCTTTTTGGCATCTAATTTTTAAGAAATGACCTCTTTTGAAAAGGTTTCAGCAGAGTTGCTTTTTTTGGATATTCCTCTTCTTGAGGATAACGGGACTGGTCCTGAAGTGTACCTAGAAGAACAGCTTCTGAAGAGCGTCTGACTTGAATTTGCTTATTCTAAATAAATTTAACATGTTATACAAGGTATGCGAAAATAAGTGAACCTTTTTGGCCATTAATATTATTGATTGTTGACTAAATAAAGTGAATTCATAGATATTAATGAAATGGCAGATGTGTTTGGTGCTGTTTACTAAATTACCTCATAATTATTAAGTCTAATTGCTTGTATTTGTATTAACTCTACAGGCCGTTTTGTTGGAAGTGTATCTTCTGAATTTAGAAGAGGACACTTCGAATTTTTGAGGTAGCTCATGTCCGACTACTTTGTTGGCAATTGCTAATTCTTAGTTTTGGCAAATAGCAGTCATTGCTGATAGATGAACAAGATTGCTGCTCTTTCGTGCATATATTCAGAATTTGCAATGATTTTTTTTATCTGTTCAGATCATGTGACTGAGAGTTTTTAAGGCTTAAGATCACTGGTTATTCTCATTATAAATTATGATTTTATAATTACATGTACATTCTATGATCACTTTTCTGTAATGTGATTTATTAGTGGTGCTCAGTGTTTTGTCTAGCCAATTCATAGTTTTTTTTTCATGACCTGTTATTTAAGTGTCTTGTCTAGCCAATTCATGTTTGTTGTGTGGCAATTGGGGTCCATAACTTCAGACTTACCCAGTTCTGCACTTTGAGCCACCCTCATCACTGGCCCACCTACTTTTGACATAAAATGGCTGTTCCAAAGTATGTTTGCCCATAGTCACCATTCTCTTCAAAGAAGGTTCTGAATTGGCTGATTCCTTAAGAAAGGCAACACTATAAAGCTCTGTCTTGGGATTTGAATCTGCCATTTACATGGTCACCAGTTGTCATGAGGATTACCTTTTCCCAGAACAGGGTTTGCCTCTGTACTGGCAACAGTCATTATGTTTGTGCATGCTTTTTTACTGCTGGCTTTTTCTCCACCACCATAATACATTTTGTAACCCCCAGATCTACCGCCAGTATAGAACACACTGAACTGGAACCCATTACTGTGTGACATGGTCCACTGACACCCTTTATCGTCCAAGTTTCTTGGACTTGGAAGACTTACGACAGGTCTCTGCATCTTTCTGCCCCAGGCAAATGTTATTGGGTGAGGCTTTCCGCACCGTCAAACACATCTCGCTCCACAGCCATGTGTAGAACTTCCAGTCTCAGAGTTCTCTTATTCGAGACCTGCGTTAAAAAGTAAAGTCTGCTTTGGATTCTGTGTTGGCAGTTCTTAACCAAACCTGTTAAAAATTCTGCTTGGAAGATGCTTGTAGGGGTCTCTACAGAGTGATGGTTAAGGTCCTCTGTGTATAGCCTGTTTTCACACAGACCTTTGTCCCGTCCTATGCACGAGTTGCCCTGCCCTGTGCTTCAGTCACTCTCTGAGCTGTGCGTTGTGAAAAGCATATACATGTAATATTTACTGCTATAACACACTACACATAAGTAGATGTGTCAAGTATAATACAAAGAGTTCTTCAACTAAACAAAAGTATCGTTACTATTGTCGAATAGCCCTATAATATTTTCATCTTCCCCATCATCCAGATACATATGTACATACATGGGTAAACTTGCGCTTTAGGGGTCCCGATTTTGAAGATTTTCTAATGACAACACAAACCCTGACCCTGACCCTAAGGACCCTCACGACGCTTAACCTGAACCTAACCGACCCTCACGACGCCATAACTGCTAAACTTCTTCCATTGAAATAGGCTGATTATAATACACACTCCCCTCGAATATGGGTGTCATTATTCGGGACCCCTAAAGCGCAAAGTTTACATGTACATGCATCGAGTGCTTCTGAGTAGGCATCCTGAAGGGGCGCTATATAAATTTTCTGCAATAAATGAACATACAACAATAATGTTACGCTTTGTCATATTGTAGTAGGCCTAGTACTGACACCGCCAACAATAGTTTAATTTAGCATCTGTGAGTAGTCCTTTGTTAATGCCTGGTGATAATGTAGGATTCTGCAAAACATGTAGCAGTACACTGGGAATATTTGAATAACGACCAGCCTGAGTCTCATCCCACCTATTAATGGCATGGGCCATCGAATGCAGTCTGAAGTTGAACCAACATAAGCTTCAGGAAATGATTGTGCACCGACCCAGATCAAGGCTTCACAGCATGATACTGGGCGTCACCTAACAGAAATATTTGACTTCGACAATCACGTAGACAGCATAGGCTTATGTAGCAGGGCTATAGGCAGTCACTTTATGCTACGTGTTCTGTCTGCAGTCTGCACACGGTTTATCAGGTTCATCACGACGTTATCTGTGCGACTACTCTTTAATACCAGGATGCTGTATACCTCTCCTGCCTGGTGGGGTCTCTGAGTCAGAAGGGCGGACACGCCTACAGGCGCTGCTGCGGCGACTGGTCCGGCTGCAATACCTGCCCTGGAACAACCCAAGTTTCGAACACCTAAGCCAAAGCGCTGACTCCCACCTCTCCGGGGCTGCTCGCACAGATCAGGCCTTGTTCTACATGACCTACTAGCTACTGCCCACAATTAAAACTAGTATACGCGCTACGTCCACGTAAACATGTTGCAGGCAAAACATTTATTGTTAGGATGATTTACTCATGATTGGAATGTACACCAAAATGCCGCTGCAATAAAGGATATATTTACTTACTTATCTTGTTGGTAGTTTGAGTTTGGTTCTCATCAATCAATCAATCAATCAATCAATTTATTGTTCCCAAACAATAAGATAAGAACAACACAACAAACATAAACGATTAAATACAACTCGTTAAAAGGTACAACATGTTTGAGTAATGAAGAAGATGAATGATCCAAGAAGAATATAATCAATTAAGCAGTAGGTCAACATGAGTTACAAAAAAAGAAGCTAACAACGTAAAGTGATGTGGGAGCAAAAGGCACCCCCTCTCTAAGATGATACAGAATAGTTAAAAGATGGGGGTTATTGTTAAACAGAATAAGGGGAACACTGACTTGTGTAGTTAGAGGCAGTAAATAAAAAGAAAAAAAAGGTATACAATAATGAATATAATCTTAACTAAAAACTAAAGACTATAATACATGCTCCAGTGTGTGTGCTCGTAGCAAACGCTTAAACCAGGGGAGGGTGTTGCAGGTACGGATACTTGAAGGTAGGTTGTTCCAGAGTAGAGGGCCTTGATACTTGATGGATAGTTTACGGGTGTTTGCTCTTACGAGTATTAGTTTGTAGTCCTGTTTACTTCTTGTAAGGGTGGTAAATTGGATTGGGAGAAAGTAGTCAATGAATGCAGGTGGTAAAAGTTTATTATGGCATTTATACATAAATTCACAAGTCTGAGTGAACCTTATTTGTGTAATAGTTAGAAGTTTGAGCTCTTGAAATAGAGGTTGTGTGTGTGAGTTTACAGGAGATTTGGTTATAATTCTTAGTGCTTTTTTGTGCTATTTTTAATTTGTTTAGGTGGGTGGAATAGGTGGAAGTCCAGATGAGATTACAATAGGTGAAATATGGATAAATGAGTGTATAGTATAGGTTGATCAGTATCCGAGACGGTAGCATATACAGGGGTGCAAAAACCAAACTTTTTTCAAAATGAAAAGTTGGTTTTTGGTTTTTGGTTTTATTTGGTTTTTTGGTTTTTCGGTTTTTTGTTTTGGAGATTTTCCTATTTCGGATCATAAAACTCATAAAATGGCATAATAGGCTACCGTTCAAATTAATCAGATGCATAGGCTATAGAAATTTAACTAGAACAGTAAAACCGTAGAATGTCATAAAACGAAGTTAACAAAGACCTTAGCCTACAACAATTTCCAAGAGAGTTGAAGAGGCGACATTTTTGGCATTTATAATTTTGAAATTTGTAAAAACCAAAAAAAAATTTGAGGTTTTTGGTTTTTTGGTTTTAAACCAAAAACCAAAAACCAAAAACCAAGCCTTTAACAGCCCTAGCATATAAGATATACGGTTAAGGATGCCAATACTTTTTGTTATTTTTTATTAATTTCATCGATATGTATGTTCCATTTTAGATGTTGATCCATATGGACACCAAGGAATTTAGACGTGTTTACTTGAGGGATGTTTACTCCATCTACAGAAATGTTTATCGTGCTAGGTGGTATTAGCTTTTTATTAGATCTGAATAATATAAAGTTGGTCTTGGTGAGATTAAGTGATAATTTGTTAGCCTTAAACCAGTCAGTTGTTGCCTTAAATTAATTCTTGGTTAGCAAATTCGAATAACTGGTCAAAAGAGGCATGAGACAAGAAAACATTATAGTGTCATCTGCAAATAGGATGTAGTGTAAAAAAGTGGATGTGTTAGGTAGGTCATTTATGTATATTAAAAAAAGAAGGGGACCCAGAATAGAACCCTGAGGCACCCCAAAGTTAATAGGTAAAAAGTTAGATAGAACATGATTACAAGAGACTTGTTGTTGTCGAGATGTCAAATAGCTTTTAAACCAGTTTAAGGCAGTACTCCTAATTCCATAGAGTTCAAGTTTATTCAAGAGAATCTTATGATCGACCGTGTCAAATGCCTTTGCTAGGTCTAGAAAGATACCTAGGGAATATTCGTTGTTATCAATAGCGGCAGAAATTTTATCTTGGATGTCAATTAGGGACATAGATGTAGAGTGAGCAGGTTGGAAACCATGTTGTAGGGGGTACAGGATATTCTTTTGCTTAATGTAGGAGAATAGACGGTCATAGAGTACTTTTTCATAAAATTTGGAGAAAAAAGGTAGTATAGAGATGGGTCTGTAATTAGCTAATTCAGATTTACTTCCTTGTTTATAGATTGGTAGAACTCTGGCCATCTTGATTTCTAATGGTACTATATTCCTTCACTCAATGAGCAGTTTATAACTTCAGCAAGTGGATCAGCCATGACAGAAGACAGGTTGAAATTGAAAACACAAACCAGGTCCTGGCGCGCACACAGACCTATCGAATGCGTCCGCTAAAGCCATTGCAACTGCATGTCAAATTAAACAGTAGGCTAATGCATTATAATTATGGCTCCTCAACATCGAGTTTGTTTAGAGGGTATAGAAATATCGTGTTCGCATCTTATGAACCCATAAGTCCATTATAAGCTGATCAAGTCTTTTCTGCCGCAGCCTGTGATACTGACAATGATATTTTTGCCTTCCTCATATTTTCACAGTGACTATACGTAGGCCTACATCAGATCTTGGATTACCAAATCCAAGATTGTACTCCCACAAAAAAATTGCTAATACAAAGAATACTTGCAATGCGATTCGTAACTTTTAAAGTTCTACGTTTTCCTAACAGAAAACTGGTGGCAGATACTTTCAGCAAAGATATTAGAGTCTACGACTCTGAAATCTTTCCTGAAACCAAAGATGTTAGAGCCGTAGGCTCTAACATCTTTGCTGAAACTACTACTGAGTAACCATAGACTATAACAAACAGACGAAGGGCTTTTCGCGTAGACTCGATCCTGAGTCGTTGTCTTGGAACCGGAAGCTGAGCTCGTATTCAGTCGTCGTTATTATCCGTCGTAAAGTTCCATCTAATCGCGTAACGGAGAGTTGACGAGATCCGGTAGGGACGGTTTAAAAGGCATAGATCCGTTAATTAATTGGTAGTGCAATGCATGCGCCCCACAAATGCTCTGATATGATTTCATTGCAATGCAAGCCAAACAATTATCGGATCCGTTCCCGCCATCACGGGTCGTTTAGTCGGTCCAGTTGTACTTTCGCATGCTTGTCGGTCAATGTAATGTCAGTCAATGTAATGTACAGTGCATTAACAGTATTGCTGGTAAATTTGTCCAGCGTTATTCTAAGCCAGTCGCTTCGTAATGGGCATACTGCATTAAAAGATTGGCTTCGATGTAATGTATATTAATAACCGCACGTTACAAGAACATCGATGGCTCCCAGATGAATTGCTGTTCAGAGACACAAACTTCAGTAAGACTAGACTCGAGTCCCCAAGAATTGTGGCACTAGGTGGCAAACATATACTGCTATCGAGGTATCTGACTGCGAAATTCAAACTCACGTAAATACGAAGTGAACAGTGCAGGACTTGTGCCGAATTGATGTTTTAGTTTTCTTTTGGCCTGCATCCATAAATTTTCGTATTTTATGTGTGAATCTCTGTGTTGTTTGGATCAATTACTGAATGCTTGTAAATTCCACTGACTAATCATGTGATTCCCAAGTATGCAGCCCAAACATGACAGCATGCCAAAAGATACTGTATATTACTGGAAACTTACGCACCCCAATAGTACATGTTTGCCCACTTGGCTTACCGTGGGTTAAAAACCATGGTATGCATATATCTGGACTTTTACTTTAACCCACTAGACTATTAGCAAGCTAAATTGTGACTTTGACAGATATGGCTGTAGTCCCTGGAGTCAGCTACTAAGGAATTACCGACTGACTTAATGAGTTAACGACTGACTTAGTCAACCATGTCACATACTTGTCAACCGAGTAAGTTGTGTAGACTTGTCGACTGGTTGTTGACTTCTTAGGTAATCCACTATATCTGGTAGGTACTTAATAAAAATAATGCATTTTGACGCATACTGTACTCACAGACCGATATCTGTGAAATGTTAACCTCCTTGGCATTAACCCCAAGTGTCACTTGAGCCTGGAATTCTATGTAAAAACGGTTAGCCCCTAGTGTCACTCGGAGTAAAAGCCGTCTCACTGTTTTTACAAAATTAACCCCGAGTGTTGCTCGAGCCTATCGAAAATCAATAAATGGCGATGTTTGTGCTATTATTGTCCCATTTGGAGAATTGCTGTAGTGAGGCATACTGCACTGTTCTCACAATCTGAGATGGTGAGTCTACATTTAAAAAAAATTGTTTTTCAATGCAAAAAGAATCAACACTTTTAATGCACTGTCCTTATTTTCATAAATTTCATGTGTTGCTAGATATAAAAAACATCACGTGATTGCCATTTGCTCTTTGTATGTTTTTAGGTAATTAGCTGTAACCCAGTTGAAGATCAAAGGACACATCTCTGTAGATACTGTGCATAAGAATATTGCTTACCACAGCTGTGGCCATGGCCAAGAGATCTGCAGATAAAGAATTAACACATGATAACTGGGATCAAGAACAAGATGAGGAGGAGGTATTTGTCTTCATTTTTAACTGTTAGGTTTATGGTGACTCCAGCCTGAGTTCAGCTGCTGTGAGCAGAGGCAACAAGAACTGTGTGCTGGTTTCCCAGGCATCACCTGCTGGCTAATCACAATTAAAAGTAATTTCTAGAAACGATCAGTGTTGGAGATTTAATTCCTGGCCTGGATACCTGCCTTCAGATGTGTACCTGGACGTCAGGTGACTGCCACGCTCCCAAGATTAATGGTTTAAACGGTACACAGAGATCGTGTCTCACACAGTAAATATTCACTGTTCAGCGTGTTTGGTTTTGCATAGATCTACTTATTTCTTTACTAGATTTTGCTCCTTCAGTGAGAATATCATATACTGATCAACAAAAGAAACAGCTTAGATGGCGATCCAAAGTTGGTCAATTCAGTAGCTCTCCCCTACCCCTTACCTGTCCCCTTTACCCTCACTTCCACCTCCCCACCCTTTCCCCAATTTTACCTCCCTCCCAATCCAACTTCTCCCCTTTTCCTCCCACTCGCCTTCCACCTCCCCACTACCTCTCCCCTCACCTTTCCCCTTTCAGAATGTGTTGTGTAAAAGCCACATTCACGCCCCCCCCAGCTAGCGAATGGTTATTAAAAGGTTAGCAGACACTACTGACTTCATGAGTGACTTGAGGACATTTCTGTTCTTTTACTATAATATTATTAATTAAATATCTGACTTTATTTGTCTTTTACTTCTGATGTGTAGGTAACATTGACACATTTTTCCAAACAGGTTTATTTCCTCAAATCTATGTTTCAGTTTTACTTTTTCAGGCTGGTGTTTTTCGTTCTGCAAGTAGAGATGTCTTGGAGAAGCGTGAAATAAAAAAAGCTAAACGAAGAGGAGTAACAGATGATAAAGTTGGTTACACTGCTTTTTACTGTATGGTTGTAATATAATTTGAGCTTTTATATGACTTGGCTTATTTTTGCTAGTTATTTTAATGACTTACAAGTGTCTTGTGAAGTTTAATGTATTTCAGAGTTTTTATCGATCTTGGACACCTAAGTGCTTATATGTAACTATGAATCTAAATCTTTAGAGCAGTGATTCCCTTACTTTGTATTGTCACATGTGCTATATCACTTTGTCATGGCACATCTGCTTGTTTCAACTTATTATATCTTTGATAGACAGCATCAAGAAAATATGAAGAGCAAATTGCTAATTCATCATAAGAATTGCTACTAGATGAACATTTTGTTTTTTTATCTTGAAATCAGTGTTTTCTACAGTTTCAAATGTAACTTCATAGGCAAAATGTGCAAACATTTTTGCAGCACATACTGTGGACATTATTTTTATAAGACTGTTTGTGTCATATGTGCTTTTGCATCATATTGACTTTCCTTGGCCTTGACATGCATGTAAAGTGCTCTTTATTAAAGACCATGTTTTGCTCCTACTTGCAATGCTACCTTAACAAGAGCCATATGAAGTACAGTCTTAGGTCATGTTTTAAAGGTGATAACAATACAGAGTCATGATTTTCCAAGAAATTTTTCTATTTAATATTGGAAGGAAGCTATTATGCACAAAATAATTGCCGAATTATTGTGTCATGTGTGAAATTCTTTTCTGACTTGGTTGTTTGTACAAATATCAGCTAAGAGTACTTGATGACTTTGTAAATGTACTATCTCTCTTACTTTATTATGGTAATCACTTTATTGAACACCAAGTGGCAATCAGTATTACATTTCTATCGAGAAAAATATGCACCCAAAGGAGACCCTAAGTAAACTCCCACTAACAGTATCACTTCATTTTTTTAGCAGATTTAACTGCAGGTTTTTCGTTACATTAGCCTTCAAGTAAACACTTTACGTGAGTCTTAAACTGCTGGATTATAGGTAAGTTAGAGCATCAGGCAATTTGCAAAGAATTCTATGCAGTGGGTCAAGTGATGACAATGGAGAACTGTCCTGGTCTGGTGAGAGTGAAATATAGCAGTTTAGAGGTAACATGGCATCAACTATCAACTGTAAAAGGCAGTTGTATCACTGAATTATTATTTGACATGTAGTTTTTGTGTTTTGAACTTGGGAGCATAGATTGGAAATTGGAATTAAGTGTGGCTGTTCAAGCTGGGTTTAAAAGTGTTTGCTTCAGGGTTATGTGGGCATGCCTATTCCAAAGTGCTCTTTGTCTTCGGAACACTTATTACGAATTTCTTGTGGTTTTAGGGCGGTGCTGGTGCCTTTAAAGGGTTTAGTTTTGGTGTAACTACCCCAGCTGCAGGGAGTTCGGGTTCCAAATCAATCTCGTTTACAATTCAGCCTGCTTCAGCAGCAGCAGCTTCTGTTACTTCAACAACAGCTGTTTCCAAGAGTGGCAGTCCAAAGCCGTCTTCTGGAGATCTGGATACAGAGTCACAGTAAGTAATCTGTTGGCTTAATAGCAGAATATGGTATAATTTCATCACCAGTTGACAGCAGTGATATTTTCGTTAACGAAAACTAAAATTAGAAGTAAAAATAAAGGATTTCGTTAACGAAAATTAGAAGTAAAAGTAGGAATTATTTTGGCTTCAAAAACGAAATTAGGAATTAAATTAGGAATTATTTGCAGAACTAAATTATGAATGAAATTAGGAATTATTTTCATAAGTAAAATCACTACTTCTTGTGGCCCTTAAGTTGAGATGAAGCAAAGGGTGAAACGTAAGTCTAACAATGCAGCAGATATGCCAGCGTTGCTGAAGGTCCCGAAAATAGGAGATTGCGTGTCAACGTCAAAGCACAGTTTCACATGCACTGCAGAAATTTAAATTTCTCAACATGAAACTAAAGTCACAAACAACTTCAACATTGTCCAGCAGTTGCAGCAACCAAAACTGTAACAACTCAAATGGATCGTTATTTGGCAGACATAAGGGAGAATAATACTAGGAATCCTCTTGCTTCCTGGAAGGAAAGGCAAACTTCGTATACAGCAAAATTGCACCATTGCAGAGGATCTTTCGTAGAAAGAATTTTTTTATGTGTAATCTTGACTGATGGACGAAGAAATTGCATGAAAAATCTCTGGAAACAAGAGTGTTCTTGAAATTTATCAAAGATATCTTATAGACCTACGTGCATGTAGTAACGTTAAAATACTTTTTACTGCACTGAAATTAATAATTATTTGGAAAACTAAAATAAGAAGTAAAATTAATTGAGAACTAAAATAGGAATGATACGTAAAATTATTTGCAAAGTAAAATTGGAATTAGAAGTAAAATTCAAGGACACAGAACTGAATTAAAACTGAATTAGGAATTTTTTTAGAAGTAAAATATCACTGGTTGACAGTGAACAATTGTTTATGTGCTGAGTTGTTATTAGTGAGTTACTTTTTTGTATGTATTTTACTGGGTATTGGAGAGGCTCATAGGTTTTAAAAGATGCATCTTGATATCATGCTGTGATGTCGGATATTTGCAAATGTTTGGATTATAAATAATTGTCAGAAGAGGAATATTCCTACAAAGTTCAAATATCAGTTAGTCCCATAACTTCCTCATCGCATAAAAACACTGATGACGCTGTCTTAGATTACTAATGTAAGGTCGTGTCGTCGAAGATTTCATGTGCAGGCCTAACTTGATTGGGGCATTCACACAGTGTGTGGTAAAAAAAATGTTGGTAAATCTTCAGCAGCAGTATTGCAAGAGGATTTTGTCAGTCAGGTGAATTATCATAATGTTTTCCTCAAACTAATACGCAGTTTGAATTTTTGTATTGGGTGTTTGTATTTGATCGTTATTCTGGTCATTTGTTGTCGTTGACCTGGTAATGAAACAACGTGCTACATTTCAGATATCGCCGAAGTCTTCGCACCCTGAACGAAAGTGTTCTTCGTTGGATTGATGATCATATCAAGACAAATCCTTATTGTATTCTGACGCCAGTCTTTAATGACTATGAGAAGTACATCAAGGAACTTGACCGTGACTTTCCGCAGTCATCCGACAATGCTGTTGGTGAGTTTCACTTCATAAAATGCACTTCCATGATTTTTCACAAAGTTTATCGTAGATTATGCAGGTTGTTGTGAAACATATTTATGTGGTGTTTGCTTGTAGGGTTTGTGATAAACTTCACACTGAGTCATGAAGAACATCGTTAATATTAAGAGCTTTCGATTTTGTGTAAAATATGTGTTTATTTTGTTGGTTAAGTAATTAGTAATAAATCATTTACCTTCTCTATCTGTTGGGATGTTATTAGGTAAAATCCCTGTTGCAACGACTGCTGCTGCTGGATTCTTCTCATTTCCTGCATCTGCAGTTGGTCCCAGCTCGTCAGTATCGTCTTGTTCTATGACCAGCAATCCTCAGACATCAACATCTGCCACTGTTGTTCCCGGGCTTTTTGGCTCTGCTACTACAGCAGCAAATTCTGACGGAAAACCACTCGCACCACCCACATCAACCACTGCTGCGACAGCTGGATTTTCAGCACCTGGACTGTGGTTTGGTGCTCAAGATTCGAAGGCATCAACTGGCTTCGGCTGTAGTACTGTGCCATCCGTAGGAGCAACTTCGTCAGGCCTCATCAACTTTGGTGCCCAGCCATCTAAGGAAGCAACTTCTCCAACACCTGGCTTCATCTTTGGTGCTCCAGCATCAAAAGAACCAGCTACTTCTCTAGCATCAAAAGAAGCCAATTCTCCCACATCTGGCTTTAGCTTTGGTGCTCCAGCATCAAAAGAACCAGCTACTTCTCTAGCATCAAAAGAAGCCAATTCTCCCACATCTGGCTTTAGCTTTGGTGCTCAATCATCAAAAGAAGCCAATTCTCCTCCAGCTGCCTTCAGCTTTGGTACTCAGCCATCAAAAGAAGCAATTTCTAAAGCATCTGGCTTCAGCTTCAGTGCTCAACCATCAAAAGAAGCAACGCCTAACACATCTGGCTTCACCTTTGGTTCTCAACCTTCAAAAGACGCCAATGCTCCTACAGCTGGCTTCAGCTTTAGTGCTCAGCCATCAAAAGAAGCAACTTCTAACACATCTGGCACGACCTTTGGTGCTCAGCCATCAAAAGAAGCCATTGCTCCTACAGGTGGCTTCAGCTTTAGTCCTCAGCCATCAAAAGAAGCCAATGCTTCTACCGCTGGCTTCAGCTTTAGTGCTCAGCCATCAAAGGAAGCCAATGCTTCTACAGCTGGCTTCAGCTTTAGTGCTCAGCCATCAAAAGAAGCCAGTGCTCCTACCGCTGGCTTCAGCTTTAGTGCTCAGCCATCAAAAGAAGCGACTTCAACTCCAGCGTCTGGCTTCAGGTTCAATATTCAGCCAGCCAAAGAAGCAGCTTCTTCAAGTGCACCTGCTGATGCGTCGACATCAGCACCAAAGGAAGGAGGTAAGAAGTTCAACATTTCTCCATAGAACAGAAGACGGTTAAGAAGACTTCAGAAGGCATAGCTTTTTAAAATTAACTAATAATAGCAGCAAGCAAGACTGTCTATATTGCATTGTGTAGCAGTGTCTGTTGTCACCATGCAAGGTCACTGAGTACCATGCCGCTTCCGTGATACTCTAATGTTGGGAATATTAGAACAGCATGTTTAGTGACCATTCATTAGGATGCCTGTGTCAGTGTATGTTTGCTATAGCCTACAAAGTGGAGGGTATACTCATGTCAGTAGGCGTCAACTTCTTCATCCAGCTATTGCTGGTGATTTTCATCTATCTCCTAGTTGTGCTGTTCTGAGCTTTTTAAAGGGGCATTATCACATTTTTGTTGTACTGTATGGTACTTTGCTTTTGGCCAATTCCTTGGTCACATGCATGAAGTGGTCCAAAGATCATATTTATAGGCTTAGATATTATACTCACCTGTGTGATAAATACATTCAGGCATGTGGTTGTGTGCCCCAATTCACTTTTACTCAGTTTGTTGCTTTTTCTAATTGTCTCCATTATCAACTTTACCACACAGGTCTGTTTGATACAGAATTGCAAGTGAGTAGGTACAGGCAGTGGCATTCAGGTGCTAGAAATCCTGTTTATTGGAGGCTTAGCGATGGATGGAGTAGTATATAGCATGCTGCAGGGCATGGTAGTGGACTGGTTAGAGCAGTGCTGTCCAACCTTTTTGTCACCGCGGGCCACCAGAGAAGTTATTCTTGAAGCCGAGGGCCGCACCAATCAACTCAAAAGCAACGACTAAAATTTATTGAAAATTAGTAACTGTATTAAATTAATTATGGAGTTATCATAATGAATGCGCCGTGGGAACTGGATTTTGTGTTCACATTGTCAAAAGATAAACCAAGTTACGAACAAATAGCTATGCAATTAGGCCAATGACTGTCTTTTACTTCTTTTTTTCAGAAATTGCAAATATTTAGCGAGCTCGGGCGGGCCACTTAAAATCAGCTTGCGGGCCGCATGCGGGCCGCGGGTTGGACAGCACTGGGTTAGAGCATGCGGCTTGTAATGCTGAGAGTACGAGTCTAACCTCCACTGAGACAGTCCCTGTGTAAGGACCTTGAACATGTCCTTCACACACACCATCGATATTTTGTTGTATGTGCAGTTCTGAACTTTAGAAGGAGAGCAATATCCAGTGCATTTGTTTTGTGTGTGAATATGACTATATAATGCATTAGATTATTGATTTTTACAATTATTCACAGTAGATTTGTTAATGGTTCTAAGCCTTTAAGGGACTTTGTTTGGCTGTGCAATATAATTGAGAGAAGCTTTAGAGCTGCCCTGTAAGTTTATCTTGTACTGTGCATTAGGGAGTAGTTCTATATGTTAAGTCAATAGCACTACTTAAAGGACTTGTGTTGCTCTGTGTGGAATGTGGCTGACCAAAGAAACGTTAGCTCCACAATTCATGTTACAAGTGCTAAGGCTTACCATTGTTCAATTTTACAGGAGACGATGATACTTATGTTCCACCAAAAGCTGAAGTGGTTGAAATCCAAGAAGATGGTGCATTTTACACGGTTCGGTAAGTGCTCACATGTGAGAAATTGCATATATGCTCTAACGTATTCATGTAGGGTGCCATGGTGAATAGGGCTAGGGCTGTTAAAGATTAGTAAAATGCAAGCCAGGTGCCCAAGCCCAATCTGAACGGGTACAAGAAAGTTTGTCATTGGGTTATATTGATTCCTAGAGACTAGGTAAATTTCATAGTGTGCTATACTAATTGATGACTTTGCCGGCCAATGCCGAATGCAGGATAGCTTGTGTGGATAAACACATTTCCAGAGGCGTGTAACATTCTGGCAGTCCACCATGCACAGGTGTGGTCTGAAGGGTGCCGGGATAAAACCAATAGGGATGCAGCAGCCAACCTCCTCCGTGCGTGTGGACAAATCCCCTCCACTGTCAGTGGATTTAGCCATAGGCCTCCCACCTAGCGGCAGATTTAGCTATAGGCGTGGAGGGACAGCTCGCCCCTCCCCGCACCCCTCTTGGTTTTGTGCTGGCGTCCCGCAGACCAGAAGAATGGTGAGAACTGTTCAAAATGATTTCGGATGACGTCAACAGCCTTTGTTGTGATAAGATATCGTTAAACTCTGAATCCACCATTCACGTGCATTGTGGACTGTTACAACATGGCGTCGTTCCTCTTGAATTACCATTGCCCCTACACAAGTAACCCGGGCCTTTGACAGCCCTAATGGTGATACAATAAAGTGTTAATGGTGACATGAAGTAAAATAAAGTACTGTTAAACTAGTGCATTTCATCTTGAGAACAGTTTCTTGAAGTTTTTTTATGGATCACAGAAACTTACCCGAGTTAACAATTTATGTTACGTGATAAATTTATTTTGAAATTCGTTTGTATTACTCTATTACTTACTGATCAAATACTTAGTTATTGAACAATCACATTCTATTCCTATAGTAATATGGGGGCAGGCACGTTGTATGGTTTTGGCCGCAGGTGGGCAAAACTTAACGTTACCTGTTCATGATCTATATTTTTATGTTCCCATTGCTGTACAAGGATTTCGGTTTTTTTTAGGTGTAAACTGTATTACAAAATCGATAATAAGTTCAAGGAACGAGGGATTGGAAATCTATACTTGAAGCCTTGTGGGGAAAAAACCCAGCTGTTAGTGAGAGCTGGAACAGCCTTAGGTGAGTGGCACTGCTTAGTGTGGGAGCCTACTTTTTAATTATATCCGTTCACTGTTTGCTGAGTGAGGAAGTTTTGCTCTTAACAAACTGTAACACCAGTTTGTTCGTTTAAGACTCTGGTGAGGTACTTTAATGGGTACTGTATGAAGTTTCTAGGTAATACTACTACTAGTTGCACAATAACATGAACAGAATGCAAATCAAGTCTTTCATTTAAGCTTGCTGGTTTATCATGTGCTGTTTGTGGATTATTACCCAATGTGATCCTGCAAAGCAATTCATTTCAGAGTGCATAGGCACACTTGACTGATGCAGTTTTATTGCTAGTTTTCTACATTAAATCTCCTGCATATCCAGATTGCTTGATATTTGTTTCATCCTTTTTTAATTTTTTGCTTTTTTTATTTTTTAATTTTTTAATGTGTTTGTGCATTTGTTTCTCAAATACTCGAAGAATTCCTTCCTTAAGTATGCTTCTGCAGCTCGTTATTTTTACAGACTGGCACAATGTTAGTAAGTAGTAAATGTTAATTTTGAAGTACTTTGTAGTCTGGGTTGTAGTTTTATACTTGCTATATAATGTTAATGTTGATTGATTTTGTAATAAAGTTATTTAGTGTTAAAATGCCTCTTCCCTGCTTAATGTTTGCTACTTATGTTTCAGGGAACATTCTCTTGAACATTATGCTGAACAAGAACATTCCAGCCAATCGCCAAGGCAAAGATGTGATGATGTTTTGTATCCCCAATCCACCAGTAGACGAGAAGAAGCCCAATGACAAAACGCCCGTCTGCACGCTGTTACGCGTCAAGGATGAAGAAGCTGCAGAAACATTATTGCAGCAGATTAATGATCATAAAGTCTGACAGCACCAGCACAGTAGTGGATGTTTTTAATTTCTGAAATTTCTTTTCATCTGGATATGTCATAATATATAAAAAAGGCTCTAGAATTAAGACAGATTAGTAGTTCGAATGGAAGACTGTGCAGATCTTGTTCTTTCAAGTGCAAAACTAGCAATTGGCATTTGCTAGAGGGTTCTGTTTTAGATTTTGTTTCTTTGAAATGCAAACTAGCAATTGGCATTTGCTAAGGGATTCTGTTTTTCACCTCCAGCTGTCAAGCATTTGACATTGCTCTGAAGTTAGATTATTTTGATTTCTTGTCATTCACGTTCTGTTAATGCCGTAGCGAAGGGCATTCATTATGCTCGACCGTTTCCATAACTTTGTCTAAGACCTTGCATACAGTAGTGAACAATGCATGATTAATGCATGACATTAAATAGCTTACCAAAGTTAGGTGTGCAAAACAAGGTTAGCAGAAATAATAAAAACTGAAAATGTCTTTTGAGATTCTACTCCGTACAAGATTCCTTTGTTGAGTTTACCATCACTCGGTGGCGTAACAAGGGATGCAAAATTAGCTTTCAGTGGTACACAGTAGCCTACATGACGAACGATTAAAAGTCAACAAGAACATGTCAAAGGGGCGCAGTCGTCGACTCTTGCCCTGGACACTTAAACCCTGTGTTACGCTACTGCCATCACTTAGCAAAGTTTTGGTATTGTCAATATCTTCAGAAGTGTTCTTTGGTACACTGAGCAATTTGGCAATGATTGAATTATGAATAGGTACAAGTAACCCTGATAAGAAAATAACTTCTTCTTCAAGTTCTCTGCCCTTGGACAGGTTCAAACTTCTAATGGCACCACTCCTCGATGCTGGTCTTTGTACTGAGTTTACTGCAAGTACAAGTATCTACCAACATCTGTTCCAGCAGCATCTGTCTAGGTCTGTCTCATTTCTCATTACAATAAAAAAAGGCCATAGTGTCGGACATTTAGAACATCTACTGTTACTTTGATATTATTAATGATGCTGGCTCTATCCTACCTGCATTTGGTTTGACATTGGTTTTGCTTTGTGAAAAGAACTTTGAGAGTCACATTTCCTCCTTGACTACCAAGTAATTTCATGAATGCACGAAGTCAGCTTGATTGGCCTCTGTTACTGAGCTATCCTTCACTGTTATAGACGTGATGTGATTAAACCACCCTTGATTTTACCATACCATGTAATACACAGTATATACAAATGATTCAGATGTTTTGTTGGATACAACACAAGAATGAGACTTATATGAATGTAAATTTAATACTGTTCGAGCCCTAGACAAGTGTCCAAGACTAGATAATCCTAAAGCCTATGGCTAAGTTGTAATAAATTATTCAATAAATAACTACAAAAGTGCAGCTACTTTGTGACAAATTCAGCACTGCTTAGTGAAAATAAAGCAGTTTTAGCCTAACCTGGTAAATAAATCCTGCGATCTGAAAATCCTATGTGTGAGTATATGAGATTTAAGCCAGCAATCTACAATTTATCTATACATGTATTTGATTTATGGAAGAATGGTGCTGCCCCATGGCAATGATTTGAAAATCATGATTGCAAAGAAGTCCACGTTATTGTTGTCTCTAGATGGTGTCGATGATTTTTCTGGTCAGCAAGAGAGTCGACTGCAACTTGATGGTCAGATAGCAACTGTTGTATTTGGCAGATAATGAAGAACTTGTATTGACGGTGTTGATAAAGCTGCAGAAAGAAATCATGCAGAGTTAGCATTGGCTTACAAGTAGCAAATCAATCGGTCACCTAAAAGGTATCACAATGTTCAGAGTATATTTTTATATGCGACTGCTTTTATCACACTTCTTGGCCCTTCACAACTTTCTATAAAAGATATTAAAATTAAACAGTTAAACTACTTTGACTTTTAGTGATCAGCAGTTTGTAAACTTGCCAGAAACCTTACAAACTTTCCCCAGTTTTACCTGGTTCTGTGAGAGGTCACAGGCTAATACAATTCATGGAAGTCTGGTGTATCTTCTGAATAAGGGTGCCCATATTATAATACCATGCCTAAGTTACAAATCTATAAAATGAAAAATTGAATCTAACTCAAATACCATTTAAATAACATTATGATTATTGTAGTACTGTTTAGTAATCCAGTTTCACCACACAACCAGAGATGGGCAAATTACCCGGAGAAATTTAATTGAATTACAAATTACTTTGGGACGTGAAATAAATTTAAAATACAATGCATGTACATGGGAAAATGTAATTGAATTAAAAATTACACGATTTCAAGTAATTTCAATTACATAATTTCAATTAATGCCCATCCCTGCAAACAACACATATACTGATGTGCCACTGATATTGCGAATTTCAGTTAATATCAAGCACGGACTGCAATTGGGTGGATAGGATTTGCTTGAGAGAACTTATTCTACAACAGCAGTAAAATTTATATCTTTTGACCAGCACTTTTGCGAGTGACCTTAAAGTTGCTCTATTAACTAAGCAGCTTGAAGCATACGTACATCGATAGAATTTAGTGTCTATTACTCAGTAGTTGCTTTGCAGAAGATAATCTCTGATGCGCTCCACTTGTAGTCGACAGTTGCCAGGTTGCTGGCCGTCCCTGTATGTTCCTATAATGACACCTAGAAACAAAAACACATCATTAGAAGTAGTGTAGCCAACCTGCTTCCATAGATTTACAGTCTTACTGTACTGTTGATACATGTTGATTAAAGCCAGATGTGTTTATTTATTACTTTACACCACTCTGGCTCTTAGTCAACATTTTAAATATAATACATTTGTTTAAACTCTTGCTGACACACCACAGCCAGGTACAGAGATAAGAAATGATTGTCAGAAAGAAAAAAATATTCAATTAGGCTTGTCAGATGGGGTCCTTGCAGGGGCGGAGACTTAGGGGGGGACAGGGGGGGACGGTCCCCCCCAAAACTTGAGGTGGGGGGGACGGAGCTGCTTATATCCCCCCCAATATTTCTGAAATATTTCATGAATATAATAGTAATATCTACGAGTGACAGCTGGTTCTCATCAGCACTCAAATAATAAAGCTATTTTGTTCAGATGACAGCTTAAAATGCTACCATTACAGTGTGGAAATAAAAAAAAATGTAGCTTTAGCTACATAGGTACTATGTAACTGGAGACGAACAGGCAATCCAGCCTTTCAGTCACACAGATTATCTCATATACCGACTGGCCGAGAGAACACACAGAGTTGCCTGTCAAAGGCGACTAGCAGAGAGAGCCCACAGAGGTACCGGTCAACGGCATAGTTGTAAGATTGATAGCCCCTGATAGCCTCTACATGATGTAGGTCAATGCTAATGTTCATGCTTTCTTTCATTATACTCACCTTATATGACCCTTTTCCAACATTCCCATGCAGCTTTACCATCAGGACGATATCTCTCATCAACTAGCCTCCCACCCACATTCTGGCTCTCATGCATGAAACCAGGTTTTGCAGTAGACCTATATCTAGCCAGGAGCCCTTGCCTAAGCCAAAACCTTTCAGTCACACAGATTGTCCCATTGGTATATTATATACAGTTTGGAGTGTCATTCTCTGCACGTTTTGTTTGGATCGGGTGATGCGGTTAATGGATAGAACTCTTATGATACATAGGGCCTACATGTAGTTGTAGATGTAAATATCAATAATAAACTGACTACTGTGAAGGTAAGCTAATTTGCTATTCATCAGTCTTACATTAATTATAGAACTTATTTCACAGTCAAAGTTTTCCTATGTTATGCATATTTAATCAAATTTGGCAGAAAGGTTTCATTTCTTGTGGAAATATTTAACCACTTCTGCAAGTGAGTTGGCAGAAAAAGCTGTAGCTTCAGCAAAGCAATATCCTGCTGACCTCAATAACAGAAATTCATCATTTACCCTCTGTACATAAGGGAAATTTTGAATGTACCCATTTAACACCACTGGACCTGTTGGACTTTTTAACGCAGTGCAATCCTTCAAAGCAATTTCCAAATGTATGTGTCAGCTTACATATACTGTTGACAACTCCATCAACAGTAGCCTCTGCAACTCAAGGTGATTAAGAATTTTTAAGGTCTATAATGTCTCATTAATGTCTTGTGGATTTGGCTTTGTTGAGCATTAATTGAGCCTAATATTGCCTGAACAATTGATTTATTTTGAATTATCATAAGAAATTTTGCAGAAAAAAGGACCAGGAATGCTCCTTTGTTGAGCAAATAAGCCTATTAAGTTGTTTAAGCATGATCGTATTCTTATTGTGACAGTGGTGTGGAGGCTTCCAAAGTTTTTCTTTAATATGAGTCTTCATAATTCCATTTGCATCTGTGATTGAAGACTAAATGCAAAACTTAACAAGCTGGCCAAGTTTGCCCCGAAAAATTTTCTTGCCCCCTGAAAAAAACTGAAATGACGTCCCTGTAGGGGAGGGGTCACATCCCCTCCCCAAACCCCTCCCCCAAACTCAAACACGACTCAAACTACATGTAAGCTACGAGTGACAGCTGGTTCCTATCAGCACTCAAATTATAGAGCAATTTTGTTCAGATGACAGCTTAAAATGCTACCATTACAGAGTCGAAATTCAAAAAATTTTAGATGGGGAGGGCACATCCCCTCCCCAAACCCCTCCCCCTGCTCGGCGCTGCGCGCCTCGCCGATCGTCCTTCGGCCACTCCTTCGCCAGTCCCCCCCCAAAGCCAAGACCAAGTCTCCGCCTATGGGTCCTTGGTCGAGCGTTTTTATCATACTCGAGAAATAAAGTACATGACTAAGGGATAACTTTTCCAGGTTTGGTGCTAGGGAATGCCTGTTTTCTGTTGGCGACTTCCTTGGGAATAATTTTGTAATTAAAGGACAATAGAAATCACAAAAACCTGGCTTACTGCTGGTAGAAATCTGACTGATCATTTGTTGGCTGCCACTTTTATTCCTTATGTTGGAATTTTTAGTGTACGGATCTACTTCAAAACAGTTGTTGAATCAATAAGTTTTTAAATTAGCTGATGCCTTTAAAACTTTAAAATACAGGCTTTAATACAGGCCCGCCGAGAGGGGGGGCAGGGGGGGCAAATGCCCAGGGGCCCGGCGACTTTTAGGGGCCCGGGTCGGGCCCGCAATCAACTTATGATATATATTATAATAAGATATACAAAGTTTATGATGTATATACAAAGTTTATGATGTTAAGCCTTATAAAATAGAACGTAACGAGGGGGCCCGGGAGGGCGGAAAATGCGGCTTGTGACAATTTTGCTTCTGACAATTTCACGGAAAAGCAAAAAAAAAAAAAAGGTCATCAGAAATTTGTGTGTGGAAGTAAAAAAAAAATTCAGTTTGTTCAAAAAAAGTTAGGGGCCCGTGATTGCTCTGCCTAGGGGCCCGGAATTTCTGTCGGCGGGCCTGCTTTTATATAGAGCCACTCACCCGAAACTATGTATCTTTGCTCCCTACAAACCACCAGCAAACAATAGTCTTTAACCCCCTACCAAATGCTAGCAGGTAAAGGATAAGCTGCATGATTTTACAGACATTCTATTTCTAGAACTCAAAATATCTATAGAAAATGATCTGGGTGCAACTAAACATAACATAAAAATGTGACATAAAGCCCAACATTTATTGGCTGCCCAATAAAGGAACCAGTCACGTACACTAGTGAAGATAACAGCAACTTTGTGATTTCACAGTAACCATGCAGTAGCTTCCAGGTAAACTGCTACAAGCTTACACATGACTTGGCCCCTGCAGTGGCGTAACGAGGGGTCAGAGGGGCGGCCGCCCCCGGGCGCAGGACAGGGGGGGGCAAAATTAGGCGTTATAAAAAAAATTTGTTAAAGAAATCAGGCAAGAATAGCTAAAAAAAGTAAAAAAAGTAACTATTATGCACGAGTTTGGCAGGGCGCGGGCGCCAAGGGGGGCGCAAATGAGACTTGGGGACAATGTAACGACTTTTTCATGAAAAAAGACGGAAAAGCAAAAAAAGGTCATCATAATTTTTGGCGGAAGTAAGAAAAAAATTTTTCAGGAAATTCTTGCCCCGGGCGCACGAACCCCTAGTTACGCCACTGGGCCCCTGGTTCTACTTACAGTAACTTGTTACATGTTTCTTATGTAGCCTACACAGAATTGCATTTGCTGTGCATTCAGGCTGCAGAGAAGCAGTTGAATCATAAAGTACTTTACCAAATAACAAAGTATGTAGATAGAAGTCTTACATTTGTTGGAACGGGCTATAGACACTCCGGACGATCCCTTTTTCCCTTGCATCTGAGCATCGTCTGACTGTAAATAAAGGTACTTGACACCGCCTAGCAAAATGCCATTGAAGCGCAGGGGTTTGGGATTTCTGAATGCTGCTATGATCATTTTCACTTCTCCAGGACCAAGCTACAAAACAGATGAATAATGACAATAAATTTCAGGTGTTAAACATTGTTTGTCCAAGACCAACAGCAGAATAAATCATGCTGCAGCTGGATTATTCAATTTAGTCTGTACAGGCCTCCCATGCAGAGTGATTAAATGGGTATGTGTGCTTCAGCAACTGCAGGCCACGAGTGGTTGAAAATTGAAGCCATGTGTGCTGTTTGCTAAGGCAGTGCTTCTGATGCTGCAGGTTAGTAATTGTTTTACCAGCCTTTCCATGAACTGGTGATTTTGAACATCAGCTTACATAGGCCTATATAACATGTTACAGGCCTATTAAACTTTAGACTTCATAATGGACATGAGCATATTAATTTAGTTACTGGTTATGGTTTGTCTGTAAAAGACAACATGTATTATGTAAGATCGCGGGTCCACTACGTTTATGCTTTGAGAGGAGCAATAGTTTGAGTTGCCTCCCAGTCTGTTTGGGAAGGAGTTTTGTATTTTTGTATTTCTGTTCTAGTCTTTGCTAAGTTTGCTTAGTTCCTCTGTTCTGCTTTGTGTGAAATAAAGTATATATATAATTATTGTTGCTGTTTGTTACAACTATTCTTGTGATACTATTGTATATCAAGGTTTCATTTTTTATATTCTTCATTCTTTAATTTTTGCAACAAACAAATTATATCATTCATTTGAGTATGATCAAAATTGTGATTCGGTTATCATTCTGAGGCCTGGTAACCAATCACTCGCGGACCAGTACTGGGCTGCAGACTAGGCCTACAGTTTGAGTAGCACTGCGCTAAAGTACTGTGCTCAGCTCGAATGCCACAAAATCTGTTATATTGTAATCAGAGTTGAGTAACTAATTTCTAATCGATTAGCTAATCGATTAGACAAACAGCTAATTCTAATTGATTAGGAAATTCTAATTGATTAGGAATTTAACTAATCATGCCAATCTCTGATTTTAATGTTTATACTATAATCAGTGGTGGTGCCAGAGGGGGTAGGGGGGCTCAGCCCCCCAAAGTGGGAAATCACTGCAAATCACAGGGAGGAGGGGACAAAAGGGAAGGGCTTGGAGCTTTAGCGCCCAAACCTGAAATCCTGGTGCCTCCACTGACTGTAATGATTATTGTAATGTTTCTAGCATAATGTAAATGTGCATGCTGGACTGCCTGGTAAAACCTGGGATTTTTGTTATGCATCCACATCTTCATGAGTACCCAGATAACTTCACTTTAAGCATCTAAATTAGATGCTTAAAGTGAAGTTAGATTAAATCTATAACTTACTGCATGTCATGAATTAGTAGTCACTGCGTAACTGTAAGCATCTCCTCTCCACAGCATGTCAGTGCATTACTGCAGTCACTGTTTGTACATAGCCTTTCATCAAGTGCTTCACATGCTATCATATTAACATATTCATATAATACAACAGCTTAGAGCCACAACTGTGAATCCATTTTCAGAGAAATGACGAGTAGGCCTACATAACAATAATAATAATAATAATAATAATCTTTTCTTTATTGAAGCGCCTGACAAACGCACTGCGCTGTACATTTACATGTTATGCAATTGAAACAATCTTAACTAGTTAACTACTAACAGAACAGACAGCCTGTAATACATGTACATACAGGGTTAACACGCAGTAATGCTACAGTTGTGCAAACAGCTCAATCCTAACCTTGATGATTCACAAAATCTTGAAAAAATGGGCCTATTAAAACGGAGATCTGAAAGAATTATGCACTGACAAAAGAATGAAGGCAGGTCAAACAATGGGATAATACAGTGCATGCTTGCGGTAGCCTATAGGCCTATGTTCCTTTCCCTTGAAATGGTGATCTAGAATACAAATTTTTATGCAATCGTTTTAGGCCCTACAGGACTTTCACAAATCCCACTTAGATAATATAACACACTTGCTTAAAGCAAGCATTACACGTTACAGTTATTGATGGCGGCTATTTCCCATATTAATAATTTACTGAAAACATTATTTCTCGATAATTCGTATTGCGCACTTTGCACGCTTCATCAAACTGCATAGGCTCATCGGTAGGCCGATATATTGGACATTAGGAATAACGACTTATGGAGGTTTTGCTTTAACTTGCACAGTTTCTACGATTGCATCACGTTCTATAGCAAATCTATAGCAGAGACGTTGGCTAGACCAACTGCTTTAGTGCTTTCCTGGCATGATGGCATCCTCATGGAATGCAAGACGCTCGCAGTGAGCCGAGAAGGCCTACTGCCGTGAGCTGCACAAAACACTGCACTTACATTGAAGTCCGCACTTCGCGTCCAAATGCCTCCGTCCTCGAGGCCACAAACGGCGGCTTTGTCCACGCTGCCCGTCGACAGCAGGCTATCTCTGTACGAATCCCAAGACATTTTCTTTTCGCGAAAAACCCTTAGAAAAGTTCTGTCTGCTTCTTCTTCCTTCGATACGATCTCGACGCCGACGGTTCTACGCTTCTTGCGGCTGCTGCAACAGGAAACTCATCATCTGAACTTTCCAGATATTCATACGCACCAGTTTGCAACAGAGGATGCGATAATTAGTCCAACTTCGTTCAATATCAGGAAATACGTGAATTTACAAAATATAAACGTCTTTTAAAACTTTGTAAATTAGACGATAGTTGAAACTACATATATAAAAAAACTGACAAATAGTTTATCTTATGTATGGTCGTTTTCTTGGAACTATTTTTACAGGACGCACTTATACAAACTGCAGTAGTTCGGCGATACAGCGGCGGGCTTTGCAGACGATGCGCTGGCCCTCAATCTCAGCAGCCATCGAAGCCCCCTTTTCCACCACCACACCTTCTCAACCTCCTTCCCCTCCTCCTCGTGCACTGCTGCGGAAATGGGGGTCTTGGGAGCGAAGTAATGGCGAGAGTGAATCAGCGTGGAAAAGCCTAGGCCAGAGAGCTGGCTGGCGCTGACGGCTCAGCAGTCATAAACTGTTGAATGTCTGATCCTTCTCTCCTTCATTCTTTCCTTCATTCGCTGCTTCAGTGAATCGTCCTTGCTCACCGACAGCAAATGCAGCGAAATGCGGAATTTGCAGCGGAACGTTCTAGAGTGCGTTCCTTAGCAAGGCTTAGCGCGCATGCGGCATGGCCTCTTCTTATAAGTTATAGACATAGACCAGTTCCAGATGAGGTTTAAAGTTCGCTATCCACGGATCTAGACACACGGGCGCTGGAAATGAGCTAAACAACGGCAGGGGCAGTTGGCCACAGATAACACATTAACAGCATATTATTAAACTTGGGTCTAAATTCTCCAGCATACGCTGTGGTATGCGTATTATTCCTCCATTTTTGGCAAAGTCTTTATTACTATACCTTGTAAATGGGTGTCTGTGTAGGCTATATATCTGGAATAATTACTGCAATTGGCAGATTCAAGGAGGACGGAATGCATGTACATCAACTATACTTTTACACCCCAGGCCACTACTGGTGTATCCTGGAGCTGAGAAAGGGTGATTTTTTATATGCATTGTCGAGGTTTTGTATGGTGAAACACATAATGTGATGACTTTCTTAACTTATTGCCACTCTAGAGCTAAATTCAAGTTGCTGGAATTGCTGATTATCTGGCCTCTGTCCATTGTACTGTAACGTTAAACGGGGTTTCACGTCTCAGGATGCGAGTGTAAGGCGCGTGTCGCTCAGGATGGGAGCGTTAGTAAGGCCTCCGTCGTCTATCGAAGGGCTTCAGCATCTGCCAGTCGACGAGCTGTAGCGATCAATGTCACCCACCGAAGGAATCAAACCAGAGTTCAATAGACGATCTTTATTCACACCACTTCAGATCCACAACATACAAGCTTCTATTACACATGAGAAGACGAGTAACCAACCTCTCTCAGCATCACAACAAAGACCTCAGAACACACTTACTACACAAGAGCGCCCTCTATATATACCCAGCTGGGGCAGGGGTAGGACTCCAGAACCAAGGCTAGGTTGCCAAGCCTAGCAGGTTGCCAAGCCTAAGTCGCCAAGCCTAGGGAGTTGCCAAGCCTAGG
The DNA here is from genome assembly GCA_020284085.1 of Aporrectodea caliginosa. NCBI lineage: Eukaryota > Metazoa > Annelida > Clitellata > Crassiclitellata > Lumbricidae > Aporrectodea > Aporrectodea caliginosa. The sequence goes on from JACEVL010000886.1 coordinate 43,594, forward strand.
TTGCCAAGCCTAGAAGTTGCCAAGCCTAAGGTCGCCAAGCCTATCAGGAACCAAGCCTACGGGTTGCCAAGCCTAGGGGTTGCCAAGCCTATGGGTTGCCAAGCCTAAGGTCGCCAAGCCTATCAGGAACCAAGCCCACGGGTTGCCAAGCCTAGGAGTTGCCAAGCCTATCAGGAACCAAGCCTACGGGTTGCCAAGCCTAGGGGTTGCCAAGCCTATGGGTTGCCAAGCCTAAGGTCGCCAAGCCTATCAGGAACCAAGCCCACGGGTTGCCAAGCCTAGGAGTTGCCAAGCCTATGGGTTGCCAAGCCTAAGGTCGCCAAGCCTATCAGGAACCAAGCCCACGGGTTGCCAAGCCTAGGAGTTGCCAAGCCTAATACCCCACGGCCAAACCGTCAGCAGCCCGAAGAGGGTGGTCCAAAACGGGGAGACCCAGAAAATCGAGGGTGGTCCCAAAAACCGGAGGGTGGTCCCTGGCAAAAACGCCACATCCTCCTCCCACCACGATAGATATGCCCCCATATCTACCGGGCACCCGCATGGCAAAATATAAAACAACAGTGTGGCCAACGGGCCGAACAAAGTCCAAGGCTAACAAAAAGACCAAGGCTCGCATACTAAAGTCCTGCAACAAATAAACTGCCAAGTCCTAGCTCCTGTCCAGCGAACTAAGGGCGGTCTACGCGACCGGTAAAGTCTCTACAATTAAAATTATCGCAGTGGCCAACGGCCCAGAAAACTCGCAAGACAATTAAACAGCAGAGGCCAACGGGCCAACAATCAAAAACAAATCAAAAGCAATCAACAATTAAAGCCGTTTCTCGGCGACACAAGACAATTAAACAATCACACAATCGAACAAGGGGGAAAGCCGAGGTCTCTCTACGTCTAAGACGGAGGGCTTAACACATCCCCAGACAAAAGGCGTCTGGGGGAAGGAAGAGGAAAGGTAGCCATAGTCTCTCTACGTCAGGGACGGAGGGCTCAACGCATCCCCAGACAAAAGGCGTCTGGGGGAAGGAAGGGGACCGAGTCAGAGTCCGGGCCGACGAGGGGTGCCAGACAGCAGCACGCGGCGAAGGCGCATAACATCGTTCGTCGCTCGCGGACATCGGAAGCCTCTAGCGGTAGCGGGCCGGTAGGCGAACCGTCCGCTTCGGTCGTCGATCCAAGGCGTCAACCTCGGAGATGGGAGGCGTCGCGGCTCTCTGGCCAGGCGCGTCAGAGATCGGAGCGGCAGCCCCGCCCGTCTCGTCGAAGTTCTCATCGAAGCTGGGTCGCAGCTTGTCGATGTGCGCGACAAATGGCTTGGAGTTCCGCGTCTTTCGGAGTCGAGAGGCGACGAGTAAAACAACCTCAACAAACACATTTTCATGGCTGCTGTTTACCCTCCCCACTAAGGTCCGTGGAAATTGCCCTATCGACCTATTCCCATGAGGGGGAAAGATAAATGCCCTCGACTTAATTACCTCTGGAAGTCGGAAAACTTTCCCACACTCAACAAGACCACCCATGATTATTAACACAAATAGGAACAACCTGTCAATCATTCGCCAATAGTCAATGTAACCTTTTAATGCTTTGTCTTTCTTGCGTGCTTTCCTTACGGCAGGTTCGATGATCCCGTCAGCTAACATACTATTCAGCTGCGCATCGACCGTAGCCCTATGCGGCAGCGGCTGTCGTCTTAACGGCTGTCTCACTGGGCGCGCATCTCCCGTCTCAATTCTATGCGTGCTTACCGACGTTCTGCCTATGTCCCTGTCGCTCGCGGAAAATACATCGTTATATTTTACAAGCAAAGCGCCTAATCGTTCCCGTATCTCAAGCGGCACTTCTACGGGCAAATCCGCTAACAATTTATCTGTAGCCGAAGCTTGGCCGACCGCGTCCTCGCGGTTGGTCTCACACAATTCTACCTCTACCGGGTGCAACTCTCCTAAGGGGCGATCCTTGGACAACCGGACTGGGTCTTCGCTCAAATTCACCACCCTTACCCGAGCAACTGCGTAGTCACCGACAACTACGCGGGCGAGATGGACCCCGGGTTGGATTTCCTTAGCCTCCGTCATCCAGGCTGGCGCTACGGTCGTTAAATTACCGTACATGGTCTTAACCGGTACATCCCTCTGGGACTTAGGGGAAACCAACACCTCCTCGGCGACGATCACGCGCCGGCACCAAATAGATCCATTACCCCTAACCAGGGAAATACGCCTGCGTCCCACAAATAAAGATCCCATACCAAAGCCTAAGCGGCAGCGATGTTCTCTCAGCCAGTCCATACCTAACATGGGCTCAGAAATTTGATCAGAAACCAGAAAGGAAGTGTGAATATAAAACCCGTTCGTAATCTTAATGGGCACCCGCACCTCACCCAGGACATTTATATTGGACCCATTAGCAGCCATCAAAACGCGATTGCAAGAGCGAAGTTCTAACCCGTCGACAGTAGATGAAGGCACCAGGCTGACTTCAGATCCAGTGTCGATCAGGCATAGCTGCGATCGTCCGTTGATCTCACCGCGGATGTAGACTGCGTTGTTCGTAGCACGGTCCGGCATTCTTGGGCGCGTCGTATGGTTCATGACCACCTGGTCCGGTGGCGTCGGAGGATCGGGCTCGGTCGTCGCGGTCTGGCGATTCTGGCGATTCTGGTATCGGCGATCTCGTCGGCAGTTACGGGCCATGTGACCGGCTCGTCCGCAGTTGAAGCAGGTCATTTCGCGTCGCTGATTCTCCGGAGGGCCTGGGCGGTCTCGCTCAGGTCGGATTTCATGACTCGGTTCGTCGGTCGTCGGAGGGCTTCGGCGAAGCACGCGGAATTGCTCGTCCATTCTTTTCTCCATTTCTTGCTGCCATTTCCGCTGCTCATCTCGCTGGGTGTTCAGGAAGCGGTCCATCTGAGCCTGAAGCTGGGCGCTCAGATCGGTTTCTTGCGTCCCTCGCACTCGGTTTGGCGGTCTGCGGCGATCATCGGCATCGTTCGTCCGTTGATAGGCCTCCAGACGCAGTGCGGTCCGGTATGCCTCGTCCAGGTTCTTCGGTTCTCGCTCGCGTACCTTGAGCGAGAGCTCCCGGTCTCTCATCGCTTCCAGGAAGGCATCCTTCGCGATGATCTGCGTCGTCTCGTTGGAAGGCACCGGGTAGGCTAAGACAACCAGTCGTCGGATCTCATGCAGCAGGTCGCTGAGGTTCTCTTCCGGGCGTTGACGGCGGTAGTACAGCTGGGCGCGGAAGGTTTCTGCCTGGCCTTCCGTCCCGTATCTCTGCCGAAGGCGTTCGACCAATTCTTCGTAACTTACGCTCGGTTGAGCGCCGAAGTCCCAGAGAAGTTGCGTAGCGGCCTTCTCCAGCGAACATCGCAAGTAGTCGACCCGGTCCGCGGCCGTCCACTTGTTGTGCCTTGCGCAGACCTCGAACTGCACTAGGAATGACTCCAACGAGCCCGTCCCATCGAACTTGCCTGGTTTCATCGGCGTCGGGCGGCTTCGCAGCAAGTCGCTGACATTTTCTAGCAGATTCGGCGTCGAAGTCCCCGGTGCGTTCGGTCTTTCAGTCTCTTCGCGGAAATTCGCTTTCAATTTCGTCTTTTCCGTCGTCGAATCGCCCGTCTTTCCTCGGAAGCTCGTTCTCTCCGGCTTCACGGTCATCTCTTCTTCCCTTTCTTCGCGGAAGCTCGATCTCACCTGCCCTGGGTCATCGAAGTCGAGATCGGCCAACAGGCGGCTTCGGTCCGGTTGCGTAACCATCGCGGCCATCCGTCTCGCAGCTGGCGTAGAAATCTTGGACGGCAGATCGGCAATGTCCCAAGCTGCGTAGGGAACGGTGTCGTCTTCGTCTCCCGGAAACATCTTCGGTCGATTCAGCGTCGTCGGCGGCAGGAATCTCCGTCAAAACCCCACTGGCTCTGGTACCAATGTAACGTTAAACGGGGTTTCACGTCTCAGGATGCGAGTGTAAGGCGCGTGTCGCTCAGGATGGGAGCGTTAGTAAGGCCTCCGTCGTCTATCGAAGGACTTCAGCATCTGCCAGTCGACGAGCTGTAGCGGTCAATGTCACCCACCGAAGGAATCAAACCAGAGTTCAATAGACGATCTTTATTCACACCACTTCAGATCCACAACATACAAGCTTCTATTACACATGAGAAGACGAGTAACCAACCTCTCTCAGCATCACAACAAAGACCTCAGAACACACTTACTACACAAGAGCGCCCTCTATATATACCCAGCTGGGGCAGGGGTAGGACTCCAGAACCAAGGCTAGGTTGCCAAGCCTAGCAGGTTGCCAAGCCTAAGTCGCCAAGCCTAGGGAGTTGCCAAGCCTAGGTTGCCAAGCCTAGAAGTTGCCAAGCCTAAGGTCGCCAAGCCTATCAGGAACCAAGCCTACGGGTTGCCAAGCCTAGGAGTTGCCAAGCCTATGGGTTGCCAAGCCTAGGGTCGCCAAGCCTATCAGGAACCAAGCCCACGGGTTGCCAAGCCTAGGAGTTGCCAAGCCTATCAGGAACCAAGCCTACGGGTTGCCAAGCCTAGGGGTTGCCAAGCCTATGGGTTGCCAAGCCTAAGGTCGCCAAGCCTATCAGGAACCAAGCCCACGGGTTGCCAAGCCTAGGAGTTGCCAAGCCTATGGGTTGCCAAGCCTAAGGTCGCCAAGCCTATCAGGAACCAAGCCCACGGGTTGCCAAGCCTAGGAGTTGCCAAGCCTAATACCCCACGGCCAAACCGTCAGCAGCCCGAAGAGGGTGGTCCAAAACGGGGAGACCCAGAAAATCGAGGGTGGTCCCAAAAACCGGAGGGTGGTCCCTGGCAAAAACGCCACAGTACGCATCTGCACAGTTTCCATTTATGCTGGTTTAATTAAATTCTACCCTCCATCATTTTGGTGGCATGACTATTTTAATTAACAGTATACATAGTTACACACTCATACTAGCCATTTCTACAATTCCTGTGGGCAGCTCTCATGAAATGCATCATTAGACTATTTAATTTAGTCACATCCAGCACATAACAACATTAATAATAATGATAGCCCTCAAATGTTGCCATTGTTTTAAAGTGTTATTTAAAATCAAATCAGTCAATCAAAATTTATATAACGCCAGCTCTATGAAATTGTTAAATGGTAAAAGTCTGAGAAGAAGTAGGCCTAAACTTGCAGCATTTAAAGAAATGAACATAATTATAAACTTGCATGAACAGTGGACCAACATGGTAGCACTAAGATCTGGGAGCAGAAATTATTAAAATCAATTAAAGCATATAGGACATTGCAGTGGTTAAATTCAGCCGGGTCTCGCCGGGTCTGAGATCCGGCACCTCGGATTTCAGACCCAGCACCTCTGATTTGAGACCCGCCACCTGCATTGTGAGACCCGCCACCCGAATTATGAGAACCGCCACCTAAAAAAGGAGACCCGCCATCCAAAATCAGCTTCACAGTGCGTTTCAATATTCACTAACATCATAGAAAACTACTTAGCCTACGTGTTTACTCAAGTCGCTCCCTCCCTCTCTGTCTGTCTGTCTGCCTCTCCGTCGAGTTCAAATTAATGTTTTATAATCGCTGCCAGCGGGTATCGTGTTTCTGATTCCCGCTCTCTCTGTACACAGTGTAGGCCTACAAGGATGTCACAGTAGTTTTCTTCATTAAATTCCATTAATGACTCATTTGCGGAAGACTTAGCTGGAATCGGTGTGAAAATCTGAATTAGGCTAGCACGTCCTTTGATTAGTTATAGTCATCGCGCCTCTATATAATGCTACCACTGTTACCGTCACTCCGTCAGAAGTAGCACAACGAAAGCGGAAAGATTTCTTTGCACGCAAAAGGTCCTGCAAGAGGTGAGTTTTGTGTTTTGCGGTTAGCAAGGAATTGAGGCGAAACCCAATTCTGTGATGAACTGATTATGAGTTAGATGAAGTCCAGGTGCCAGACAACCTAAGGCGCCAAAGTCGCAGACGCTGACAAAAGTTTTGCGTTGTGGCGCCGAGGTGCGAGTATGCTCACACAACGTTTTTGGTTACATTAATACAATAAAAAGTATCAATTGCACCTATAGTGGATCCTGACGCCAGCCATTTGGCGACCAGGATACGCTGCCATTCTCCGTATGCAAGCCAGTAAATATAGGCCCATATGCATAGCAACCAGGTCACCAGAGGCTTGGACCTTGTGTATTTTCACATGCTAAGTAATTTCTAAATCCAACATATTTTGTGGGATACTAGGGAGAGGCGGCTGGGGCCAGGGGAGCTGCCAGAGTATGCCACAAATCGTCGCCTATGGAAAGGCTCTGGATTATGTCGCCTATGGAGAGGTGATGTATGCTGTCGCCTATGGAAAGGCTCTGGGTGATGTCGCCTCTGGAGAGGTGCTGTATGCTGTAGCCTATAGAAAAGCTCTGGATAATGTCGCCAATGGCGAGGCTCTGGATCATGTCGGCTATGGAGAGGTATAATTATGCGTATGTCTGTATTTCCAACAGCCCAGATAATCTGGGCAAACTGTTTCCCATGGCCCTAAATATACAGCCAGAAAGTGGGAAGAATAGTTCCCGGCGCCGATGAAAAATATAGCATAATAAATTACAAAAATCAATCAATTTCGTTTATCCTCGCTATGAAGCTGACAGGTAGGCACTGATGGGCAAAAATATTTTTCAAAAGTATTTAGAAAATACAAAATAAAATACTTTTCAAAAGTATTTTGAAAATACTTTACAAAATACTTTTCAAAAGTATTTTGAAAATACAAAATAAAATGGTATTTTGAAAATACTTTTGAAAATACTTTTGCAAAATACTTTTCAAACGTATTTTGAAAATGCAAAATAAAATACTTTTCAAAAGTATTTTGAAAATATTTTACAAAATACTTTTCAAAAGTATTTTGAAAAGTACTAAAATAAAATAAAATACTTTTCAAAAGTATTTTGAAAATACTTTACAAAATACTTTTCAAAAGTATTTTGAAAATACAAAATAAAATGGTATTTTGAAAATACTTTTGAAAATACTTTTGCAAAATACTTTTCAAACGTATTTTGAAAATGCAAAATAAAATAGTATTTTGAAAATACTTTTGAAAATAGTTTTCAAAATACTTTTGAGAAATCAACATTTTGTACTGTTATCGCTACTCACTAGTGTAGGCACAATTAAGGACCTTTTATACACTTAGATTCCTTGGTGTGTACATTTACATTGCATTATAATAGGTTGACAATTATGTAGGCCCTATTTGTTTTCTAATAAGTTTAGGCGATGCTAATAAATTTCTACCTGCAAAGCCATTGACAACTTGTTATTGTAAATGGATTGATGCACAATATATATATGATCTAAGTGTAGTCAGACTGCTTTGGTAATTTTTATTACTGAGCTCTTCATTGTGAAAGTATATGAAAGTACATGAATTCCGCATATATTAATTTTTGGTATTTTGTCGTAAAGTATTTTAATAATAAGACGATTTCTATAGCGCCGTAGCTCAGCTGAGGCTGAAGGAAAGGGCGCTGTAGGCCTACATGAGATCAACAATTAATTATCAATCACAGTCATTATGATTGTAATTGCATTGACATGTCAACCAAAGTCTAGTCCTCGGTAATATGTTATGTTAAATAATGTTTATTTCTTTTAAGTTAATGTTTATGATTGCAATAATCGATGATGTACCTCGTTTCATGCATTTTGTATTTTGTCCGAGTCTATTTAAACTCGAAAACGCCATAAAAGTGATAAGTATTGATAACTACATACATATACGCATAAATAATATTATGTCGGTTATAGATTTGCCAGCTAGGCTTAAGTTTTAAATTCGTAAAGACTTAGAGACCCGGCACCTCTGGATGAGCAATTTAACCACTGGGACATTGTGAACAGTTTAAAATTGAACATACATAATTTTTGCTCTTGGGCAAGGATATCATCTCAATCTCTTTGTAACAGCATCAAGTGCTATTGTATTCCTCCTGATAAAGTGCATAGTAACTTGTAGTTATGATAATTGGCAACAGTAATAAAATGTTAAAATAGATTTAGAACATCGAACATCTTTTCATCTCAAATTTGTCAGACAGTTTTCATACAACCGTCTTGTGTCTAGTTGACTTCAGCATATCTGCCTTAACAGAACACACAGAGAAATGCTTCCAACGGTTCTTCATTGAAAGATGAAATTCGACGACTTTTTACGAATTTGAGCATCGAAAATACTCTTGCACGAAACAATTGTGCATTGAAGAGTCAGAGCAATACTCAAACACTGGTAAAGATTATTGTAACTTTTGCAATGGTATCTTTAGTCTAACAACATATTCAATTGGGCTTCATAGCGAGTATCATTGCCATAGGAACTAAGAAATCACTAGGAAACAAAAAATGTGATTTATTAGACAGAACCGAATGATGAAAATCATAAAGGGTTCCAACTTTCCACAACTGTTGTCAGAGGTGAAGTCAAGACTACTAACGCAATACAAGCAGTTTAAATTTAACTGGTTTACCTTACAAATTTTACTTTACTGTCCACAGTTCCAGCTGTCTCAGACCAAATTTTAACATTCTCAATGCAATTAGTCACCTACTTTCAACATGTTTTACTTGCTCTGTGAACATTTTAAATAACTGACTGGCCCGTTTTTGTTGTATTCTTATCCATTCATTAACCTTGCAGAAACAACAGGAACATCCAAATTTCTTAAACAAGTGCTAAACAGCAGAAAATAAATAAATTCTCGAAAAGGAATTGCTCGCTTCAAAGACTTCCAAAAGTTTCAAAAGACAAGCTCCAGCTAAACTATAATCTGGCTGCATCTTCTAGCTACAGTGACTTAGGATGTGTGTCTTAAGGGCAGGCATTGTAGCAGAATCCTTCTTGCAGACGTGACATCTGAAAAACAATATGAATAAAAGTTCAGTATTCAATCTCTGCTGCATTCAGGATGGTCATTAGAAACAGCTTAAACACATGCTATATGTTTGTACCAAACAATAATGCTGGAATATTAGTATACTTAGGTTTCTTGAACATACTCGTTTGACTTTTGAAAGCTTCAACAGTTTGGCTTCACTCTAAATTCAGAGTTACTGAGAATGCCGAGATGCTAATGCAGATAATTCCTGTAATTCTATACTTTATGGCCTCCCTCGCATCACACTGCTTCCCTAGACTAACAATAGATATGCACCAGGCTGCATAAACCCTTTCAAAATATGTTTGCATATGCTTGTATTGGTTATTAGATATAACTGAAAGTTTTAAATACCGTAGCAAAGTTTTACTGACATATTTCAGTACACGTATACAAAAAGCAATGGTTGAACTACAGAGAAGTTCGCTGCACAATGCAACTAATGGAAATGATAGAGTAAACTGTAGGATAAAGATACATGTACTTCTCTTCCACAGTTAAAAAATACCTCTTAGATAATAATATTAACAATAATCTTATAGTCCAAAATCTTAGTCTATCACTTCAGTGGCCTGGCCATAACATAACAAATAAAATATTAAAAGAACACACTGACTAAATTCTATAACAAACTTTACCAGTTAACTGTAATATCACTGCAAAACATGTCCAAAATAATTTATTGTATATTATACTTACCGCAAAGGACGCTTGAGAATTTCTGCATATTTGGCTGGATCAAATTGAATGGATCCTTTCTCTTCCATCATTGCAATGAGATCTGGCAATAATAAAACAGACTATTTGTCACAATATGACAATTTGTAAAATTAACTAGCTATTTATTATGTTAACATTATACACCACAACAATAGGAACATTGTAGGCAGTGTTTCCGTTAGAGTCCAAAAAGAGGACGTATTTACAAACTGACCTAGAATTTTTTGGATGTAGTTCATGTTTTTCGGCTATCACACCGAAAAATGTAGACATTTTTAACGTTTTTCAGGGACGTAAAAACGGCCATTTGGGCGTTAACGGAGACACTGATTGTATGTATATCACTTCTACACTGGTGATACTCAATGATGATCAATCTACATTTCATTTGACAGTGTGTCAAGTGACTCATCTGTGCAGCTGTTGTCCACTGCCTTTGAGGAGGTGCAGTCTATTTGATGACAGCCAAAAACTCCTCCTTAACCCATCAAAGACTGAATTTCTGCCACTAGGCACTCCACAGCAACTTAAAAAATATGCTGGCTAAAGGCTTTGAAATTGGGTGACTCAATTGCTGAGCTGGCCCATGCTGCTCATAATTTAGGCACTGTTTTCAATTCTACCATGTCTCTCACTGACCATGTAAATAGCATTTCTAGGTCATCATATGTGTTCACTTGTGACAAATGCAGAATTAGGCGTTATGTGCCATGTCTGCAAGGATATCTCTGGCAAACAAATTGGTTTCCGGTTGCCTAGATTACTGTAACTCGCTTCTTACTGGTATCAGCAAGTCAAAAATGCTGAAGCTGCAGAGTTCAGAACCCTGGCTACAGCCATAACAAATACATCAAAATATAAACATATAACTCATTTCATTAAATCTTTACATTTGCTTCCTGTTCAGCAAAAGATTGCTTTCAAATTAAGGCTCATAGCTTATAAAATTCTGAACTCTTGTCAGCCACAATACTTAAAATCAATCCCAGACTTATCAGTATTCAATGAGGACAACCGATTATCTTTCTCAGATCATACTGACAACAAGAACTATTGTTGGTGAATGATCCTTTTTGGTTAGTGGACATAGTTTCTGGAACTTTCCCTGTGTCTGTCCATTCTGCTCAGCCACTTATGTCATTTCGTTCTTGCCTTAAGACTTACTCTTACCAACTGCTTATCCATCAACGGCTGCACCTTTCTGTCTTTTGGACTGATTTTCTTGATATTGACCCAATTACGGTTTGTTTTGGTACACCATCGGTTGATGCCTTGTGCGTTAGACACCAGTAAGATAGAAGTTACTAATTATTATTATATATTATAATCAGAGTCCATTTAAGTAAATATTGCAAACCGCAAAAATAAACAGTAGCCTAAATATAGCATCAGTAACAAAATTATTACTTCAAAACTAAACAGTTACTTATTTGTGACTGTCCGAGATAATCTCTCAGAAGGCAAGTACATGTAGATATCATATGGGTCAAAATGACTTCTTTGCACATTTATATTTCATTTTTTGTTAGCTATCACACTGTACATCCTTAAGCAGAGCTTCACTGTCTGAATATTTTATTTTCAATTATTTATTTTTATTTCAGAAAATTTATATAGCGCCCCTTCAAGGATGCCTACTCAGAAGCGCTCCCAGCCCAACCCCGGTCGAACAGGACAGTCTTAAGAGAACTGAGAAATGAGGCAGAGTGACCAGCAGGTGTCAGCCGAAGCATGGTAGGGAGCCCATTCCAGGTTGAAGGGCCCGCCACGGAGAAGGCGCGACGCTGCCTGAGAGCAGTCCGCGAACGAGGAACAATGAGCTCAGCCTGTGCAGCCGAGCGGAGAAAGCAACGACGCCGGACGCATGTGGTGGAGCAGCAGAGCTCCCGCAAATACGGAGGGGCCAGACCCTCAATACAGCGCCGGACCAAGACAGAGATTCGATACACAATACGCTGTGGGTAAGGAAGCCAGTGGAGCACGTCCCTCATGTATTCAGAAACCCGCCCAAACCTCAGAATGCGGCCAACAAGGCGGGCGGCAGTGCGCAGGACCCTATTCAGGGACCCGGTCCGGCAGGCAGGAAGTCCATCATAAATGGCGCTACAGTAGTCGAGCCGTGAGACTACAAAAGCATGGACCAGCGTCGACGCTGCGCTAGGAGACAGAGAGCGGGAGATTACCTTGAGCTGTCGAAGCTGATAGTAACAGCTGCGGCAGAGAAGATTTATGTGACGCGTAAATGTGAGTTCCTGGTCTAGGGTGACCCCCAGGTCACGAACTGAGGTTGAGAAGGTGAAGTTGGGGTATTTCAAGGCAAGTGAGGTTAGGTCTATTTTAGAAAGCTGCTGGGGTGTGCCAAGCCAAATAAGCTGAGTCTTAGTCGGGTTCAGCCGCAAGCGGTTTGAGGACATCCAGGACTGCAGGGTCTCCATAGCCCGGCTCATTGTTCCAACTGCCGCATCGGCCTGGGTCGCAAGACAGTGAATATAGGCTTGCAGGTCGTCTGCGTAGGACTGACCCAGGACAGATGCAGCCGCCAGAATGGACCCCAAATCAGCAGTGTAAATTATGTAAAGGAGAGGGCCAAGGACAGAGCCCTGGGGCAACCCAACTGGAGCAGGGACCCAGAGGGACCTCGTGGACCCATGGGCCACCATGAAGGAGCGGTCTTGCAAGTAGGAAGTAAGCCAGTCAAGGATGTTACCAGAGAGACCAAAGGAAATCGATAAGCGCTGCAAGAGAACGTCGTGATCGACAGTGTCAAATGCAGCGCTTACAATTATATTGTAATACTTGCAGCAAAACCTTAATTTAACAGGTTCCCTCAGTGGCCTCAATTGAAGACACGCATTGATTATCATGCAAGTGGCCTTATTATGTTAATACTAAATATTCCTAATTTTAATCAAGTTTTATGCAGATTTGATTTCCTCCCTTCTGAAATAATTATTATGGGCAATTTTAACATTCACACCGAAGTAGCTAGTTACTGCTCTTCAGCATTTCTTAAGGTGTTGGATGGGTTTGACATGCAAAAGTTCACTGATAAATGTTAGCTTTATCATCAAGTCCCTTACAAACCAAATGGAATCCAGACGGAAGTTTAAAGGATAATACTCAGAAATTATAACACAATAGGAACTAAATTAATGAAAATTATTAATTAGTCTATGTTACACCTATATACCCATTTACAAAAACTACAAATCTGAACACCAGAAAATGTCAAAAAATTCAAAGTCAGATAAACCATTACTAGAACTGCTCTTCATGAACAAGCTTTTAGCTACTGAACCTATTAATCCTGAACCTCTCTTTTTGCATCTATTCCTTCTGCTCAGTCTCATCATAGGCACCTCTTACTTTCTGAGTACTGAGCTGATTGCGGCTTGCTTCTGGTGTACCATCAGTTGATGTCTTGTATATTAGACATTGGCACCATAGAAATTGTTAGAAAACACATAATGGATCAAAAGTTAAAACTAAATTCAATTATGAGAGGGAATGCCAAATGATTATTTCTCAGTCACAAAAGTAACAGTTTAGTCGTACCTGATGAGTCAATGAAGTATTCAGTTGTAAACGAATTCCAGTGTTTCTTTGTTTTCAAGCATATCGAATCAAAATCTTGGCTGATCACATGAAGGTGTATTTGACTAAAAATACACAATAACTGAAACTAAACAATTCTACGATCAATATTTCTGTGTTGTAATTGAAGCAGGCTTTCACTAATTAATTAGTTATGCTACATTAGAACTAACTACTTGCTGGAAGGTGACAGACAATATACGAAGTTACTGGTCGGTAAGTATAACAGAGAATGTGAATTGTTACACTGTATTGCGAATTATCTATCTCTGTGTCCTACCTCATACTAGGAATGGCATGGTAACCCAAGCGGAACTCCAGTTTAGAACTTGATCTGAAATTTTCAAAAACATGACACAATAACAAAGTAAAACCAAGAACTAATAAAGTTCTGTGTGTATGCAAATATAAATTGAAACTGAAATCCATTTGCCTTCAACTTTCAAACCCTCTGGGCACTCAAGCGAACATTGCAGCATAAATTTATTAATTTATTAATTAGTGGATGTGGTTTCAAAATTTTTTTGTAAATGCCATGTCAGTCATCAATACAACTTTTGACACAAAAGCGTGAAACAGCCTGTTGACAACATATCCATCACCTTGCTTGATGCGATTTGCATGCTGCATACTGCTTGGCACCAATTTATACAACAAACAATTGCTAACTGTTTCAAACGTGCTGGCTTTGTATTGTCACCAAAAGCATCAGCTTGACCTATGCCGCTGGATGAAACTGAAACACCCATTGAGGCAGCAGTCACAGGATCATCTAGGATTCTAGGGCAACACCTATGACACACCTGCGGAACATATATATGGGAAGGCTTATGTGCCACTGGTTTTACAATTTCACCAAAAGTCACTTTCACCGACTTCATGAAAGCCAATAACAGACTGCAGCCCTCTACTCCAGACGTTGACTTTGGTATTGATACCAGCACTCAGCCATTACATTATTTTGTCAACAATTGACTTGAAAATTTCTAAATGCATTCTCCCTTTTCAGGATGACCAATTTGTGCATTGTCTGATTTAATCTTAGATCTAATTCTGTTAAAAATTGTGAAAGATTTATGTAAATCGTAGCGTTGCTAGAAAGACATAAATTGTCCTGATGTGCAAGCACTAGCACTGTAGCTTGCTGCTACATGACAGTGTCCAATTACTTCAGAAAGGCCACATTGCAATGTAGCTACAGGTGAAAGTGATTGTGATTTGATACTAGACAACTTGAGTCCACATTGCAATGTAATTAATGTCAAATTACTTACTTTAAATATAGAATTTATGTTTGCAGAGCTGCAGCAGTATCTAATGCTGGCAGATATTACTCTTCAACATGAACAGCCTCCACATGACTACCTTGGAGTAAAAGGCTGCCTGGGATGGTCTTCTGCAGTAATGCAGAGTTGTAAATTGCCATGAACAATTGGATTTTATTTTTTCCTTACTGTAGGACACACCTTACAGTATATCAACAATATAAGTATTGTATTGTATTGTATTTGATCATTTATAAAGCGCATCTCATACCATAAGCCTTTCAGAAGCGCTCCCAGTGCGAGGTACTCCGAGGAAAAAGGAAGGTTTTAAGGTGAGAGAAAGAGGTAGAGATGCTACTAGAGAGGATTGTAGAGCGTAGAGAAGGAGGAAGTCAATTCCATAGAGAGGAACCTATACACACAAAGGACCTGGATTGAGCCATTGTGGTCCTAACACTAGAAAGTGCCAAACCTTTGTACACAGATTACGCAACACTACCATTCACTTTACATCTGTGTTTTAAACAACAAACAGATAAAAGGAAGGAAACAGAATATTTACTTTTTTGCCAGTTTTTCACCTTCATCATGCATGTGTTTCAACAGGGGTACATGTTCTTTGGTCAGACCTTTAAGATTTGCAATTTTCTCTTTCGGAATGATCAGAAAATGGAAGCGAGCCTAATGCAAAAACAAAAGACACTGCAGTATATGTTCTGTTTAATTTGTGAATCTTCAAGTGCAATTTAACTAGAAACAAGTGATTTAACTAGAAACAAGTGATGCACAATCAAACTGTTCCTACTGCCCAAAGCTGCCAAGATAAACTGAAGAAAATCAATAAATCAATCAACACATGACTGTGATTACCACGAAATTCAACACACATGCAACAATTTGCTGCAAGCACAACATATTCGTACAATTAGTCCAACAGGTTTAGTTTAAAAAACTTGTCTACCATAGTTACTCATTGCGTAACCCTGTTCCATTCCTCCTCGTCATTTGCCTTCCCTCGTGTTTTATGCAAGGAACACCTTCACACGTTTATCCCTTGCAAATGCAAACTACCATCTCAATTTCCAGTCAATCTCTTCATAAGTTTTCACACAACTATCACATTTCAGAACTTGAGTTTACCACCTGCACAGATGAGCAGTGAATCCTAGAAACCCTAATCTCCCAAACTGAATTTTCATCTGATCCCTGAAATCAATTTTCTAAGTGAAAACAATTTAGTCAAATCAAACTTTTCAGGATATTGCCGAATATACTATTCAGAATACTGGCCCACTAGTCCATACTAGTTTTCGGGGTTCTAAAATTGTTTCGGTAATTCGGTAATTTTGCATTTTCACTACTCTTGGCCCTCCTCGGGTTTAATATGTTGTGATCGGGCAACTCTGTAGCCCTATTGCGGGATTCATTTGGTTCCTTTCGAGTTCTCCCTTCGGCACAAATCAACCAAACCATCTTGCCTATATAGCTTCTATACTGTCGATGATCAATATAAGGTAGCTTGAATTAAATTTATAGCTCGTGTTCTCTTTAAATTCCGCGCTTCTCCACAGCAGCCTACTAACTTTAGGGTATTTATCTTTAATGATGACGACTTTGTCATTTTCGTCTACTTTCAGGTCTGGATCTTTCATGGAATCTATTAGACCAGAACTCCAATGGCCGGGTCCTTTTTTAGATGGAACTGGAGAATCACTTCCTGATGTTTTTCTCTTACGATTTTGCGACATTTTAATCAAAATTCTGCGTAAAATCACCATCGGCCAACTGTTACAACTTGATTAAATCGCACCAATTGAAAGCATATTCGGAGCCCAAACGCCTTGACATAATTTTTATACGATTATCATTACACGAGGGGAACCTGTCTCTACCACGTGCAATTGTTTAGTCCCTTGTAAACCATCATCTCTATGGTGCGTTCCAAACATCGGATTGGCTCGAATTTAGGCAGTAACTTTCTTTGGTAAAATGATGGTCTTTATCAAGGAGTTTAAATATTTGGTCTTTACTGCCTTTTAATGACGCTTTAATTTCATCAAAATTGTCGACGTACAAAAAGCCTACACTTTATCAAACAAAATATCGGTAATTCTGCGCTTTGTTAAATGCGCCTTCGAAACCATTGATCACAACATCATAATATTAGTCCAAAGAATGTCAACCTAGTTCGGTATTACAGACACGTACTGATGTCCTCTGGATTCAATCCTATTTCTACTCCCCACTTTCTCAGTTAAAACATCAGAACGTCATCCCAATCATGCCCTCTCACCTGTGGTGCTCCGCAAGGTTCTGTTCTCGGACCCTTTATGTTCATCCTCTACTCTACTCAACTGAGCTCACTCATCAAGGCTAACTCAGTTGACCATCACTAACATAATTTATGCCCCAAACAGCATAATCTCCCACTCCATTGATCATCTCCATGTGGTTATCCAAATCTCCTCTAGCTTGGACGACATTTATAAAATCTTCTGTGCTTGAACCCGTGTAAAACTGAATTCATAATTGTAACTGAACATTTGTATAGCGCCACTCAATGATTCAGAGGCGCTCCCGACCTACCTAGGTCAGTGTTGTGACTGCATGTTGTCTCTAACAAATTAGATGGTCTTCAGAGGAAGAGACCTCGAATGGCCGACGAGCTCAAGACGCAATTCATGCGGAAGGTGGTTCCAACTAGAGGGGCCGACATAAGCAAAGCCTCTGGATTGAGCAGTTGCACCACAGCATAAATAATTACACCATGCATGCGAGGAACAGCAGGAGGTCTCTGGCGGGAAAACAAATTGCCAAGGAATCTATATAGGTCCTTGACAAATTGCCTTTGGAGAGCTCGTGAATAAGCTGGTGCCCTGCGCTTGGCTATCGAGGGGTGCTTAGAAGTTTTAAGATTTCGATTACGATATAATGCATCATGTTTGATATCAGACATAAAATTGAAGCGGGTGACATCTGTTGATAAGTATGAAACGTCTAGAGATGCAATTTTTTCAACGAGTATAAATTTTTTCTGTCTAAATCTAGATTCCTCGTTGGCGACACCTAGGGAATGTCTCTGGCACTGAAATCTTTGACATACAGAATATAATGAGGAAATTGCGGAAGGAGGTGCAGCTGCTTTGTTGATGTATTCGTCAAATTCGAGCCAAAAGACTCGAAAGTAAGCGATTCTGATACTTTGCAAATGTTTAGTTTATTTAAATTCTATATTTTGTGCGTCGACGTAGTAACTGACGTTCAAATGCGTATCAAACATGACAAAATTGTATAGAAAATTTGTATAGCGCTCATTTAATTTCATGTACATTGATTTCTTAGCGCTGGAGGATGATGTATGGCGATTATTTATAAGCGCATTTTTCATGATTTGGTTTTAGGATTTCATGGTATAAAGATTAGTTTAATTGTTTCATTCAAGGTTTCTCGGATTAAGCACTGTGCGTAGTGTTTTACAATAATTATTTCACGTTAGAAGTTATCTTGTAATTGAACGATGATTGGTAGCTTACAGTTTATGTTGTTGCTAATTCGAAATTCAGACTGCAATGATAATTTTTGATCTATCGTTTTTCGAAGAGGTATCTTCTAAAACCAGAAAAGTCCTCTGATCATTTCATTGGGCTCTTCCTTTAGAAGAGTACACTAACTCTTCTGAAAATCAAATGAGAAAAGAATTTAAGAGGAGGATGTGGCTTAAATTTGTTCAATTTTATGTTAACAAAATCATTAATAATTTTATAAATCTCATAAGAAAATTCGTGAAAATTCGTGCCACAATGTTTCCTACAGATTGCAATGAGCATAATTGATGAATGATAAGCTCCATGTTGCTAACTTGCTGAGGGTGCGGGCCGAAACCCGAATCCCTGAAACGAATTTCAGCCGGATCCCTGAAATTGATTTTCTATAATATAAGTCCGACCCGAATGAATATAATTAAGAAATAAACATTTGAATCAAGGCCACGCTAGGTCTTTGTCATGTGTACAAATTAACTTTGAATAGCTCGGCCGCTTTCTAGAAAACTGTTTTCGGGAAATCGAACTTTTGTCTACTTTCAGCGTTTTCAGGGATTCGGGCTGACCCCCTTGCTGATGACTAGGGTAGTAGAAATTCCGAAGTCACGGAGGCTGTGAATTTCGTGATTTTCATCATTTGCCATGAATGCCATAAATTTCCTCGAATACTACGAATTGCCTTGATTTTGGGGCAAATTTAGTTAAATTAATGCAACACCACATTCGGAACTGATATGTTTTGCCCCAGCGTCAAAGTTTTACAGACTTGGCACTGCATGTAATTCATTCATTCATTCATTCAGAGCATTTATATAGCGCCCCTTCAAGAAAACCAGGAGCGCTCCCGGCGACTAAAGAAAAAGACTTGAGGGACTTGTAGAACCCTGTCAGATGGCTTACAAGTAAAAAACGGAGCTTAAGTGGTAGGTCATTCCAGATGGAAGGGCCAACAACCGAGAAAGCACGGCGCTGCCTAATAGCCAAGCGAGACCGTGGAACAAGGATGGTCTACAATTGCAGAAACTTTTAACTATGTACCTAAAGTTGACGCTGACACTTGGCGTGAAATTACACAGCGACGGTGTGTTGCTGCTTTGATCGACGTTATTGATATGATTAGTTGATTACATTAATTAGATCTTAGTAAATACAAATGTGATTTGATGCAGGAAGTCTACACCGACATTAATACATGATGTGAATTTGCTGTGATTTTCACCCATTTTTTACAAATGCTACCGTGAATTTTAAAGTTTGTTGCCGTGAATTTCTGCTATCGCTACTGATGATGTCACACTGAGATTCAGGTGTTGGAACCAGAGTTCCTGTTGACTGGAACTCCTGTTAAATCTTCTGACCATGAATAATAGGTCTAGTGTGGATTGTAGTTTTCCTTTAACCTAAAGCTATTAAGACGCAGCTCAGTTCTTTTTTCTTATGTTAAATAAGAGTTTGATTTCAGCACAGGTCAAGAGTATCTGAGCAGTCAGTTGATTCAGTGACTCTTGTTTCATGGTGAGCTAATTTCTTTGTGTGATAATTTCATTGGCTTCTACATAGAGGAAGTTGTAAAAATCTGCTTTTGTGCAGAAGAAACAAGCTGATCACATGCGTAATGTGTAGAGATATTTTGTGCATGCAAATAGTTGCCAGCTGTGAGATGTCCTATTCTTCTAAAATCTAAATGATGACTCAGATTAGTTGCATATGTGTAGATTAGCCTGAAAGAGATGGCTGAAGAAACAAAGGAATATGACCAAACAGAGCTCTTCAGTGATCCTAACCTTGGCCCAGTCAGCTCTGCAGGTATCACTCGATTTCTATGTCCTCTTTATTTTTTTGGATGATCAGTCTAGTTGTGTGTGTTCATCCAACTTTAGAATACAGAAATGTATAGAGGCTTTTAAAAGGCATTATGCTGATGCAAGTGCTATTAAATTAGACTATACTGCATTACACAGCTATTTTCTGAGCTCTCACTGCATAATACAGTGTACTATACTTGATGTAATCACTAAATCAGTCACTGTGTAAGAATCTGAGCAAGTTCTTCATGCACACTTGCTGAGCAGCTTCTGCTGATGTTTATTCATTAGATTGTCACACTACATAAATTCAGATGTATTGTATCTATCAATTGTATCTATCAATTTATATAGCGCCTCTCGCAGTGCACACCAATCAGAGGCGATGTGATGATACTAAAAATAATTTAATATCACAAGGCCTAGAAATGCTATCTGTAAACCCAGCTTGATAAGAATGAGCAAAGAAAGAGATCAGTGTTTTGGGAAAAGCTAGTCAATGTCACTGATTCTGGAGACCGCCTGTAAGCATTGAGGATTTATTTATGTACATGACTTGCTTATTTACATATGTTTGGTGGTTGTAATGAATGATCATCTATGAATGAGACTTGTTTAACTGATTTTGTAGTTGTAACAGGGAGAAAATAAATGAGAACATCAATGGTAGTCATCGTCCTAACCTGATGTAGTTTAGGCAGATTTCATTCTACTCAATCAATCAATCAATCAATCAGAATTTTTATAGCGCCCCTTCAAGATCCCTACTCAGAGGCGCTCCCGACCCAGGCCATACGGAAGAATGCAGTCTTCAACAGTTGGTGAAACTGAGAACAGTTTGTCAGTTACCTCCAACAATTTACACCTTGACAATGCAGAAGATTCAGAACATCTTGATTATGCCACTATATGGTTAATTAGCTCCACAGGGTTTTGTTGAGTAAAGGGTTTGTTCAATACTAGAAGATCTACACTCCCAAGGTCAAAGGATAAAATGGCCTGAAATGCAGATAGCAATGCAGTAACAGAATGCCTTTTAACCTCTCAACGTGCATTGCTACAAGTTCATTTGCAAACCCAAAAATAGGGCTGAATGGGCAACAGGTGACATGGTATTCCACTTATGGTTAATTTTTGGTTATCAATATAAATATTCCCAGTAACTGTATATAATAGCTCTGTGCTGCTTAACTATACTTTGTATGCCAGGCATTGCCAGCGCAGTATCAACAGTCATTGTCTAATACCTTTTGTTCTGACAGAGTAGTATGTTTTAATGTTTAGGTGTTGATTGTTCGGCCAATTCAGATGAATTCATAGGAAATAATGAGTATCTCTGTGACATTGACATGACCAGTTTAGAAGCAGAGGTTCCTGTCCCAAGTTGTGAGTAATTTCTGCCATCTCATATCAAATCTGTGTTTCTCAAGCTCTTCTTCATAGGTTTACAGAGAACTGTTTTATTCTAGAAAAGAATTTTGAGTCTCTTTTGCTAACAGCATCATAAATTCATAATCCATAATTTATATCAGCTTTTGTACACAACATCAGATAATGTTGCCTCTTTGACATGCACAGGGTACTTGAAATGGCTTCCAACAGTTGTGTTATCAGGACATTCTAATGCCATAGCCTTGCTGCTTCAGTGCTTTGTTGATAGTCATTGGAGCTTATGTCAAAAAGCTTGGCCCATTCAATGTAGATATTTTTGTTGATTGTTGTTTGTCATTGGCAAGTCATCTTGAGAGAAGATTTATAGTTGATTGAATTTGTAGGGTATGTAAATTATATCCAATTGCAAATATTGAATTTCTCGTGGTATGTTTTCTTCTTAAATTTATATGTTAAGCCAGAAATAAAGGAAGTGTCAGTTCTGTTATTTTCCACATCTGTTAAGTCATCACCTAGTTCACAGTCTTAGCTGTGTTTGTTCAGAGTTCACTAGAATTGGTAAAAACCGTTCTTTGTGTGTGAATTTGTCTGGCTGTGAATTGGAAAGTTTCTATATTTCATTGTGCTCACTTCTTTTTGTGTTCTTAACAGTTCCCTGCAACAATAGTCAGACTTCAGTTCCAACGTTATTATCAGACTTGGATGCATTTCAGTCACATAACAGAGATGTTAAAGGTAAGACATTACCTGCAGAGGGACAATGGTAACATAATGTACTGTAATTGAACATTTATATAGCACGCCTTCAAGATATATACTCAGAGGTGCTCTCTGCGCTAGCCTATATGATGCTAAATGTCATTACGAATGAACATATTACATCACTTAGCAAAACAATGCTCAGTAAGCTGAAAGAGTCTCCAGGGGCAGGCCCACGCACACACAAGG
The DNA here is from genome assembly GCA_020284085.1 of Aporrectodea caliginosa. Taxonomy (NCBI): domain Eukaryota; kingdom Metazoa; phylum Annelida; class Clitellata; order Crassiclitellata; family Lumbricidae; genus Aporrectodea; species Aporrectodea caliginosa. Next base: position 65,786 of record JACEVL010000886.1, read on the forward strand.
AACCAATCAATGGAGTCCCTTCAACAGCTGAAGATGGCATGGATGTTCAGAGTCTCTGGGTCAACTTGCGTCGATAGGGTAAACCATTGATGTTGTGTGTCTAATCCTTTGTGTCTGGTCTGATGCAGAACTGAGGAGATGTTAAGATCCTCTGTATATTTTACATCTCTTTGAACTTTTTTGTTCTGTAATCAGCCTTGCAGCAAAGCACTGTAGCACCAGTACCACATTTTCCAGACTATAAGTCGCGTTTTTTTACGTGAGCTTTGAGGGTTGTAACGCATACAAAGGAGTGATGTATATAAAGGAGAGTGTTGTTTTATTTTACATCGAGTTTTAGTTTGGGTTATTATTAGTTTCACAGGCTTTTTTAGTTGCTATTAGTTTTCATTTTTGCATCAAGTTTTAGTTAACAAAAACTGAATCCTCATACTTTCAGTTTTTTTTTAGTTTTCATTTCAGTTTCAGTTATTCTATCTCTTGTACTAAGCAATCATGAATGTACCACTGGTACATCACTTTATTACAAATAGCAGCCATTATTTTTACAGTATGGCCTTATGCCAGATCAGAGTTGTATTGTCTCGAGACACTGTCTCGGTCTCGAGACGTCTCGAGACAGGTTTTTCGATGTCTCGGTCTCGGTCTCGGTCTCGGACCCCACTGTCTCGGTCTCGGTCTCGGTCTGATTTCTCGACTTTTTGGAAACTGTCTCGAAACGAAAGTCTTGTCTTTTTGGAAACTGTCTCGAAGCGAAAGTCTTGTTCTCTTGTAGAAGCGGTCTCCAAAGTTCGCTTACAAACTGTATTTTGTTCGAAACTTCGTACAGTATTGCGCTGTAAAATTGTCTTGTGCCGAATGGCGTTTCTGGTATTAAGAGTATTCAAGAGTTTTGAAAAAAGCAGTCTTAAGTTTGCACTTTCAGTCCAAAATTTCCAAATATCTTAAAATGTCTCATAAAGAACCTGAAATCGTGAAATTTGCATTCACGCAGTTTGAAATCAATGAAAACCAAAATAAATGGCATGCCGTTCGTCGTTTGTGTAAAGCCAACATAAGCGAAACTCTTTTAACAGCATCTAGTTTCTCAAGGTGAGTGACGTGACTTATGTCGCTAAATCTCTAATAGGCCTAGGGCCTATATGGAATTTTGTTGGTTTAAATTTTAGAATCATTTAGAAGATTTCAGAATGGCTGAAATATTTAATTTCTTTATAGTTTATAGAATTCAGGTGATCGGCTGATTTCAGTGACTTGACCCTTGTATTAGACTTCAAAAGTTAGAAAATTTTTTCGGGACTTGGGTCCAATGTGCATTTCACTCATTTTGAACTGTCTCGAACTGTCTCGGACCTGGTGTCTCGTCTCGGTCTCGGACCCCACTGTCTGTCGCGGTCTCGGTCTCGAACCCCACTGTCTCGGTCTCGGTCTCGGTCTCGAGGTTTTATGTCTCGTATACAAGTCTGTGCCAGATACATGTACATTTTAACCTTTTAATGACAACTGTGGCATCTTGTTGATTTTCATAAAGGCTTTGCTTTAAAGTGTTTTCAAAGTTCTGTTTTGCTGTCAAATCACCACAAGGCCCAAATACAGGCTTTATGTTGGTTTGACTGGCTAGGGTAGATGGTAGGTTGGCTAAGAATTGTCTTAATCAAACCTGATCCAGAGTAGCTGCTTGGACCTTGGCGAGTAGGCCAACTGATTTCTTCGTAGATATCAGTGCATCTTCCTTTTCTTTAACTTTATGTTCCCTGTAGGCATCTTTTTGAAAGAGCTGCAGATGGATTTTCAGATTTGTTGGGCTACATCCGGCAATTTTTTCTCACATACATTTTTTGCCACCACAATGATGCACTAACTTATTTATATCTAAATGATACTTAGAATAATCCCAAACTCCAATAGCTTTAGGTCTGTCGCCTGAATTTAGTGTTGATATCGTAGAAAATTCTAAACAGTTGAATACATTGAACTTTGATATCACCGCACAAAATGCCGACTAAAAAATGAGGAATGACATGATTCTAAAGTCTAGTCACTGAAGCGGGATTGATGTTTCAAAGTGTGTCCAGAATAACGGAGCTGGTTTGTTAAAAGGATTTATTGATGACTAGTTGGGGCTACTGTGTCCAGTGACACTGCTGGTTCACTGTATGAAGCCTATTGAGCAGACGAAGGGTGATGGCTGATGCATTTATTTGGTGCAGGCAGTTGGTTTCAGTAATTAGTGCCAAAGTTATAATTTATGGTGATATGGTGAATATCTTGCACCTTACTAGGGGACAAGCAAAAGTTTCTTCTTGCCTGTCTGTTACAGACTGTTTTCATTGCTTCTTATCTTTCAAAGTCTTCTGATGCAGTGGTTGTAATGTTTTAATTTTTCTTATTTTTCTAGTTTTCATTTGAACACAGTTGTTAGAAATAGTTATACGGTATTAAGTCCACTCTGACTTGTGGTTTTAGATTCACTCGCAGAGCCTGGGATTGCAGGTCTGCGTAACCTTGGCAACACATGTTTTATGAACTCTGGGATGCAGTGCCTCCTAAGCAATCCGTGCATTGTCAAATATTTTCTAGAGGACTTCAAGATTGATGAATCCACCAGACATACGCTAACAGGTAAGTTGTTTTCTGCATCTGTGCTCTAAACTGTTGGTAAGGTTAGGTAAGATAGAACAAAGTAGTGCTACTTAAGATAGGATAACGTAGTAGTACTATCTGTTAAAGTACTAGAGTTGATGGGCCTTTTTGCTGAAGACTGTCTAGTCCAGGGATGGCCAACCCGCGGGCCACATGTGTCTGCTGATTGGCGGCCCGCCCGACCCCTTTGTAAATAAAGTCTTATTTTATGCCTACTTAGCCCTACACTTGGCCTGCTACTACAACATTGCATAATAATGATGTCTAAAACACCAAAAATTTAGTGTTGTTGTTCTGACGTAGTATTGTCGTAGGCTAAATGTTTTTGAAAAAAAATTAATAAGAAATAAACAATTTCTTTGTCTGTGAGGACAAACACTTTGCTTACCAACAACAATAGTTTTGGCCACCCCTGGTCTAGTCTAATGTCATGCTTTTGGTGCAATGATTATCTTTCAACTTTAGAGCTTGGTTTAGAATCCAGGTGTAGGATTTGCAATTCAGCAGAATTATATGACCTTAATTATTGGAGATCTAGTGTTGAAAAGAGTGTTAAATAACTGCCTTGATTTTTGTAGTATTACTTTAACAAGGAGCAAGGTATCGGCTGATAGTCATTAGTTACTACTGACTAAAGCTATTATTCAAGCCAAAATCTAGTGTTTGAATCCAGCCAATCATTTGGTTGACACATGTTCATTTCACTGGTGACTCATTGTTGCATTTCCTGAAATATATAATGGATTTATTGGCAACTGACTTCACTAGTGAACACACAGAGCTAAACTTATTTACTTGCTCAGAATTAAAAAAATTTAGCAGATGATTTCTTTCGAAATTGAGCCAATTTGCAAATCGGTCTGAAACAAAGCTCCTGTATATATTGTAATGAAAGTATGAAGTCTGTTTTGTGTTTTAAACCAGGTAAGTTTGCCAGTCTGCTTAGAAAGTTCTGGAGTGGCAGTTTCTCCATGTTACATCCTTCGGACTTCAAAGACATGGTGGGACTGTACCATCCACAGTTTCAGGACTATAGACAGGTCAGCACATGATCAGATTTCATAGCCCTGCTATAGACAACTTATTTATGTGTTTGTTGAGTGACAGAACATTACGGTGATAATAATATTATAAGTATCGAGCGCCTCTGAGTAGGTTCCTTGAAGGGGCGCTATATAAATGCTCGGAATGAATGAATGAATGAAGTATTCTTATCAACTCCCCATTGTTCTTTGTCCCAGATAATGGGAGATAACAGAAAGACTACAGTTTTTCTCAAATATTTACCTCTGACCATCCAGCGCTTTTATTGTTTTATGCTGCACCATTACTGTAAGGCTAAACAACAGCAAAGACTGGCAATTCCAGACAGTGGCGTAACTAGGGGTTCGTGCGCCCGGGGGCAAGAATTTCCTGAAAATTTTCTTTCTCAGTTCCAAAAATTTCTGATGACCTTTTTTTTTTCTTCCCCGTCTGTTTTTCAACAAGAACCTTGTCAGATCTCATTTTGGGCCCCCGCCAGCGCCCCCAAGACTCACATACAAAAGTTACTTTTTTACTATTTTTATATTTTTACCTGATTTCTTTCACAAAAACACATTTTCAGAGTGCCCCTCCTGTCCTGCGCCCGGGGCATCGCCCCCTGCCCCCTCGTTACGCCACTGATTCCAGATTATATGTACAGCCTATTTTTTTTATTCCTCAGGGATAATATACACATCAGGGTCAAAGTAGTATCAGTATCAGTTACAGTACAGTGTTTGGCTAGAGGCATTATCTTTGCTGGAATTCTAATCAGTCTTTGCACTTGCTTTGAAACAGCATTTAAAATGACACGTAGAGTATAAATTTAGATAAGATTAGTATAAGGTAATATTTACAATACTAAATTAAAAATGATGTCTGTGAAGACTGACTATTTCAATCAAGTTTTTCTGAATAATTTTGTAACTTACCGTTGGAATATATGCTCCTGTAGACTAAAAAAGTAATTGCTCAAGAAACTTGCTTTCTAGTGTTTATTATTAGTGATTTGACATGTCTGAAGTACTTTCTAATGATTGTGAGTATTGATGATGTCTTCTTGTTTTTTGCATCAAAGCACGATTGCCAAGAATTCTTGGCGCTTCTTCTTGACAGCCTGCACGAACATCTCAATGCCGGAAGTTCTCACATCAAGTGCAATTCCTCTGGAACGGACGCAGAAGATGGAGGAACTGGAGTTGGAGTTGGAGGAGGAGGCACTGGTGGAGGAGGAAGTGGTACCATGTCAATGAAGGACTGTCTAGCTGGACTTGAATCCAATGATTCATCTGAGGCAGGGTCTGAATGCTGTGCCAGTGAAACATGCCATTCATCCTGCCCTCCCTCTGACTTTGCCATCTGCTCGAATGTGGAGAAATCGCGGAAGGAGACAATGACTCTCGATTGCATGAACCAGCTTTACGGAGCATCTGAAGACAGCAACTTGTCCGAGCCAAGCCATGCAAGCACCGACTCGGTCGTGTCCGACCAGAGCCGTGTCGGCGCCGTGCGGTGGGAACCGATCCCTGAGGAGATGAAGACAGAAGTCGGATTTTTTGGCAGCACGGGTCCCTTTGGTGACGTTAGTTCAAGAGTGGCTGAAGTCATGGGAGAGCAGAAGGAGAATGGGTGCTGTGGAGATGAGGAAAAGGAAGTAAATGAAGCGGAGAGGGATGGAGATTGTGAGCGTAAACTCCCAAGTATTGAGGATTTCTGTATGAAGGATACAAAGACACTGAACACAAACGTTCTTGCAACGGAGTATATGCATGAGGTCGTCTCGACCGATAGCAAGAAGTTTCTCAAGCTCGACAACAACTCGAGGTCGTCGGTCATGGTACAGGATGAAGAGGTAGATGCCTACGAACACCTGAATGAGCTTCTAACCTGTGATACAGAGAAAGAGACGTGCAAACCGGTCAAGGAGACGAACCTGCTTGTCAACTGCCGAGACAAGTTCTCGGACAAAGGCTACTACGGAAAGAAGCTGCTCTTCTCCGACCTGGAGTCTGGTGATGAGTACAACATTAACAACACAAAGAGGATCAAGGTAGACGAGGAAGAGAAGAACCTGAGGATGCAGTCTAAACTCAAAGTCAACACGGAGCAAAACCAGACGAGAGACTGCGATTCAAAGACATCTGCTGTCGGTGGCGTGCACTCGCTCAATGACCAGGCGTTTGCTGGGCCATCAGCGCCAGGGGACCAACTACTGTCTATCCAGAGGACGCTCAGTACCACTGCCATGCCATGTCTCAATAACGAGGATCACCTGTGGGTGAAGTACATCCGAAGCGCAGAGAAGGCCTGGCTGAGGTACACACGGCAGAACAAGAGCGTCATCGTCGATACTTTTCAGGGACAGTTCAAAAGCACTGTGAGTTACTGTCATCGCCTAAACATATCGTCATCATGCTCATTATATTTTTCAATTATCACTTGGGGCATTAGTGTCACAATTTTATGCACCAGTATTAGCGGTTTCTAAGCTGGTGTATAAAGTTGTGATTTATTTACATTAGGGGTGGACAATGATTAAAATTTTTAATAGAAATTAATCGCACGATTAAAATTTTTAATAACGCGATTAATTTTTAACGCATGTCACAATAGATAACAAGTACAATACTCTACCTCTGAGTAGTTACTTTGAATATACGCTATATAAATGCTTGCTGTCAATAAACAAATGCAAACATGCTTTTACTACTTATTTTTACTTTAAAGTTTAAACTGAGCGGTTTTATCAAGAATTGTTTTCTAGAAATAATTGGGCGCAGTGACAATCGCGTTAACTGCGTTTAAAAATTTAATCGCATTAATTAATTAACGCATGAATCGTGTTAATAACGCATTAAATGCCCAGCCCTAATTTACATAGATCGGTTAAGCTTACGATACACGTTTAATTTAATTTTGTTTCTATTTAATTGAGGGACATTTTGTAGAGTCTAATGAGAATAGATCAAAATTTTTTGTAGAGACAATTTTTTTATTTCCTGCTCTGTAGGCATACTGTGATCAATTAAATTCAAACTGCATGTACAGTTAACTAACTGTTTTCTTTGAGCAGAATTTCTTTGGTATATTTTGTTGTAGGTGATATGTTTAGATTGTCACCATATCTCTGTCACATTTGAGCCTTTTATGTATTTGTCCGTGCCGTTACCTCATGCTCTAGAACGACAAATAAGTGAGTGTTTCAGTTTAACTTCCTAAATGTAGCTAAGACTTCTCAATTGCCTTTTATGGAGGAAGACACAATATGCACTTATACCTTTTTGAAAGAAACTAAACTACCAATATGATTTAACGTCCTTTATTTGCAAAGGAACAGGTATAATCAGAAGCTTCAAAGGAGACTTAAATAAGTAAGTAAGTTTATTCTCTATTTAACCAATTGCTAACCGCTTTTTGGTGTACATAATCAGTGTCCTTATATAGGAGTAAATCATCCTTACAACATATGTCTTACGAGCCAAACTGTCTGTGGTGGGTATTATTCTATTGTGGGCTCGAGGATGCAGTGAATAGGTAGCAGGTTTGATGGAAACCCATGCACAACGTGTGCAAGATCATTAATTATGGCTGAAAAAGGCGATAAGAACTTCATCCCACGTATGATGTTCAAAAACATTTACTAGGGAGGCCTAAATCAGTACAAACAAAAATAAGCTCATCTACCTGACCTAGCAAGACTCTCTAAGCCTAATTTGGTTTAACTCTAATTGACTGTCGTAGAAGAATCTTGTAACTAGCTGCTTTATGACAGCCAGAGTTTACCAATAAACGAATATACAATACAATACAATTATCTAGCTTCCTGTGATGATTTTTTGATCTTTCTGGTAAAATATTTTACACTCTATTGAGTCATTATTTTTCAGATGAGTGTTTTGTCTGTGCAGGTGTGACCTTTATACCATGTGACAACAAAAGGCCAGTCCGCTATCTAATAACTGTTATGAGGCAGGACAATATCAGGAAGGTGCGGCAAGAGTTGATCGTCATGATCAGAGAGGAGTCTTGTGACATCATTCTGGCAGAAGTCTTTGACAACCATATTGCTCGGATTCTGGTGAGTCATCATTTTGTCAAACCATACAAAGATAAGCATTAAGATATGCGTATGCTTTTGTTTAGCTGCTTGCTGTATTTAAATATCGGCTTAGCTTTAATGCCTGCTTTTGTTTATTACTTGCTCATTTAAATCCTGGTTTGTTTAAGTACTTACTTTGTTTAACCCTTTAACAACCACACAATTTTTTCCAGCTACCCCCCTGACGACCGCACATTTTCCGCAAAAACGGCCAAAGAATAAAAAAATTTGAACTTGCTCTATCTCTGTCAGTTTTTAACATATAGACATACGGTAAACACCATTCTTTAGGATTTTATCTCCTCTTTCCATACCTACGTCTAGGTTTTGGACAAAATATTTGTTGAGGTACCCAAAGTTACCCCAAACCGAACCTCCCCCAAAATCTGACATATTTTCATCTTCAAGACAGTCTACAACAAAATTTTCAGCGACAACATATGTTATGTCAGCACATAAAATGTGCAGAAATTGTTTCCAGATAGCATGAAGAAAAAATCTTTCAAATATTTTGAAAACTCAAGGAGATACAATTTCTTTAGTATTTATACCATAGTCGCACAAATTCGCGTGATTTAAATGCCAGTTTTGATTGGCTGTTTTTAATATACTGAGGTGTTTTTCCGGGGATCCCAAGACGTCATGTGGCTCGAAATTATACGTAGGATCCAAAACTAATAAGTATTCATAAATTTATATCTACCATGAAACGATATAAGCCTAAAAATGACCAGAACCGCCCAGTACCATTCAGTACCTTCCGGTCGGATGCCTGTCTTGTACCATTCACTACCTTCCGGTCGGGAAAGGGTTAAGACCTGCTTCTTTTAAAGGGTTTTAATTCATTTAAGTAACTGCTCTTTTTTCAAGTTTGTTAATTGCCTGTTTCTTTCAGATACTGGTTTTTGATGAAATACCAGCTCTTATGACTCATGCTTTATTGTGGATGTGTACTAGTCAAATGCAAATAAAGGCTGCTTACTTACTTACATATCTTTTTCATTCAGTAGCTGCTGTGTTATAATATTTTCTGTGTTGAAATGCCTGCTTAATTATGGAAGGCCGTTAATTCGTTAAATTGTTGCTGAGGTTTTCTGTCCGTATATTTCTGGAATGAATTTTCTTGATTTTTAACAGGAAGACAGCATGCAGATAAAGTTTATCAATGACACAGATCGAACGATATATGCCTTCGAAATGCTTCCACCACCGCGTCTGGATGATCCTCACACTGAACAAAACCCTTTTGGTGACGTGATGAAACCTCAAGATGAGGGTGATTGTCTGTTGCCAAACAATGTCTTATCGTCATCTGCCAAAGACAAGATGCTTTCCGCCCATGCCAATTCTCCCGTCAGTGATTTGCTCGACTACTTTGAGGGTGAAAATGCTGTACACACATTGCAAGCGACGAAGATGGAAATGGAGGAGAATTACGTTGCTGAAAACCTACTAAACAACAGCTATGAGATGTCGGCATCTATGACAATGTGCGACTCTCGACTCGAGTCTAACCCAGACGTCAACTGGCAGCACAACCTGCTTCAGCTGCCTGCAACAGTGACAGATGGCGCTGACGAGAATCTGCTTGGAACGAGCGTCTGGAAGACAAGCACTAACATGGGGAGTGACATCGTTTGGGGCGAAGGAGATGAAAACACCCCAAGTGACCGGCCGTCTGCTGCTGTTGGGTCCAGGCGGGTGGAGGTCGCCGACCTGCAGCCAACAAAGTTTGGGGAGGAAGGGGCATCGGGCGGTTTCTTGGAGGAACCGGTGCCATGTTGTGAGAATGAAGTGGCGCCCGATCAGTGGAAGAGCTGTGCCATTTGCTTGGAGGAAATGGTAGACAGCGACCTTGTGGCACATGCTGCCTGTGGTGGAACTCTCTGTCATCCTTGTCTTGAGGTATTATCATTGTTGTTGTTTATTAATGGACTTCTTAGAGGTATATAAATCACAGCTTGGAATCAATTTATGGAATGGAGCAATCGGGTGTTTAGGATACCCTTGTTTCTTACAAAGGGTCAGCTGTAGGGACACATATGCCTGCACCCTGCATCCAGTGTTTTCGTTAACGCCTAAATGGCCGTTTTACGTCCGTAAAAAACATCTAAAATGTCCAGATTTTTGGTGTGACAGCCATAAGCAACGTCCAAAAAATGACATATATAGTCCTCTTTTTGGACTCTAACGGAAACACTGCCTGCATCTAGTGTAGATGAGTTTTTTCTTGTAGTAGTTCTATGTGAATTAAATACAATTACAAAAATGGCACCCAAATGCTGGACCAGAACAGTTCTCAGAGTTAGGATTAGTAATTTTAATGTTACGAATCTAGTTTGATATTTCTGTGCACCAATCTTTAATCAACGTCATCTTGGAAGTGCAGTAGAACAGTTTCCTAAATATATGGCCTGATTTGGGACTAAAGTCACACAACTATTTAAAGATAATGACATAAGGTGATTTAAGCACAAAATCTTATTTAGTCGGTGTGTCAAGAAAATGGCTGGTATTTTCAGATAATGTTCATTTATGTGCTCTGATGTAACATTTCTGTAGTTAATCTTGCTTGTAATTCATGTTTTGCAAAATTTCTTGGTAGTTGTGGCTGTTAATGGCTGCTATAATACTGTATTATGCTGGTAATATATAAGTTACTTGATGCCGTATTAATTGATATGATGGGCTGTGAAATTTGCAATAGAGAGTAATAAGCAAGCCAAGTAATGGAGCATAAAGGGATTTTTGTTTGTGAAAACAGAACAGCTAAATATACAGCTCTGCAAGCTCATCATCATTTCTGTGATCAAGATTATAATACTGTATTATGTGCAGTTCTTGGAGTCACAAAGTTAAAAAGCAGAATCCTATGAGTCGTTTGCAATAATGACTCATGTGGCGGTAGTAATTTAAGAAGACGATAATGCACTTATATAATTTAACATTTGAATCATTTTATCGTGATTAAAACTAGTAATTAATTTTGATTCATTAGTTGCTTTATTGTTGCAGATGTCTTTCAAGCATTATGGTCGCACATCATACACCTGCCCTGTAAGTACATTACCATGTTATGCCATGACTGTTTCATGTATCATTCCATGCTTTATTGGCCTCCCTCTTGAGTTGCACCTGTTCCCTAGACACATTCTATGAGTGCTTGAAAACTTCCTTTTGACCATGCTGGAGTCGGGACCACCTCTGAGTAGTTTCCACTTTCCATTGAGAGGTGCTATATAAATACTTGAATGAATGAATAAAATATGATATGTATACCGGTACTATGCTATTTAATGTCAGACCAAACTGTGTTGTATTTGTGTGTTGTAGATGCATCTGTAGTAAAGATCTAGGTCCAGTTAAGTTGATTAACACTTTGAGTGGCCTTGTTCTTTTATGTAGATCTGCTCAGCTACAGTCAGTCCAAGTGAAGATTTTGTCAAGCTGAACAGCATGGACGACTATAAGCCAAAAACAAGGTATTGTGTCAAAGAGCAACAGCTGTAAATTGCAGTCAGTTTATTTCTTGATAAAACAGGCATTACCACTGCATTGGTTTCCCAGTCAGTTTTTAGTACTCGTTGTTGTTAAAGTGTTAAGTTGCATTTCACCTTGATGCTAATTGTAGGTCACTCAGTGCTGTGATTTTATGGCCATTTGTAAGTAACTGAGATTTTAATGGTAACAGATTTTTATAGCATCTGTTAAGAGCTCTGTACTTGGCTGTCTGTACATCGCACCATCTTGTGTGCTGGACCATTCCTCAGGAATGATCTTCTACGGCATAACCATGTTAACAATGTTTAATGTTCTACCCGTCTATTGGAAAGAATGCAAGAATTTTTTTGGCTTCTTTTAAGTTGAACCTTCACTGATCTGATGGATACTGACATATAAGGGCCTTTGAGTGATTCTTAAAAGGCGATTTTAGTGTTGGGTTATGGTACAAACCTGCAAAGGACTGATGAAAGGCCTCACTCTGATCTTCAAGGCTTTCTGACTCTGACCTTCAAGGCTTTCTGACTCTGATCTTTAAGGCTGAGAGAGGTCTTGCCCTGAAATATGTGGTTGACATAATACCTCGGCCTCATTCAGCTTCCTCCCACTGTCCACTTCGTTCCTCCAATAGACTTGACCTCTTGGTTCCCCGTACTAGAACTGCTATGGCTCAGTCTCGTTCGTTTGCTTCAATTGGAATGCGGTTTCTCCTCCTGTTCACTCTACAATTCTAACAGTCTCTCTTCTTCCTTTGCTTTTCTCAAAACCTGCTTCTTTTCACGGGGCCTTGCGCACTGAGAGCTCTTCTGAATGGTTCACCCTACTAGAGACGCTTTACAAATGCTTGAGCAACATTTTGCAATACAAGTGGATCATGATGGAAAACAAGAATGCATTTCGGACACTTCTGAGCTGAAAACTCAATCAATCAGTCAATTTCGTTAATTCACAACACCAAGCTGACAGGTCGCAACTTGTTACAGGTAACAGATAGGAAAAATTGTCTAAGCTCTGACAGTTAGTTATTAAATGGGTTGAGATAGCAAATATTATATCTGCTCTAACTAAAGAAGAATTAGGCTAGTGGCAATGTTAGTTAGGGCACCAATATGGTATAGACCGGAGATAATGTATTTAGTAGATGTTTTTAAATAAGACACGTGACACAGACACGAGACACAGGTGTGTTAGTCAAGATTAGTCACTGGATGAGGAATTATGTGTGTGCGTGGTATTTGTGTGTGGTTTTGGTATGTATATGCCTGGTAATTTACGTATTTATCTACGTATGACTCCATTAGCTTACATTTTATGTCTACATGTGTGGGAGTTTTGTGATTTCTAGATTCTGCATTTTATTTTATTTACATGAAAAATTAATAGAAATTCAAGACACTGGTTTCTACGCTTTAGGATACTGTCTGTTCCTGTTATGTATCGATATGATCAAGTCAATGAAAAGGGTCACAAGGTGATGAAGTTGTTTGGTCACCCGAACATTCTGTACATGCCTAGTAAGCTGACTGGCGAATTGTTGTATGAAACGGTGGACAGGGTCGTTCCGATCATCGTCAACTATTCCATTATACTTACCGATGGTCAGGTCTGTTAGTCAAGATCAATCACTGCTTTTTTATTCCTTTATTATAATGCAGAACTTTAAAATCTGAAGGAAAAGTCAGATAATGTAAATTGTGTGTCTGTTTGTGTCAAATGATGGCAATGTTTTCTACGATTCTAGGTTACTTTCTCTGTCACCACGCTTTATAGGCATTATAGTTTAAGCATACCAGCTCGTTTCTAGCAATCATTCTATTAATTTGCAAATGTTTCCTTGTTCCTGGGAGGATGTTTTCTACCTTAATGGCATAAAACAGTCATTGACTGATGCATGGGATCCATGCATTGATAGTCGTTTATGTATTTATGTGAACATTTGTATGGCACTCTTTTATAACCCCATAAAAGTGCCTCCAACTGGGCTGTGCAGTGAGTGAACTGAAGCCTGACTCTGAACTTCTGCAGTCCTGTGAGGATAGAATTGCAGTAACTTCAGGCACTTCATGATGAAAGAATGGAGTCAGGTTGTCACAGTTGCTTCAAATAATAAATAGCTTCCACTGTTTGGCCCGAAGTTTTATGTTTGTATCATAATTTAGGTTGACACAGCTTTATCATGTCTAGTGGTGTTCCTCGGCCACAATTGACCAGAGATGTTTTATATCATTAGTAGAACGTTTCTGGTGTTTTTACTATACTAGGGGTATCGTTGTTCACGCTGTCTCTACACTCAGCACTGCAGCGGCTGTGAGCTCAGTCGTGATGGGCAGCTGAGTCTTCAGCCAAGCGACCATCTCGTTGCTAAATTTACTGATCTCAGTGAAGAACAGATGGAATCGGCCAAGGGATTTGTTGACCACAGTTCCATGGAAAAACTTCGTTCAACAGCTCCTCTTACTCTTTATAATTGCTTCCAAGCATTCACTGAGAGGTAATTGGTGGGAATACTGATAATATCACCAATATAGTGCTTGAATGATCGAGCTATAAGTTGGCTATGTGTATTGCCAGTTTCTATACCTCGGGTAAATTATTCCACGTTAATTTGATGTCTTAGAGGCATAACATTGCCATATGTTAACTGAATTCGCATCTATCTATCTTTGAAATTTATATAGCTCCCCTTTCAAGATAACTACTTAGAGGCACTCCCGACCCAAGCCCGGTCAAAAAGGAAAGGCTTAAGTAGTTTATAAAAAGAGCCAGAGAGGTCTCACGTGAGAGAGCACAGGTCAGAGGGGAGGCTGTTCCAAAAGGAAAGGACCCACAATCGAGAAAGTCCGACGCTGTCTAGTGATAGAGTGAGCATGTGGAACCATAAAGTCACCTCTAGAGGCTGAGCGCAGAGATCAGCGACCAGAGCAGGCCACAGTTAAAGTAAAGAGCTCTCGGAGATAGACTGGTGCTCTGCCCAGAACACAGTGTACCAGATGATAGAGGAGACCCTATAATGGATGCACCGCTGGACCGGGAGCCAGTGGAGGGCATCACGCATAAATGCAGAGATGTGGCCAAACCTAAGGACACCACCAATTAAACGAGCAACTGCCCATAAAACGTCTACCAAAGGATGCAAACGGATCTGTGGAAGTCCAGAGTAGAGCGAAGAGCAGTAGTCCAATCGATTACGAATGAAGGCGTGGACCAGTGTCGACTGTGGAGACAAAGAAGAGACAACCCACAGCTGGCGCAAGCGATAGTAACAGGAACGAGTCAATGCTGTAATGTGCTTCGTAAAAGACATTTCCTGGTCAAGAATGACCCCTAAGTTGCAGACCGAAGTTGAAAACGCAGAGAGCGGAGAGGGACTCCAAGTCCAGCTTATCACATGTCAATAGAACGTGCCTTACTGTAACTGGTAATGTAACAGTGTGTCTTTTCATTGTGCCATTGTATGTTAATGTTGACAAGTAACACAGCTTCTTTTGAGCACTATAATAATTATAACGCTATGTCTGCACCTGCTACCAGTTTTGTGTGGTTGATGCATATTGGGTGGACAAAGTGATTCAGAAATGCTTCAACAAAATAGGAAATGATGAAGAAGAGAAATTCAAAATAATTTAATCATATGTTTAATGTTATTGAATGACCTACGGTAATTTGAAGTTTTGATGATCGGGATGTGGGCTGTCAAATCAGTTCATCTTCAGAGAATGAATTATTAGTGTAAAGTTTGGTTGTCTATGACAGCTCAGAATATGTAAAACTAAATATTTTTTTAAACAGTTTAAGTGTATACTTATACGATACAAAAATGTTTTAAAAGATATTACTATGGTCTATGGATTTGTGTAATTAATGACCTATGGTAATTTGAAGTGTGTTATTATAAATTTAACTACTTTGAAGTGTTCATTGTAATCTGTGGAATGCTGCTAACAGATTGATGAAACTTGTAGTGAATTACTAGACGAGCACAATCCGTGGTTCTGTCCCAAGTGCCGCAAGAATCAGTGTGCTAAGAAAACCATCTCGGTTTGGCGCTATCCAGACACTCTTGTTGTCTACCTGAAAAGGTAAGGTTTGTCCTTGTGACTTTATTTTATGGAAAATAGATACACTTTTTACTCAATTTGCCGATAATTGTCTCATTACGATCAGTCAAGATAGGATTAGACTGTCATTTATTTTGTGCTTTTGTTCTTCTTGTTGTGGTTTTCTGCCTTTTAGGCAGGTTCAAATGTCCGACGTTGCCACTCTCTCGTTGTTGGGCCTCTTCTTTCAGCTTCCTGTAAGGGGTCGTCCATTTAGTACGTACGCAAAATTCCGGGGGAAATTGACCCCTCCCCATACGCAAGCGTACATTTAGCAACCCCCTCTGCGTGTAATTGTTAGAACTCACGCTTGACACGCCCCCCATCCTATAGAACGGTCTATATCCTGACTGAATAGGGCAGGCAGTCAAACTGTGGGAACTCAGTGCACAGCTGCAAAACAGTTAATAACAGTCAGAGGTAAGGGCATACAAGTGTGTGGTCCTTTCCCACAGCCCATGATTATGTGCTTTTCCTATGGAAGAAAATTAATTGCCTGATCGCTGAACTGTGCCTCATTTGAAGAAAGGCCAATATAGACACTCATTTGAAGAAAGCCAATATAGATTATTATCAGTATTTACCCCCTTCCTATGCGTACGCAAGCATACGCAATCAGAGGCATTTGGGTTACCCCCTCCCCCTCGGTGCGTACGCGTGCTAAATGGATGACCCCTAACCGTTTGTCATCAAACGCTTTTGTTAGTGATTTGTAAAGAATTTGTTCATAAGTCTGTTGACTATTTCTGGTGTTACTATGAATTTATGAAAGTTAAGGTACTTAGTTTCTGTTCAAAAACTTTTATGATTTATACTAGGCTATTCAACAAAATTTGTTTTTTCATTTGAACTCTGTGTTTAGAAGTACTTTTTTAATTGGTGAGATGATTTAACTATTATATAGGAAAATACATTAAAGCAAAGCATTTAATTTAGAGTAATTGAATCAATAGCTGTGAATGAGCAGGAAACTTTTCTAATAAAAATACACAAATAATGGAATAGTTTATTTATTTTTTGATTTATTTATTTATTGCATCAGAAAACAAAACATAATGCCAGTACAAATCATGACAGAAATTGAGCAATCACTGTGCAACAGGAAACCAGGGAAAAGTTAAAAGCTCACTGACCCTTTAGTACCTGATTCGCATTTTGGTCAATGTTTAAATGTCACACAGATCTAAACTAAGTTATGCTATTAAATGGCAGCTGAATCCAAGCAATTTTAGTAATATACATTAGAAAAATGATTAACAAGTTCATGAAGCACAGAAATTGATTTGAATGGAATTGCTCTTTATTGTCTTCTTGACATCAAATTAGTACAGCTTTGAAATAATAAAGCAGTGTTGTTATAACAAAGACATTAGTGTCATCAGCAAACAATGTGAAATCAAATATTTTTTAGAGACGCAGTGGATAGGTCATTCTTTTATTAATTAATGCGTTTAACAACTTAATTTCACTAGGAAAGTTTCACAGTTGTAATTGTTGGAACTCGATCATTGTTATCAATTTTAGGTTTGTTTATCATGAGCTTTCAAGCACAAAGATTGACAGTAAGGTGGTTTTTCCAGTGGAAAAACTAGATCTTTCCAACTACACATCTGGTCCACAAACCGATAGTTTGACCTATGACCTGCAGAGCTGTGTGTGCCATTTTGGAGGTTTGTCAGTATTATCTTTCTGACAATATTGCATTTATTGAATTTTTTTTAATTTTTCCTGTTTATGTGCTGTTCCTATGGAAGATCATATCTATTGACTGTTTTCAGTTTGATCGTCCGACATATTAGGTCTTATAGTATAAAATCTGATCAATAAACCTTGTTTTTATGTATGGTAACATATTGCATTTATAAAAGCATTACAAGATTGAAATACTTATTGAATGGCTTAAAAAGATGTACATACTTTGCGTTCACATAAAGATGTCTTTGGAACTGTATGCATGGAATTAGGCATTAAGTTGCTTTGTGTCTTGGCAAATTGATGATATTCACAATCAGTCTTGGAGTTTTTACTTTGTATCATCACACAGCCTAAACAGCAGCATTTCATATTACACTGCAGTAGAATGATCATTGTTGTTAGTATATTTTGAAATAAGAGCTGGTTGTGGAAAAAGAGTAATAGCTAATTGTATGGTTTTCTTGTCTCTAAACTAACTGTTATGGTTTATTAATGGCATCAACACAGCTGTGGCCACTTATTTTGCTTCCGGTTTTTAACTGGTCAGGTCTACCTAAAAACTGAGTGACCATGTATTACAGACTAATAACCTAGCAATATTGCTTTATAGTTTATCAATTAGGTTTTTACACTAGTTTTGTTTCTTCAGTGAGCAAAGAGAAGAATAATGTGAGTGTCCTGTTTTTGTTTAAATCAGGGGCTAATTCTGGCCACTACACAGCCTATGCTAAGCACCCAATCAAAGAGGAATGGTACTACTTCAATGACGAAACAACAGTGAAGCAGGAGCCTCATGAGGCAGACTACAGCCATGCCTATGTGCTGTTTTATCAGCGAAAAGGTTGGAGGAACTATTGGAAATTATTCAGGGTTTAATACTGGAAGCAGAGGTTGACGCTGATGTGATAACCTCTCAGTTGCAAGATATTGATAAGTTACTAAAAGGTGATACAAGAATACAAGCTCTGGTGCTGACATGGTATTTATGAGTATCGGTGCTTTTGAGAAACTTTCAAACTAAGGCTCTTCCCTCAATAACTAGTATTTAACTTACACCAAACCAGACCCAACCTGTGTTGTGAAATTAGTTCTAAAGTGAACGAATACATTTTTCATGCAAAATAAATTATTTCAAGTCAACATTTGTGATTGACCTTTCTACTCTCGCTTCAGTCACTAATTTAAATATGTTTTTATGCGTCTGTGCTTTATCAATTATGTTTAATTGTGCCATCTCACCTGCATAATTTGTCAAACATCTTTAATGTGCCATCTCACCTGCATAATTTGTCAAACATCTTCAATGTGCCATCTCACCTGCATAATTTGTCAAACATCTTCAATGTGCCATCTCACCTGCATAATTTGTCAAACATCTTCAATGTGCCATCTCACCTGCATAATTTGTCAAACATCTTCAATGTGCCATCTCACTTGCATAATTTGTCAAACATCTTCAATGTGCCATCTCACCTGCATAATTTGTCAAACATCTTCAGGTAAGCCTGTGTCGTTTCGCCTGCCTCAGAAAATGGGCTGCGATGACAACATGGATTCTGATTGTGCCTTGAATTCTGGCATCTCGCCCATTGCTCTGGCTCATCAAACTTCACCTGTGCAGGATGATGCCCTCTTTGGAACGGGTGACGAGAGTGCAGGTGCCGCTGACAGCGAACAAGGCCTGACCAGTGCAAGCTGTTATGATTTCTATTCATAAATTGAAGGGCCATTCCACAATGGTCAATCGTTGTGTATTGATTTACTGCACAGCAATAGCTTCATTTCATAAAGAATTTGGTTTTAAAGAGACGACAAGGACCTCGAGACGATGTTTCCAAGTGCATTTTGTCATTCTTTATCTTTCAGGTATACATGCCCACAGCAAATCAGCATTCAGATAAAAGGCTACAATACTGAAAAATTCTTACACAGTCACTGCTACCAATACTGAACAATTCTTACACAGTCACTGCTACAGTGAAATGTAACTGGTTAAAAGATACAGGCATAACTTAAGTTAATATTTAACTCTTCTGATGTTTTCCAACATGTCTGTTTAGCTAAATATATCACACAATGTAACGATTGTAACTTTAGCTCTTTTTGTAGCAACATGTGCACTGCTTACATGTAACTGTGGCATTTAATAGAGCACCTGGGTTGTGGAGGGCAACTGAAGTGTTTGATTTTGTATTTTTACACCAGGTTTGTCAAGTGTTGTAGGAAGAGATTTGCGGTACAGTGCAAAAAATTCCTGGGTTTAAATCTTGTAACCGACTGTTTTGTCCAGATTGTGTCTGGCAGTACCTGTGTATTTATGATATATGGAACTTGGACCAATATACCACAGAATCAGAATTAACTTGTTTTCTTGCTGCCGTCTTCTCCCCGTCAACCTAATCGGATGCTGTTTGTGTTTTTGTACTTTTACATATTTCATTTTTCACATTTATACAGTACGCTGTTCTCTTGCAACTCGAGCTGTCACTACTCGGAAGCATGCATTTATATGTATCGGGGTTGATTATGTTAATGTTATCTTTGCTAGCCAAACTGTTTCCTGAATAAAATCAACTGCAGTCTGTAGTAAATGCCGCGGATCAGTGAATTGGTGGTACACGTAGGTTCGGCGCAATATCCAGCTTCGTGCAGAAGGAATTGAGCTGGGTACCATGCAAAAACCCACGAGTATAAGATTGGTTTTTTATTCTAATTTTTAGTGCTTACTTATATGTAACAGGAAAACTCATCAGAGGTGCTCCTGAGCTGACTATACAAGACCACAATCGAGCAGAATGGTCTTAACTGCTTACAAAATAGAGGCATGGAAAGTAGAAGCTTATGTTACTCACAGATTGCATGGAAGCGTGCTATAGAATGAGGGGCCAACCACTGCATGTTGCATTGTGGCGGTATGCTCCAGTTAAATGATGCTTGTAATGTCTTGCAGAGTGTGCTCTATCTTATCTTAGGAAGCTAGAAGTGTCTCGTCATTTTTGCCTAGGCTGATGATTTCTTCAATGCTCTTCTGGACAAAGTGGTTTAGTTATTTCACTGGCCGAAACCTGCAGACCAGCTTCAAAAGTTCAATGTGTGTGGTGTTTCATCCTGAAATAGGTTGTCTAGTAACCTAGTTTGTGAACTCTGGCTTTCTCTGCCTCCTTTATATAAATGCTAGTAAACCATTCTCATTGTAGTTTTGCAATGTCAAGTCAGGAGCACATCTGAGGAGTTCCTCATGAAGCAAAGTGGAAGCAGAGGGTAACTCTTCATCCACAAAATGCCCAGGTCATCGATCGTGGTCTCAGAAGGCCAACACTTAATTTCCTTTTTCCTCGGTGCTCTTTCGTTGTGTATCACCTGTTGCGTTCACAGATTCTCTGTGCTTTAACCTTAGTATTGCAACCTGTAGTCAGATGATGTATTCTGCGATCCTGGGAGAAATTCCCCCACTCCAAGTATCTTGGGAACTACAAGTGAAAGAGACCAGATTTTGTGTGTATGATAGAAAGTACTAACTGTAGTAGGACAATCGGGCAAGGTCGTTTTACCTTCATTGTCAAATAATAATATCACAGAGATATAAAGATTAGTCAAGATAGGTTTATCAGGGTCATGGGAATCCAAGAGTTATATTCAACATCACATAACTTTGTAGCTCAAGGTCACTTCACCTGTTATAGTAAACCTTTGGTTCTGCTGAAACTACTACAAGTAGCTATAAGCTGCTATATATGTGTGTGTTCTTTATGGTTTTTGGGTTAAGGTATGCAAAATAGGTATACATTTAATCAGTACTGCACATCCATCACATGACCTGGCAATTTAAGGTCACCTGACCTGCAATTGTTAACCTTTGGTTTCTCAGGAACGGCAAATGATAGAATTGATTCAATGTCAAAGCTATTCCGCTATCTGTTTTGAAGCTTGGTCTGCACTCAGCCTTGCACGTTTCATGTTACATGGTCCCCAGACAATAACTTTTTATAAAATACTGATGAATAGCAAAAACGGGTTTCTTGGTAGTCCGTCACAACGTAGTTGCAATGCCCAAAAATATCAAAAATGTAGCCTAACAGACTGTTGTGATTCACAGAAAAACATTACCTTATATCAAGGTCACTTGAACTGTTGCAGACAAATTGACATGTTACTACATCACCTTTCTAAGATCTTTGGCTGTGGATATATAAATCATTTGGATTGTCATCGTAAGTGACATCACTTGTCCATGGAATATTACAGCACAATGTCAAACATGGGCTTTTCTAATTCTTCTTTAAATACTTATATTTGAAAACCTTAACACGTTGACCGCCGAGTACGAGATAACTCGTACATTATTTTGCGACCTACGGCGCCAAGTACGAGATAACTCGTACTATAATTATATCTATATGTAGATATATATATATATATATGTATACATACATCTGTATATACATACAAATACAAATACCTACATATATATATATGCATATATATATACATATATATACACACACATATATACATACATATATTTACATACATAGATATATATATTAATATATATATATAAATACCTATATATATATACAAATATCCATATATATATATATATATATGAAAACATATATATGCATAATATACATGTGCATATATATATATGTATACATATTTATTATACATATACATATATATATACATATATATATATACACATATATATGCATAAATACATATACATATATATACATGTATTTATACATATATGCATATATATATACACATGTAGATATATATATATTTATAATGCATATACAATACATGCACATATATGCATACATATATATATACATATGTAGTATATGCATACATTTACATATATATACATTACATATATACACAGATGTATATACATACACGTATATACAATTATACATACATATATATATGCATGCATATTTATCATATATACATATATGCATATACATATATACTTAAAATATACACATTTATATGTATGCATATATATATATGCATTTATATATGCATAAATACGCAAGTATATACATACATATATATATACATACATATATATAAATACCTATATTCAAATATCCATATTATATGGCAACATATATACATGTACATATATATGTACATATATATGTACAAATATGCATATATATGTATGTATAGCATTTTTACTTTCTCCCACTATTCCGTGGCGTGGAGAGAAAAAATATAGCGGCGGTCAACGTGTTAATCTGGATACTGAGATCACCTTTCAAAAACCTATGGTTGTACAGATATAAACAGTCACTCTAAATGTCATGGCGAGTGACATTACGTGTTTCACAAGAATTATCAGAGGGTGTAAGAAATATGTGTGCAAATTTCTCCCACCCAAAAATCATAGCTAGACACCAATATCATCTTTCTAACAATAACACTTTTAAGAAAAACAATTGAACAGCAATGCAATGTTAACTGTGATGTTAAAGTTTGACATCATGTCACACGACATCAAGCAAGTGTAACCTATCGACAGATATCGACTTGCTGCACAAAGACAGTGTTGAGCTCGAGTGTTCTCGGTGGCTCATGAAAGCTATGTTTTGCAGGTAAAACATATTCAGGAAATGTCGCCAAAAGAATTTTTAATATCTCTCCCTGTTTAAAGTTATGCGTGAAAACTTTATGCATACATGTATTTATCAAGGTCCTTAAAAATTGTGTACCAGGTGTTCGTTCTGATCTCCAACACTCCAAACCCAAAGTTTATATTACTTCACAAAATGCTATGACCACAATAAATTGGAGAAGCCAACTTCTCTGGTGTCTGGCGAACCAGTGATCAAGTTAACATCAAAGCAGAGCAACACATGAAATGGCCAAAGACCTCCAATATGCAGGTACCAAGACTATTGGGCCTTGTAGCTGCAACTTCATATTTTTATATGAAAAAACATAAAAATCATTCAAAACATATACAATTCCTGACAATCCATTTGATCCATAACAAGTTCCTTTAATTTAACATCTTTAACAATTTTGACCAACACACAACAATACAGTATATAAATGTATAATACTTAAAGACGTTGTTGATAGGGCGATCTATAAACATACAACACAAATTACAGCAGTAAATGTGTTTGACACGACAAGAGCACAAAGGTTTTGAATCTGGTTGGAGTTGCATAACTTCTTGCCTTGCCAACACCAAGTCTGGAAAAGCAATTAACACGAATGCGAAAATCACTACAAATTCAAGGTTCAAATCTATATAGCATCTTAAAAACAGATCAATAATCACTGCTGGCAGTTTGTTTTTTAGGATAATTTTGCCAAAATGTACATGAATATACAATTACACATACTTAGATCACTTGTATATCCTCAACAAGTAGGATGACAAGTCCCGGTAACTAATTGGCACGAAGGTGCTGTTTTATGTGCATTTTGCTAACTTCTGTAACTCTAAAGATTGGCATTTGTGACACCAGGGCTCAAAACCCGTCGCTTGTCGCTTCCTAGATAATGAGCTAGACGCTGAAATAGGTGAGACGGGTCAAAAATATAGAATATTCTTCAATTCGGCAGTTGCCTGTGAATTTGACATAATTTGCAAAGTAGTAATCCGATTTTGATGCCGTCTGCTTTGTTTGATACAGAATATAGCCCTTAATTGCCCAGCAAAATTGCAGTATAATTAAGTAATGGTTGCTGAGGACCTTGACAACACGAATATTCCTAAACCTTTTATTCTATTTTCTCACTCTATACTACCATGGGCGTCGAGAGCCAAATCGGGCCCTGGGGCAGACATCCATCAGGGCCCCTCGTTTTTATTATTAAGTGCAAGTCTGGTGTAAGCCTGAAAAAGGCAATCAAACTACATTTAACGAATAATAATAAGGGTTATAATAATAATAACAGGGCTTTTTGGTATGCAGTTCTACACAAAAAGGGCAGTTCTAAGTGAATTTGTGCAGCTGTAGAAGCATTTTTGTGCAGCTAAAACTAGTTGTAAAATTTTCATTGTCATCCGATTTGGAATAATTCACTATGGCTTCTTAAGGGGTCGTGCAGTTCTAAAAATTCCTCTGAAAGCCCTGAATAATAGTAAAAGTCAATGTGAAAATCAATTTCTGGTTTATGACTCTAATTATAAAGAAATTTACAGAAATTTAATATGAAATTCTGATTATGTGAATGTGATAAATGATTTTTTAAATGACATTTATCGCATTATGATATCCAATTTCAAGAGGTAAGGATACGTCAATTGCTGTGTTGCATTGTCTACAATCTACATGGACTACGTAAACAACTCGCTCTGTAGCCTACCATGATCATCTCCACGTACATCTGCTATCATACTAGCAACGATATTGTCAGCTTGATTTGCTGCTTCAGTCGCTTTTGATGAAATTGAAAATGCAAGGCTCTGAAGGATTGTTTGTCTCTCGTTTGCATTCCTGACTTTTACCAATCTTTCTTTCCTTTACTGAGCTCCAGATTTCTGATGGTAATTCATCTTCTAATTCGTTATCAACTTAATGGAATTACAATGTATACTATCAAATATTGGTAATTTGATATCAATTATTTATTGTGATAAATTACATCCAGCTGTAAGTTAAAGTATTATTTATTTTTACACTAACTCAAATTTCAATTCAGAAATTAACATCCAGTACAAATTTTATGCCTCCCAGAAAACGAATTATCAATTCTAGGCCGACTGCTGATAAATCTCAAAATAGGCCTACTGATAAGCAGTGTTTTTCAAATTCAAGTTATTCAGCTATAACGTGGCCTAGAACTTTGTATTACGCACCCCGTAATGCAAAGTTCTTGGCCACGCATACGATTCTGGTGGAGTATAGAATTCAGTCAGAAATCGAAATTTGTTTGCATCAGTTAACTTTGCATCAACAGATAGTCCAAAACCATTCTGATGAGTGATGACCAACTTCTAGCTGTTACTGTGCTCACTCCTAAATCGTCTGACTGATCAACTGAGACTGTTAAGTTTCACAGTTATTAAATCGTTTTCGTTAACAACAATGCTAATAATTATTTTCAGTCAAATTTCCACCATCACATTCGTTATTGGTTTACATTTTGGTAAAGAAATTCAATAGATCTATATAGTACCTCATTTACTTCATTACCTATAGCTATTAAATTGAAGCAATTAGTTTGCATTAGGCCAAAACCCACAGGATTCTTCAGTTTGAAAAACGTTTTAGACATTTCCGGGCCCCTGCCATAGAACCGGGCCCCGGGGCAGCAACCCCACCTACCCCCCTCTCATCGGCCCTGTATACTACTGAAAGAATGTCAACAATTAGGACTTTGATTTAAAACACAAAAGGCCACTCATATCCATCTTGTATCCAACAATCAACATGCAGGCATGTAAACCCAAGATCCTTATTCATACAAGAATATAGGAAAGTGTGGTCATTAATAGCTAAACTAAAAGCATCACATTTCAGGTTGGAAACATTACCCAACAAAAGCCAAGTGGCAGTTTTTAACCTGATACACGAAATAAGCTGAATCTGACAACCAGATCTGGTAATTGTCAAAAGGTAGATAACACATATGAACTTATGTCAAACGTTAGATGGCACAAATAAATGGCAAATATCAGAATTTTTGAGAAAGCTACATATTAACTGATGCAAAACGACCCATGCTGAACTTTAGGAACATACATGCACTGAATGAAGCTAGACAAGATTACATGAAACGATGCCAAGTACAACTTGACTATGCAACTTCTTTCTTGGCTCTTTCAAAGCCTGTAAAAACTGTCAATGAAAACGATACTGTCTGGCTGGTTTAAGGTTTATAAAAGTATTCTTTGCGTCGTCGTCTTCTGGCTTCTTTATCTCGGTAAATCGTTCACCTTTTATGCTAACGACTTTGCTGTCAAGATAACGAACTAATTTTTTTGGCTCCTACAATAAATACAGAAATAAACTTTAGTTATCTAAAAATCTACAGCTTTCTTGTAATTTTGCTCCAGTTTTTTAAATTTACTTCGAATTCCAAACTGCACTTTCTTTAGGTACACTGTTTTAGGTAAATGCTTCACCAGCAAAATCTAACCCCACAAATATCTCTCAGTTAAATGAAAGTCACCACAAACTTGACATTTTCCACAAATTCTTCCTATCATATAGTGTGAGCGCCTCTGAGCAGTAGATGCACAGTGCTATACAAATTGTGCCATTAAATTGCATTTTGCTACGAATGTCAACATTTTAGTCAAATTAAGTCCAATTACGTGCACTAACATTCATTCAGGAATTTATATAGCGCCCCTTCAAGGAAACTACTCAGAGACTACTAACAGCATCCACATTTTATCAGCAATTCCTCTACCTACAATTCCTCCAACTCCTCTGCAGATGACCAATTACAATATGCTGACGAATAACAATCAATGTAAATATATGCTCCTTGATCAATACAGCAGAGACTCGACAATGGTGCGGTAAATACATGGACTCCAACACAGTGGATGCAGCATGTGGCAATCGTTACCACTTTGGTCCAAAAATATATCAAGCTTATTGTAATGGGTGAACACTTGTATCAAATAACTAGTGGAGCAGGAACTATTAAATAGTCCCGAAATTTGACTGTTATAGGCTGCCAGTGTTTGTAGAGGATAATTCACAGCAGAGATATAAGATAGCTTTAGAATTATAGGAGCAATTACTCTTCAGTAAATTCAAGCACTAGACACGACTGGCTCACTGATGGTGGTTTCATTGCTATCCATCCAGTCATTAACCCTATCTGTTGTGCCCAATCTGCAGATATAGTGGGAAGTTAAAACAGCAAGTGATGCAGAAGTTCCTCACAAGTTTATACCCAATAGTGCTCTGAGGACGACTTAGCAATAAATCTTCTGCGTAGAGGCACCAGATTAATTTGCCAAAGTCAAATTTCGATAACTTCTGACACATTTAACGACTTTAGACAACCACATCAGATGAATAAGTAAGATGTACACACGGATTTTGGAGCAGTTGGTCTATGTTGTTTCTTGTCTTCATCTGTATCAACGTACGAATATCTGAAAATGAATTCCGCAGGTTAGTGCAAAAGAGAACTTTTTTAATCTGGCTTAACCCTTTACTAAAATGTATGGGGAACCATAAGTGGCTCGTCGTTAAAGGGTTAAGGCTTGTTTTATTATTTAGTTGTTCACATCAGCAGATAAACAAAAGCAAATGAAGCATATTTCTCAAACTGGTCCAAAGTCCAGAATGTTAAGGTACAATTTTTTTTACTCCAACGCTCTGACATATGGACAGAGAAAGCTTAATGTATGTATGTATGTAGGTATGTATGTAGGAGTACTTGTTATAGCGCACCTTCAAGATTTCTACTCCAGGCGCTCCCGACTACAACGAGGACACTGAATCGGAGTTTCACGCCGAAGCGCATGAGTAATTGCGAGTGAAGGACTTGCCCACTTAATAGGGTCACGAACTTGAAATAATTCTGAGGCTCATCTGCATCATTGCAAGGTTACTTCTAAATCCTCAGTTCTTATCTTCACTAGTGCATAGAAAGAACACACACATCAAATTTAAATCAGTATTCCATATTTCTTCACCTGTCAAACGTTTCAAGATTATCAATATTGCCTGGCCAAAGGCAAGCTTCCTTACTGAGCAAAAATCGTGATCATATAGTTATATAATGCCTCTTCAGAGGAAATCTTAAAGCCACACAATACTGCAAGGAAACATTTCAGCTTTGCTAAAGCTTACAAAGCCTGAAATTTTATTTGCCTTGAGCAGATATCAGCACTTTAACAACGAGCTTCTACTAAATCAATCTTTTTTACTGTGGCAGCAGTAAATATAAGCAGGGCAATCTTTTCTCAGTAATAGCATAAAAACAACACTTAGCTCAAAATGCCAAGCATTGCTATGATAGTTACATTTTATTAAACTGATTACCACCCGCCAACCATTCAAAAGCTAAGTCAACATTTGCATAGGTTAAAATTAAGTATCAGACTTGGCCCAAATTCAATATTAGTACTGGACAACTGGTACAGCTAATTTTAGAACTTGATAATTTTTGGACCCATTATTAGGCCCACATGCTTATGATTTTTGAAACTGGCTTTCAAATTCTAAATTATTTCCTTTGCTGAGCAAATATGAACTGATGCATAAAGACAACAACTCACTTGGCCAGAATGGATTTCTTCGTATGATGATCATCGAACTCACCAAACGCTCCCGGAATATCAGAACGACACTTCTGGCCATCCTAGACAAAGCATCCATACGTCTGACTAGTAGACAGGGTAGGCTGAACTGATGGAAGATCCAACAGCTGTTGAATGAATGAATGGATGTAATGACACAGTTCAACAATAACAGGAAATTAGATTGATTAAACATCCTCATAGTGTGACTAAGGTCACAGAAAAGAGATGAGTGCAATGATAAATAAAGACCAAAAAGATAAAAATAAAGACAGGATGAGTGAAAGCAAAGACGCATGGAAGAATGACTATAGTCATTCATATTAAATCAACACAGTACCCAACGCGACCATCTCGGATTTTAATGACTTGACTAACTGCTACTGAGAACATGATGATAGAGTTCAGGAGAAAAGTCGAGTCTGTTTATTTTTTATGATGCTTGCTGAACTGAATGTAAATGTATGACTAAGACCACAGACTTTGCTGGACTGTGCCAGGGATTCGTCCATTTCCTGGCGATGTAGGACCCAGAGGGCAGCACTCTCCAGGTCACCATCTGATAGAACAAGGCAGTGGACGAGTTCAGATGTACTAGCATCTGGAAACATCTCTCGGAGAGTATCCAGATCCTCCTGGTGCACTTCATCTGAATCCTGTGCGGAAAACAGAAAAATAACAGATAAACCAAAAAGTCAGAGCAGTTTGTTCGTTTCTAAACCACAGCTTGGTAGGTTTAGCTGTCCAAGTTTGTAGGTAGGTAGATGCCCAAGCCCATCATGACAACTTTTCCTCACTTAATGTTAAACCATCATATTATTCAATATTGAAAGCGAGCCAAGCCAATCGTGGGAGAAACACAGTACTTGGCTATAACGGATATAAGTGAGTATTTTTGGCTGGATGGCCACTACTTAAGTGGCACAGTTGAGGATCAAATGGAGCTGATGAATTCTGAACTCTGGCAATCCTGCTAGCTGTGAGGATAAATTACAGTAGTCAATCTGTATCAGTAAAATTAACTAACTAAGGTAAAGGAGTTACTAAAGGCGTCACTGAACAAGCAAGCAAAATGAAGCAGTCCACAATTCATTATTAAGTCTAATACAACAGTCAAGTCACAAACAATGAGCTGTGTATTCCAGTCAGGAATTTTGACATTGGCATTCCTTTGTCCAAGGACAGAGCCTTTGGGTCCACAAATGAAACTGGTGCCTAAATCGAATGGTCAGAGCCCTCAGCCCACGGCCACCATCATAACTTGCCCATCCATTCTCTGTTATCAGGGCTCGTCCTAGAGCACTATCGAGAAGGAAAGTCATAATATAAATGCTGTAAATGGATGTATTATAATAACCCTAGTAAAACACAGCCCATCTGTGGTGCCAAGGGAAGCACTTTAATTATGTTCTGGTAGTGCACCTGTGCTTCAGCAAAAACATCTACCAACCCCAGGGCTGCACCCTGAAAGACTGTGAAACTGCAAAAAATTGTCTTCACCTTACCTCCACATGTGCAATTCTTCCACAAAATTTATGTGCAGATCACGTACAAATAAGTACTCACAGAAGAGACAGAATTAGATGTCGCACTTGAAGCTGATCTGCTTCGTACCCTTTTTGGTCCGCCGGGGTCCCTGTCATGCTGACCCGAGTCACCTTGAGGCGCACTCTTGCTCAGTCGAAGTGCACTCATGTCCAGACAGGACAACGGAGGCGGCTCACGGTCGGATGGACTGGACGGTGAGTCAGCATTGAACGTTAGGTTGCTAAGTTGACTGGCAAGTTCAAACATCCACTCAGACACTTCAACACTGTCATAAAAATATTTACACACAACAGATGAGATTATGTACACCAGGGACATACCCTGAAGCATACCTTAAGCCTCTAAAGTAAATAAGTTTTCTGGACAATTTTTTATTTCATTTTTAAATCCTCACCTCACAACCTTCCATGAAAAACTTTAGAGAAAAGAAAGCTGAATAGAATGAATAAATTTGTTTAAATTGTTGAAATAAATACATTATATAGTCTACTCAAGTAGCTTTGCTGAACAATGAGCAACAATGCCACAACTAATGATATATTTGCAGCTAGTCACATAGCAAGGTATCAATGGATGATAAACCCAAAACGGTAAATTTCTATCATAGCAGGGTCGACAAAAATCTGCAGTTACTCATATATCTGACATCATTCATGTCGTAACTCGCATATCTAACATCATTCACTCAAATTATTATCAAGCAAAAGGACTGAACATCAAATGTGACGCCAGGGGTCAAAACCATACCATGTCGGTTTTTGACCTTTTTATTCCGTCATATTCTACAATAAATTTGCTTCAAAATACTTTTTACAGAATGAAAATATCCTTTTTCTAACTGAAGTTATGCTTGTTTGATCTTTTTTTATTAGTATAGAGTGATCAAATAGAATAAAAAGTTTCAGAAAATTCGTGTCATCAAAGCCCTCAGCAAACATTATTTGATTACGCTGCAATTTTGCCGGGCAATAGAGGGCTATATTCTGTATCAAATAAAGCAAAAGGCATCAGAATCGGATTACTACATTGCAAATTATGGCAAATTCATAGGCAACTGCTGAATTGAAGAATATTCTACATTTTAGACCCCCTCTCGCCTATTTCAGCTTCTAGCTCAATATCTAGGAAGCGACAAGCGACGGGTTTTGAGCCCTGGCGTCACAAATGTGCAAATGCCAACAATATTACTCCTTGCAAGTTTCTACAATGATCATTTCACTTTCATTTAAACAGGTGTAAGTGTAATATAGTTGCAACTGGCAACTTGTTACAATTCATCATTCTCAACAAGTTGTAATACACTCATCCCACTTGTGTGAGGTATTTTAGAGCTACAATACTAAATATCTAGACACATGTTGTCTTTAGGAGCCACACCAAGAATCACCTTATCAAACATGGTGGTGTTATAGTGAGATTAACTACAGATGAAGTACATTTAGTATCCATATTCTAGACCAATAATTTTGAAGAATGTTATAACAAGTTTCTGGTAAACACACAACTTATTATATTGCAGTACATTATATAGATCCCTAGATAGCTATCATTATAGTACTATTGAATTATTGACATGAAAACCTGTTAAAATCTTGGAATCCTGGAATATAGGCTTCCATCATTTCTGTGAACTGGTCTACATCAAATATTTCATCCTCCACTGAAGAATTACCAAGCTCTTCAAGAATACTGATCATGTAATTCAGTACAATGTCATCGATGGCACTGAAATATCAAGAAACAATTTTCTACTTTCAGTCAAAGCATACGAGAACAGCGGCATTGAGTTTAGTGGGAGTGACAGTTTATCCCCAGAGTCCTATATAGAAGCTCTCTTGGTGATATAGGCTAATCTGACATTGTATGACTAAAAACACTACACTCATTCTAAACTTTTCTATTACTATATGTATCAGATAGCGGTGTGTCTACCTGTTTCATACCAATAAACGAATATATTATATTAGTTCTACAAGTTTATTCATGAAATTCTGATAAATGATGAACCTACAGCATAGAGAAGCGATAACATAATGCTGATTGCAAGTTAAAGTAATACGCTTAAAAGCCCCAGAAGAAAACTGACCATGACAACCAGTAAGATAAATTAATTGATACACGTTAACTTTGGTGCTGTTACAGTTCATGTATTGCTCATCCATTCTCAGGGTGAGAATTGCCGTGGGGTTTGGGGGGAGGTTCAACTCCCCTAGTCTTTCTTAGGATCCCATAGTAAAGTCTACATTTCACACCCAAACTGCACATAAATCAACGTCCAACCCCTCCAGTTATTTTTTTACAATTCCCATATTGTCCATTTTTCATCAACACTGGCCATGATTTCATTTTCAGTGCTAGCTGTGGTAGTTCAGCTATATTAAATGTGTAGACTATATAATTATATCTTTCAACACAGACCTGACAGAAGCTTCTGCCGAGTGTCGCCTCAGAAACTCCGAAAGTGCATTCTTAATGAACTTATCTCTCGTCTGCATACCTGCAAATAATGAACTCAGTTATAACAATTTTATACAAAGCCCAGCTCAACCATCTAGCACCCTTTCAAAATACATACACACATGTTATGGCTACCCTTGTCATGCTCAATGATTTTATCGGGTGAGATACTTAACCACATTTTGGTCAATATACTTCTATCCGCTCACCGGTCTTTAACCATACGGTCTATGCCATACTTAGCATTTAATGTTACCATTACTTTACCAGGGATCAGCCCGAATCCCCGAAACCCGAATACGCTGAAAACAGAAAAAAGCCCGATTTCCCGAAAACAGTTTTCTAGAAAGCGGCCGAGCTATTCAGAGTTAAATTATAAACATGACAGAGACCTAGCGTGGCCTTGATGTATATCGATTACTGCCTATTCAAATGTTTATTTGTCAATTATATTCTTTCGAGTTGGACTTAGAAAACTAATTTCAGGGATCCGGCCGAAATGCCATTCGGGGATTCGGGTTTCGGCCCGCACCCCTTTACCAAGCTTCTAAGTTTTTTATTAAGTTTATTATTAAGTCACTATTGATATTGGTATTATGGTGTTGTACTGCTGTTACTTTCATTATTATTGTTACTACTTGTACTTTTAGGACCTATTTTAGTCATAATTAAGTATCAAATACATTTATGAATAATAATCAAGAAAGAGGGGTCAAGCTTATTATAAGCTATTAGCCTTTCTTGGCTCCTGTTGCACTGTACTTGCTGTTTCATGATCGTAACCCAAAACCTGTTCTGTGCAATATAAACAAATTCAATTAAAGTTCAATTCAATTCACTGCTGTCCATTTGAATGGGCGCCATGCCATGTTATTTCCCGTGTTCAGTGCTCAACACAAAAGACAACGCGCTCCACACTGTCTATCTTCAAACAGCATTAAAAGCTGCATTAGCATCTTTTAAGAAACAACAAATAACATATACCAGTTCAGCTTAGAATCTACAAATAACTGATCTACGGATCTGCAGTTATATAATTTTATATTTTACAAAGCGTTTCTGTATCGAAACTTTATTTTGTTCTTACTGACCGAGGTTTATATTTGGAAACTAGAATTACTTCCTGCTCGCCATTTTGTTGTGTGGGCCTACAAACAAAACCAGTCAACAGATGTCAGACTGTAATCAACATTTAGCGCTATAACTAATAAGTAAGTAAATAGTAAGTAAATACTGTATTGTATATTCGTTTATTCGGTTCCAGGTTGAACTGGACATTCGAAGTGACAGAGCGCAACACATTAATAGCCCATATTAAAAAAGCTGATGACTGATGAATGAAATGACCAAAGAGCTGCGATTTCTGGAAGAGCTTCATGTCTGCTAAAGCAATCAGCTGCAGCTCTCTGCAGCATGGATCTACTCAAATATTTTAGCAGTAGGCCTATAGATCTTCTCACATTATCTTATTTCTGCGAGCCTTTTCAGTGTTGCATTGACGCGCGCAATATCATGCGAGGTGAGAAATCCAGCATAGGCTAGTGCAGGTAGTGCATGCAGCATGCATGATTTATGAAATATAAAGATGTGATAAACTAAAACGTTGCTGCTCTTTGCGCTGCTGTAATTAGTAATCAGTTACAAAATACTATAATTTGGACTAATTTAAATTTATTCGTAAAATGTTTGTTATAATGACTCTGTAATCTTTTGGAGACAATTAAATGCAAGTCACAAGAGCCCGAATACTTGCGCAGAAGCAATTTTATACTTGAGCGCCATCTGTCCAGTGGTCAATTTTCAAACGCATTAAGCCCAAAGCCTGTCGTCGAGTGAATTGCATGCGATGGAAATTTCCTATAATGTAAAGGCGTTTAAAATGTGTAGATGAGGACAGTACACAGTAATCATAAAATACTAAAATCTTAAGCGCCACTTGAAAGATAAGCGCAGGCAGTCCTCTGAGCGGTTGCCATCCGCTGTCGCCGCTAAGCTCTCGAAACCAGTTGCTCATGCTACCGACTGGCAAAGACTTCGTTCACTTAAATTAATAACTTACTTTAAATGCATGTTGTTTTATTCGCGGTCTCCGAGTTTAGATTTTTCACGAAGACATCAGCAGCAGCAGGATAGGAGCAACACTTGCTTATAATTAATTAAGATACGAGTCACAGCACAATAGACCGGCAAACGTAGTCTTTATTAGCGCGAGACAAACACCTACACTGCAATGCATACAGGCAAACGGTGCATAGAGGTGCTGCATAGAGGCAAGGTGGATCTAATGACGGGTGTCGGCCATGTCAGAGGGTGTCCATTCCATAAGGCTATGGTGACGACGGTGGTTCCTTCTCGTTTTGCCGCCATTGCCTTTTGGGAGCGACAAGTATATAAATAATTATATACAGCGATTTCAGGGGAAACGTCTCTTGAATGATAATGCTGCTGTCAGATTGCGTGTGATTTTCTCAAACACGATGATTGATTGAATTTGACACTAAAACTGATTGATGTTGAAATTGGCTGACGATAAAAACCCTCTGGCTTAATATTTGGAGTTGCAGGTCAGTGTTGTCCTAATGAGATGATTTGAATTTATATTTTTCAAGTTCATGACTACCATTGTTTGGTGAACTAAAAGCACTTTGCGCAATAGAGTTATAATTTGTTGTTGTCTGAGCGTCTGTGAATACATTGGCTCTTACCATCCCAGCATGCTGACATGGAGCCCATAGAACTGCCACAGCAACAGTGTAGAGCACATATAGAGACTCGTAATTCTAAATTCGATGGAAATGCTGAAGTTGTCTGAAGATCATAAACAAGTAACAGAATATGCAAATGTATCTTCGATGTTATAAGCAGTCTGGCTGTGTATGTTAGTCTGGGGGCACTACTGTCTCATGCTCGTTCTCTTAAGACTTTTGGTTTTCGAGGGCCCTTCGTTACTGGAAGCGCCTCTGATGGCCATGTACTGAGCCCAGGCGCTTTATACTGGCTGTAAATATGAATACATTAAGTAGGCTATCATAGAAGGCACACAAAACCATTAGCTGTATAGGTCTAATGAAATTCGTGATAGAGGGCCATGACGAGGCTTAATATGGTGTCTGATTGTTTCATTCGGTTGTCGTAATTCTTCAGGCTCAGCGCACTTACGGAACCCTTGAATCCATCAAAAGTCATTCGTAGACACGACTCCATTGGTCTTAGTTGTACGTGTGTGCGAGAGCTCCATTCTTCTTAATGCTGTGTAACTTTCCAGCTGATCATTTGCGTGCAGATAAACTTTTCATTCTTATTGTACTATTACATTGCTTAGACTGGAATGGTAGGCTGGGAGAAGATAGCTCATCTTTCCTAATGGAACCGAAATTATAGGCCTAAGACAAGGCAAGCGTATAAAACTTACTTGCTTAGCCTTGATATTTGTCTGTTTATTTGGTCTGTTAGGGGGCCCGATAACGCATTTAACAATCATAACATCTGGAATTTAGAGTTTCTCGTACCGATTGCTTCGATTCCTCGTATTTCGGACAATAGCTTTTGTAGGCTGCTATTAGCGCCGTGTATTGCATGCAATTTCTACTCTGAAAAATGTTAAGTATTTATGTCTTCTGTCATGTGATTTTCTTGTGAAGTTTTTCAGCAGTTTATTTAACAAATACTCTCAACTAAGCGTTTGTCAACATAAATTGAACAAAAGTCAACTCGAGGGATATATACACTAATTGCAAGTTTTTAAGCACAGTCTATTACAAAAGATTATTATCAATTATTATTATTATTATTATCCCCGCATTATTATTATTATTATTATTATCATTATTATTATTGTTGTCACAGTCAGTATACCCCAACGACTTTTTTGATGCCAACAAAGTAGCACCTATGTGCAAATGCCCAAGGGATACTCCTATTGGATGCTGTATGGTTAACTACACCTACTATTCATAGCACTTATTTTATGAATGTAGCCTTTACATTATAATTATCCCTTGCTTATCTATAATCAAATACATAATCTTTCAAATATTATTATATACATTAACTATTCTGAAAACTATGACGCCACCTTCAATTTGAATTCGCCTGCATAGCATTTCCATGAGATAAATGGGACTCACGTGAACTGTATGGCTCTATGCGGGTTCCATATGGTTGCCGAAGAGCTGTACTCTGGTGCAGAGGCGCCGCTAGACGTACGCACTTACGCACGTGCGTACAGCGCTGAAAGGCTAAGAAACGAAAAATTGCAAATGAAAAAAGTGAAATATTATTATTAAGTTAAAAAATTATAATAACTTAGGTACTAGTTTTAATATTAGGTAAACTAACAGTCTAACACCATCTAGCAGTGGCGTAACCAGAGCTTCCCAAAAATTACGCAGATTCCAACCTCTCTGAGGGGAGGGGTCTGGGAAGAGGCTGTAGGCCTAATTAAGGAACTTTTATTTGGGTGTGTATAATGGTGCATTTTGGATACCATCTTTTTGGTTAAAAGTAATAACAATTTACATCAGTTCTTTGGGAAATTAAATAATTTCATAATTTTAATTATATCTTGCGAGGCGAAAAACTTCCTCATTCGTGCCTGAACACCCCTTGCAATCCTATTACTATTTACCAAGACCAAAAACAGACAAAGATAATTAGGCTAATTATACGAGACGAAGATACAACCGATTTGCCTCTAGTCTACGGGTCGGAATGTTGGCCAGTGCGAATTGCGAAAGCAAGACAAGAGAAAGAATTATTACAGCAGAAATTAGTTTACTGCGGAAGATCGCAGGGAATTCAAGACTTCAGAAAATAAGAAACGCTGGCATTAGACAGCATTATGGATCGAAACAACTCTGCTAGACAAAGTCGTTCAAAGAAGACTTCGATGGTTTTGACACATAGAGAGAGAATGCAAGTTGACCGAAAACCACACGCTGCACTACATGCAAGATTAGAAGGAAAAGACACTAGGCAGAACCAGACAATGCTGGATAAACAATATAAATGAGGATGAAACATAACTTTGACACTAAGGGAAACAATGAACTTGACAAATGACCGAGGAAAAGGAGATAATTTATTCGTACCCATCAAATGGCCGTCAGAAATGGATGATGGTCAGTGGTGGTGATGGTGGCGGTGATGATGATGATCCAATGCAGATACATGGCGATAGGCTTCTGACAATTTCAATATGATGTACAAACATAATGATCAAACAATAAAATAGCAAAAATTACAGTCAAATCTGAGACACGGTCACTTACAAGGTATTTCACACATTGATGATTTCACATGTATTGACTCCTCCCTTCCTCCTTACCCTCCATTCGCACCTCCCTCCATTCTCCATCCTCTTTTCTATCCTCTCCTCCTTTCCTCCATTCGCACTCCTCCTCCCTTTCCTCCATTCGCACCTCCTCCCTTTCCTCCATTTGCACCTCCTCCTTTTCCATTCCATTCATCACCTCCTCCCTTTTCCTCCATTCGCTCCTCCTCCTTTTCCTCCATCTGCACCTCCTCCTTTCCTCCATCTGCACCTCCTCCTTTTTCCTCCATTCGCTCCTCCTCCCCTTCCTCCATTCGACACCTCCTCCCTTTCCTCCATCAGACCTCCTCCTTTTCCTTTCCTCCTCCTTTCCTCCATTCTGCACCTCCTCCCTTTCCTCCATTCAGACCTCCTCCTTTCCTCCATTCAGACCTCCTCCTCCTTTCCTCCTGCATTCCCTCCTCCTTTTCCTCCATTCTGCACCTCCTCCTTTTTCCTCCATTCTGCACCTCCTCCCTTTTCCTCCATTCTCTTTCCTCCGTTTCTCCTCCCTTTCCCTCCTGCTCTCGCACCTCCTCCTTTTCTCCATTCAGACCTCCTCCTCCTTTCCTCCGATTTGCACCTCCTCCCCTTTCCTCCATTCTCACCTCCTCCTTTTCCTCCATTCTGCACCTCCTCCCTTCCCTCCATTCTGCACCTCCTTTTTCCTCCATTTTGCACCTCCTCCTTTTTTCTCCATCTGCACCTCTCCCTTTCCTCCATTCGCACCTCCTCCCTTTCCTCCATCTATAAAGAATATAGGCTATATTTACTTATTTAGTTATTAAACTCTTTGGCGCCGGTATACCAGTCCAAACGCTGGTCCAAACAACGAACTCTTGGATCCAATGAGTGGCAATGACCAATAACGGCCAAGGAATCTATGTAGGCCTGCCTACATAGAAATGGGAGTCGTGCGAAGTCTATAATAGAGTAGGTGTAGGCCTAAGCATTTCAGTGTGTTCACGTCATGATCTCACATCTGTGCTTATGGAAGCAAACGCGTTTCAATAACAGTAATCTCGAGGTTTCTACGTGGTTCCAAAAGCGAAGGTTCTATGTATAGCATTAATCGGCTGGGTATAGGCCTACTGCTGATTGCTTGCCCTGTACAGACATGTGCTGGACGGTGAGCACAGAACTTATAACTACTTACAAGGAAAGGACGTGACACTGCCTGACAGTGACAGCCGATGAAAGTTCGCAAAACGGTAGTTTTGCGGACGTGACACTGCCTGACAGTGACAGCATTCCTCATCCTCAATACAACACGGACCAAGAACATGGAATACATTGTCAACAGTGGACTCTTGATGGAAATCATTGATGTGTTTGCAGGAACCTGGAATAGATTATGACTTTTATTACAATTTCACTTGATCGATGCATTAATAAAACGGCGCTAATAAGACGGCGATATGTATAATAGGCCTTGTCGTGAGATTCGATTGCGGTAGACAGTTAGAGTAATTGTAATTGTAATAGTAATTGTTATTAGCAACTTCTATTGCGCCAGTGTCTAATGCACAAGGCATCAACCGATGGCACACCAAAACCAAGCCGTATTCAGGTCAACATCCAAAGATCAGTCCGTGAGAGACAGAGAGACAGCCTACGGTGGATAAGAAATTTGAAAGAGGTAAGTTTTCAGCCGAGAACGAAATGACTCAAGCGACTGAGCACAGCGTACAGACACAGGAAGAGAGTTCCAAAAAGTAGGTCCAGAACTCCAGATACTGAAAAAGCTCGTTTGCCAAGAACAGTTCTTGATTTTGGTATGACAAGACAAAGATTATCAGAGTTCACACACAGAACTTATAACTACTTACAAGGAAAGGACGTGATCTTTGATAATCGATTTAGTGAATTCAAAGATCCTGCAGAGTCACAATTCTCCCTCGTGGTCAGTGTTGTATCAATTACATTGCAAATGTAATTCAATTTTAATTGCAATTACATGCTTGTAAATGTAATTGAATTACAATTACAATTACTTGATTGTGAAAGTAATTGAATTACAATTACATTTTGATTGTAATTCAATTACGAATTACTTTTCAATTATTCCTTTAAAATTGGCACATGATTTAAAAAATAAATAATTTTTAATTTACTCTATTTTTAAACTAAAACATCCAATGGGCCAATGACCTGTAAATTGTAATAATTACATACATTACATTGTATTATAAGTTTGCCAGTTATCCAAAATACGATTTACAATTATGATCCATTAAAACAAGTCAGAGTTTATTTGATTTTTAGGAGTAGAAGTTTTCAAAATGATAGTCTGTTAGAGAACTTAATTGTTTGCGCTTGAGTGAGAGTCAATTCATCCAGCAGTGCTAAAGAGATGCTCAACAGGAGTTGAAGATGGAAGCTCTGTTATCTGTAGGCAACCGCAGTAAGCTAGCTAAAACTGAGTGAATGAGTGCATGGATAGTCTGATAATGATGGCCAGCCCTTGCCCTTGGGATCTATCAAAGTGTACTGTAAGATTGTAAGAGGGGTGTAAGGACAGAATAATGTTGACAATTATGTTGCCATGCAAACATAATGCAGAGCAGTTTATTCAATTGGGTGGCCCGGGTCACCCCATCAGGCTGGCATATTTGCTGACATTATGAAAGTAATTTGTAATTTACACTTCATTCAATTACAAATTACATGCAATATTGTAATTGAAATACAATTACTGGACCTAAAATGTAATTCAATTACAATTACAATTACGGAACTTGTAATTCAATTACGTAATTCAATTACATGTATTTCAATTACTGAACAACACTGCTCGTGATGAAGATTACAGTTTTGGTGATGACTCAGTACTATACTATAGACATGCATGACACGACTGCAAAACAGCAACTGTTGCCAAAAGTCACGCTTTAATATGCCTATATATACATGTATATGCGTATAATGCGCATATACAGGCTTATTATACATATGTGGCCTACGACTAGTCTAGGCTATACGTAAGTAAGTAAGTAACTAAGTAAATACGTGCTTTTTTTAACCGCATACGAACGCACTGCGGGAACATCGGATAAGAACAATTAAAAAGTGTTAAATAAAAAAATCACAAATCACAAAAAGTCATAATATGCAATAACAAAACAGACATCTATGAAGCTGTTAGAGTAGAATATCACAGCATGATTAGGCCTACAAAAATTGCGTAAGTCTTACAAAGAAGAATTCGACTCACATCACAAGCATTTGGAATAATGAACAGGATACGGAGAGGCAGAAAATTAACAGAGCATGGGCGTATTTAGGGGTGGATTTACGGGTTCAACCCTTCCAAATAAATGCATTACTGTTATTAAACACTAAAAATGTAGAAAAATACATGTACCACTACTTCCAATGAAATCCCCCTCAAAAACTTGAAACCCCCTCCGAACTATTTTCCTGGCTATACGCGGCCTACGCCCCTGACAAACAGCACCAAGACAAAATATATGAGACAATAATACAGCCCATATTCTACATATTAACAGAATGGGTTGTATCCAGTGGCGTAAATCGTAGGGGACAGAGGGGACTGTCCCCCACAGTTTTGACTGAGGCCTATCTGTTCCACCAAAATGGAACAATACGGCCCCAGAAAAATCTATTGCCTCCAAAGTTATATGCATATTTTCGTCTCTGGTTGTATCATAGTCTCGTATAGTATAATACTCTGGCACCAGCTGCAGTTGACTGAATTCACACAATTTAATGCACTACATGCAACATTTGAAAGAAACAGAAACACGG
Source organism: Aporrectodea caliginosa (assembly GCA_020284085.1). Taxonomy (NCBI): domain Eukaryota; kingdom Metazoa; phylum Annelida; class Clitellata; order Crassiclitellata; family Lumbricidae; genus Aporrectodea; species Aporrectodea caliginosa. Next base: position 107,170 of record JACEVL010000886.1, read on the forward strand.
CAAACTAAAATTATAGTAATTATAAGACTACGCTGATTAGACCATATAAAAGAGGACATAACATGTCTTTGACTAACACTGAGAGGAGCATTGGAATGACAAATGACGGAGGATAATGGATAACTTTTATTCGTATCCATCGCCGCCAAGTAGCTGTCGTCAAGAACTGATGATGATGATGTCGATGATAGTTATAATTAACGGAGTCGTTAACTGGTTCAAAGCTTTGATACATATCTGCCAAAGGCAACATAGATTCCAGGCATATGTAGGCTACTAATGAAATAATCCTGGACGTGTCATTGATGTAGACCCAATATAGTATATATATAGAATAGTTATATATTTATGTAGACCTGTGTCCTTACGTAATCGTAATCGCAATCGTAATCTCCAAACTTCTAAAGCGCCACTTGAAAGCCAAGCGCAGGGCACCAGCTTATTCACGAGCGCTGCGTCTAGTCAGAGGGGTTGTCCAAAAGAGTAGTCCGAGACTCCGAGGGAGGTCCGAGTCCGGTTTCCAGAGGATCAGAGAGGGCACAGCAGATGTTAAGGCGGTACACGTGTCTTTTAGGTCGAGGATTGGAAGGTAGCCTACAGGATCAGATGAGTCAGGATAAAAGTTCTTGAAAGAGACAGTCAATCAATCAGTCAATCAAGCAATCAATATATTTATTGGTCCAGCAGAAGAACATTTCAAATCAAGTAATTCCATTTTCTTACGAAACAGGAATGGTTCATCATTACGTAACTAGCGTTGGGCTGGGGGGTTGAGCCCCCAAACGAAGCTGAAGCCCCCCAAATGAATCAAACCGCCGGCTCCACTATAGGCTCGGGCTACTGCATTCGCCATGTTCAAGGCTTAAAGCCCCCGAAACTAAAAGTCCTATAGTTACGTCACTGATCATTGGGGTCAAAAGATAGACCCGAAGGGACCTAGGTCCCGCTGTTTAGGGCTACTTAATTACCAAATGAGATTGAGCTATGGCAACTGATTGAGTCTTTGCTGCAAATCAAAAGTATACGGTTTTCATAGCATTGCTCAGCATTAAACAGTAAATACAAAATACAACAACAATCTTTAACTTAACTAAACAATACTAACAAAATAATCAAAACAATTACGTAGCAAAACAGTTAAAACATTAAGTAGGTATAATCAAGGTGAACTAATTTTGGCGATTTTCATCAGATTATCTGTGACGCTGCCTAACACAGAATGTAGATATTCACAGAGGTTAAACAAATCGTCCCAGGAGACAGCGGTGTGGATGTAGATCTCCTCCAATCTTTTCTTATTTAAGATGCTCTCGAAGGTGAATTTATCTCCCTGAAGCCTGACGAAGACGAAGCGGAAGCCGTCCGTCAGAATTCCGAGGTACTGCATCCTTTCCTCGTAGTGCAGGCTCTGTAGTTTCAATAGCGAGAGCAGCAGCTGAACCACGGCTTTTCCATTCATCTTCTCTGGAGGCTTTACCTCTACGACGCCAATAATAGCGCCTTTGTGAATAAGTGCAAAATCCGCTCTACAATCAGACAGAAAGTTCGTTAGGCTACATAACATCTGCCGCATTGGTTCGAGTAGGTCTGCGAGCAATAACTAACACGGAGTCTCAAAGCACTCTAAATAAATACAACAGCCTATGCAGCTTATGAGATTACTCATTTCCGTCAGCTATGATAAAATAAAGGCCTACTATTGTCAATTACATTGACGCTGACTTGATCTGAATTTTGGAGGACTCATTCCTCTCAACACTTTCCGCTCATTGTAATAATGGTATGCATTCATTATTGTAGCAGATTGAAGGCTTATTAAATTTATTGACTTAAATAATTATTATTAATGTAGGACTAAGTATAAGATAACTATCTTACAGTGGCATTTACCTAGAAGAGCAGTCCCTTAAGCAAGCCTGGAGGCAGCCATGGGTATGAAGAGTCAGTGACTTAATTTTATTAGCCTCGGCATGTGAGGTCCGATGACCAGTCCTCTGCCTCGCCGTCTCATCTTACCACCGACAGTGTACGGTCAGTGTACTCATTATAGCCGAGTTGGCTTGTGGTGCAGATGGAGAAGAAATCTCAACACAAATTTATGCCCTGGTGGGGATTTGAACTCCTGACCTCTCGCCTGACAGCAGTGGTGTATGGAGCTGAAATGCCGCCTGGGGCGATGGCCCAAAGTGCCGCCCTTGGCAACTTAATTTAGATATACAACTTTCTCTAAGATTGCAATTTGCATGACGATCGTCGATCTTATAACATATAGGCCTACAATTTTACATTTTATTTAATACAGTTGATAGCCCGTCAGGAGTTATCACTTTCACTGCATTTTTAAATTATTGAGGGGCGTGGTGGTGTTGGGATATGTTCGGTGCCTTGCAGCCGGAGGGTTGCAGGTTCGAATCTACCTCAAGCCACCACGTAGGGACCTTGAGCAAGTCCTTCGCGCACAATTGCTCTGCAATATAATTGCTTCTGCGCCGCCGAGGCGTGTGGCACTTCTGAGCTTGGGGCAACCTTAGTAAGAAGGGCGATATCAAAGATCAGTTGTATTGCATTGTATTGTATCCATTTTGTCTATAGCTAACATTTTGAACTTAGTTAAATCTAAAGGGGCCGTCCATAAATGACATCACGCAATTTTGGCCGATTTTGATGGTGACCAAATATTTAAATAATAATAAAATTATTAATAATGGTGCCCCTAGGCCTACACATTAAAAGTATTTAAAAAAATGAAAATGTAATACTCAATACTAGTGCTGTTATTGTTAAAATTAAATTGTTGTTGTTGTATTTAATTACATAGACCTGATGTGACGTGAAATAGTAATTAATAATTACAGGATCTCACAGTAAAGCTGTTAGCTGTTCTCGCATTAGCTTCAGTTAAAAATAATGTAGTGCGAACCAAACGGAACCATCATACGGAAATGAATGGATTAAAGACAGACACCAACTTTTTGCGTGAAATAATACTATTTGAGATTTAACAAAAATTATGTCATAATTTGGCAGAAGCAGCATAGAGTAATGATTGTGTCCGTTATATAAGTGACCCAGGGAATAAAAATAAATCGGATGTCGGAAAATTACATTGCTGGGAAAACACGTCATATATATGTACCAACTGCACAAGGAACGTATGGCATCACTACTACTACTACCACTACCACTACCACTACCACTACCACTACCACTACCACTACTACTACTACTACTACTACCACTAGGGCCTACTTGCAGTGTGAATGTAAATACTGTATCTATGCTTGGCTAATGACTCCAATTCCAAATCCACTTCTGCCTTCCCTGGTAACCAACCTGGCGTTAGGAAATTCGTTTTTTTCAAGGGTATCCTCTGGTTTCATTTGGATGCCGCACAGGTCACACACTGTTCCTATTATTTCCAGAACCATGAAGGAGACGACCTGTTCTTTGAGCTTCGGTTTAGTGAACTGGAAACTCCAGAGCCGCAACCCTTCCTTGTTATCAAGATTGAAGTGCTGACGATCATCCAACACTTGTCGACTGTGCATGACAAGAACATTTTGTAGACTGGAAAAGCGATTGTTGTCAAATTTCTCTGAGCTGGAATCGACGCCTCCTGAAACTAGAGGTTCCACCAACTGAACTTGGTCACGCTTGATATAATGCTCAAGATCCTTTGTGGTCCACCCGGATACGCAAACCTGTTGATGAGACTTTTCTTTGTCAATCTTTTCTCGAACTCTTGCAAGATCCGTCACCTGAAAGGATAAAGAGCCATAGATAAATCAAGCTTGGCCAGTATCAAATATAGAGTTTGCTAATGATATTAGCTCATTAATTTCAATAAATACTGAATTCATGAGCTCAATATTGAGTTTTGGATAATAAAAGTAGTTATTCTTACACTTTAATAAGCCTTATCCTCTGTATCATATTATGATTGTATGCAAAATGATAATTTGCTCATTGGGAAATCAATTCTATAGAGATCGAGACATGGCGGCCACGTGATGTTTGCTAAAGCCGAAAATCATCATCATCATCAAATATTCGTTTATTAGAAATTCAGATTGACATAACCGCAACTGAAAACAGATAATGATAATGAAAATGCTATGGTGTCTGTCAGCCCGCTTTGAACAAACTGTATTAGATGGCAGAGAAACTTTGAGCAAGTGTGCAATTCAGATGTGCATTGAGGTTTAGCAAGCTTAACCAGAAAATGTGTATTATATATGTATAGGACGGGCAGGCCCTAGAACGTTTAGACAAGTTTTAAATGCGTAAGATAGTGTGAGATATACATTATATATTAGTTCAGACAAGTTTTTAAGTATGGATAAGTGTGAATTTGAATTTATTTTGCATTATTGGAAGTACTTCTTCTGCTTCTTTTCTCTCTTCCATCAGGTGTGATGAGGTTTTCAATATGGCTCCATTTGTTTCTGTCTCGTGTCCATGCATTTTACTGCAAGATCTACTCTCAACGTTTTCCATCCATGTCTTTCTTTGTCTTCCTCAACTCTGTGTTCCCTCCATGAAGCAATATAATGCTCTTGCTGGTAATCTCTTGTCCATTCTTACTGCATGACCAAACCATGTCAGTCTTCTTTTCTGATCCTGTCAACCAGTGTTTCCCTCTGTCCCAACTCCTTCCAGATCACCTCTTTACGAATACTATCTCGTCTGGTCCTCTCCACTATTCTTCTCAGCCAGCTCAGTTTTGCCACTAGAATCCATTTGACCTACTTCCGAAGGCACCAACACTTGGATCTATACACCAGTAGCCTACTGGAGTGACAAATGCCCTGTACAGTTTTATTTTTTTCTAGTTGATATGCTGTTCGTACAATACAATACAACTGCAAAGGTGGACCAAAGCTCAGAATTGCACATGCCTCAATGGCGCAGATGCAATTAGGCCTATATTGCAGAGCAATTGTGCGCGAAGGACTTGCTCACGGTTCCTACATGTATATACACAGTAACCGCCCCGGACGAAGATCGAACCCATACTCTTCGCGTTACAGGTCAACCGCTCTAACCAATCGGTCACCGTGCCCACACATCCTACTCAATCTGCCAAAAATTGCTGATGCCAGGACAATCCGACATTTTATGTCCTTTGTATGAGGCCCTCCGTTATTAATTCTCCCAGATACATAAATTCTGTGACTTGCTCCAGCAGTTCTCCATCCAATCTCACCTACAGCTCTTTATGTTGTTTGCTGATGGACATTGTCTTGGTTTTTTGCACTTTTTTATTGTGAGTCCAAACCTTCTACCACTGTCATGTACCCTGTGTGTCAGTTCCTGCAGTTAGCACTGCGACTCTGCTACCAAATCAATATCATCAGAAAAATGCAGATTTTTAAGTATCTGTCCATTTCGTGTTACTCCTGCTTCAACAGCATTCTTTGCACAGCTCATCGTGGCCTCCAGAAGCAGGTTAAACGAATCTGGCGACAATCCGCATCCCTGCCTTACTTACACCTACTGTGATATTAAACCACTCCATTAGTTCTCCATCCCAAGCAGGACGTTTTGGCGCCGCCGTTTTGGCGCCGGACGTTTAGGCGCCGCCGTTTTGGCCCCGTAATGGCGCCGGACATTTTGGCGCCACCTTTTGGCGCCGGACGTTTTGGCGCTAATAAACGTAGTAAATAATGTTAATTTTTAATGCAAAGAAATATTAGTTGGATAGCCAAGTTTTTATGGTGAGTTGGATTGATTAAAATAGAATTTGGTAAATTAATACCATCTTTTTAATGCTGTATTATTCGTTGGTAAGAAGGCAGTCTACCAATGTTCATGATAGGCTAACTCTAATCAATCCAGCTTCCAGTGATGTAAGAAAGAAATTATTTTCCTCAACCCAGCTACGATTTTAAGAAAACAATTCTTATAATTAATCTAGCTCCCATTGAAACAATTATTTTCATCAATCCAACTCCCATTGAAACAATTATTTTTATCAATCCAGCTCCCATTGAAGCAATTCTTTTCATCAATCCAGCTTCCATGTACGGAAACAATTCTTTCATCAATGCAACTTCTAGTTCAGCAAGAATTCTTTCATCAATCCATCTTTCTCTTGCGAAAGAACTGTAAATTTTCATCAATCCAGCTACCATTTGCGAAAGAACTTTTTCATCAATCCAGCCACCATTAACCAAAGAACTTTCTCATCAAATCCAACTTCGATTGCGTGTTTCTGATATAGAAATAATTTAGGCCTACCAACCCAACGGTGGCGCCTAAACAGCCGGTATCACGAAATAGAGTATCCGTCCTAAGACTATCCGGGGGGATGTATGAATTTATCCCCCTGGATGGAAATAAACCGGTTTAGAGTATCCGGGGGCAGTGGCTTCTATCCCCCCTAAACGTCCGGGCTCAACCCTTCCCCTCCCCCACCGCTGGGCCGGGCCTCCCCGCTCTCCCAGATCCAATATTGCCGACTTGAGTTTTAGACTTGAGTTTTAGCTCATTTCTGAATAGATAAATGTGTATGTAATTCATAGCTTACTTCTGCTAAAATATCATCAATCCAACTTCTATTTAAAGATTTCTTTCATCAACCCAGCTTCCATTTAGGCAAACAATTATTTTCATCAATCCAACTTCCATTTTAAATTGACCATAAACAACAGATGCCAATGCAAAAATAATTAAAGCACCTAAAATGGAGGATTACCGGTAAAGTTGTTCAATGTTTAAGCATGCGAGTCAACGGGTGTGAATTAAGTAGATTAAAATCGCTCAATCTCAATCGCTGAAATGCAACGAATTCATCAATCTACTCAACTTGAGTTGAGCATTAATTAATTATGGCATAGTATCTTCGTTAATGAAATACATAGGCCAAAGTGAAAACATATTTTAAAGTTGAACCAATTAATTTATGACACAATGTTATTTTTGTCACAACTATGCAGACGATAATGTCGCACGATTAAGTGCAAGAACTCCATAACACATTAAGACTAACAGTGTGCTAACAAAATCGACCGACGTTAGTCGGGCGATGTCACCAGTTCACACTAATTTATACAAGAAAAGTGGGCCTTTCACAGGACTGTGAGTGAAGACTCTGTAACTTCTTGAAAGTGTAATAAAAATTGAAAAGAAACATTCCCCCCCTGTTTTTCACTAGGCTCAACTTGCGCCCGCCCTGTATAGGGATAGAAGCCCCTGTCCGGGGGGTTAAACCATTCTATCCCCCATCGTTATACGCATTGTGGCAAATTTTTGGGTTATTGCCAACTTGGCCTGTGACCTCTGCCTCCCCCCCTCTTGGCATGCCGCCGCCGATGATCTAGGCTGAACTCAACTCGGCCTGTGGGCCGAACCCAACTCGGCCTAGCCAGGCCATAGCCCGAACACAACTCGGCCTATCAACTCAGCCTAGCAAGGTCATAACCCGAACCCAACTCGGCCTATCAACTCGGCCTGTAACCCGAGCTCAACTCAGCGTAGCAAGGTCATAGCCCGAACCCAACTCGGCCTATCAACTCAGCCTGTAGCCCGAGCTCAACTCAGCGTAGCAAGGTCATAGCCCGAACCCAACTCGGCCTATCAACTCAGCCTGTAGCCCTAACCCAACTCGGCCTACCAACTCAGCCTAGATGCTGAACCCAACTCAGCCTACGGCCCAGTTTCAACTTAGCCTACGGGGAGGTATATATATAGCACCGCTTTTGATAGTAGATACGCTGAGATCCTGAGTGGCCGAGTGGGTTGGTAGCCCGCTCGTCACGCCGGCGGCCCGGGTTCGATTCCGGGTCAGTCGGTTTATCAGAGATTAATTTCTCGGATCTTTACTGCGGGTGGCTCGGTCGCAATTTAAACGTGGAGTACGAGGTTGCTTTCTGCCTCCGACACTAATCATCTTCGATATGAAAAAGTGTCGTTAAGCCGAAACAATAGTAGATACGCCAATCATTGTCGATATGGCGGCGTCGTTAAATAAACGTATTACACATAGTAGATAGGTTCTGAGGTCTTTGTTGTGATGATCGCTTGGTGTTGAAATAAAAATAGCTATTGAAACAGTCTGGTATCGTACTTCCCGGAAGGGTGACATTGACTAGGTGGTCGGCTGGCAGACGCGGAGTCCTTCGATAGACGACGAAGGCCTTACTTGCGCTCGCCTCTAGAGCGACACGCGCCTTGCCTCTCCATCCCGAGAGTAGAAGACGAAAGTCCACCACAGCATCACGATAGCCTCGACGGAAATCCAGTCAAAATTACCAAAACTTAAGTAAATTAATTTCAGGTCGACGTACAAACAAAAGATACGCAACTTAAAATATTTTATGTGTACAATAAATCCAAACAGTAGGCCTACGACTGAATACACTTAGAAACCGTCAAAAATGCAAACTAAACCGAATATTCCATTTCGCTAAGGGGGCTACTCATGTATGGGGGATTAGGGGTGTCCAGAAAAATGATAGGCCTACATTGCAGAAACCAAGCATTGCCTATTTTTTCCCATTATTCTATTCATCTATTATTAGAAATATTTTTTACAGAATTTTAAAATGTTATCCTGAGGTTCCTCAAAGCCCCCGAACTTAACCCTACTTAAACTCTCAGGACTGAAAGCGCACATGCATGGGTCTTCGAATTTGGGTCCATTGTCGATTTACTCTTTTTATAACAAAATATTAACGATGAGTCCAATTTGGGTGAACATTCTACTGTTTGTTTGTCTCGATGAGAGCTACATTTCGATAAAATATAGATACTAAATTCAGGGTCATTCAAGGTCATTCCAAGGTCATAAGAAACAAAATCTAACAAAAATCGAAGAAAAATGATCAGATCTCAGCCAATAATTGTTGAAATTGGTTAATTCTTTCTTGCATTTCTCGTATTTTTATAATATTATATTCGACACTTCATTTGTTATAGTAGCTTACCTCTGACCTGATATATACATATTTTTGTGTGTTGGCGGCCATATAGGACGCCATCTTGGATAGTAACATTCGGACACTATTGCCACTACGATAAATCGTTTCCTTGACCTTGATAATATTAAATTTGATACTTCGTTTGTTTTTGTAGCTTACATATGACCTGATATCATATATACTGTTTTTTGTGTTGGCGCCATTATTGGCCGCTATCTTGGTTAAAATGCATTTTTGAGGGGTGACCCCGTGGTCGGATCGCGTGGATCCTACCAAAAACTATTACCATAATGACCAACCCAAAGTACAAAGAAAGTTTGGTGCTTTTGTCCAGCCGGTCCCCTTCATCTTGCTAAGGGACCTCACTATAACTCTGCAACAAAATTTCAATACTCTCCCAGGGAAGAGTTTGTTGTGATTGGGGCTGGCGCCATAATATTTGACGCAGCTTAGAAAATGACAGCTTAAACAAATTAGTGGGGAGGGAATTACTTCACGTTCCCTCCCCAAGCTTAAAAGTGGGGAGGGAATTCCCTCCCTTCCCTCCCCGTGATTTTCGGCCCTGATTATTCGTATAGGCCTACTCATCATTGCACACATCTGTCTGAACCGACGCCTGTTTATTGAGGCTTTCTGCCTTCTCATCTGCGTTCTTGCGTGCCTAAATCTGAATTATTTCATCGACCGACACACCATCAGAAACCATTCGTACGTTGTCACTCGAGTCAGCAAACATTAGAGATAAACACGCTCACCCATACCGTCAGAACAGTCATTCTCGTACACATGCATCTGCGCCACCGCTTGCGCGGTCATGCGTTACTGAGATCGTGTAACTACAGCTATATTTATAGGGTTCACCGACAAATGCGCCAGCGACAAAAGCGCCCGACAAAAGCGCCCCGACAATGCGCCCCGACAGTAGCGCCCCAATATCAATAGAATTACTTGAGTTTGTTCTATACCTGCAAGAAAGAGGTTGTTTGTGTTTATTTAGAGGTATTTAACCTACAACTCCCTACAACACTCCCAGCCCAGATATCTCCGCGAACTCTTCACCATCCAGCCAACCCGTTCTACCCGATCATCCTCCGTTCTCACTCTTTCTAGACCCCCGGTCACTACTCATCTCAAGTTCTCCAACCGAGCAATATCCAACACTGCGCCGCGTCTCTGGAACGATCTACCTCCTGAATTCCGCACTTTTTCGGTTCCTCCACCATCATCGCCAATCATCCACCATCATCTGCCTCAGGCTCCTCTATCCATCACCCCCAAGGCTTTCCACTCGAAACTAAAGTCTGCTTTTCAAGAACTCTTATCCTGACTCATCTGATCCTGTACCTTCCAATCCTCGACCTAAAAGACACCCGCCTTAACATCTGCTGTGCCCTCTCTGATCCCCTGGAAACCGGACTCGGACCTCCCTCGGACTACTCTTTTGGACAACCCCTCTGATTAGACGCAGCGCTCGTGAATAAGCTGGTGCCCTGCGCTTGGCTTTCGAGTGGCGCTTTAGAAGTTTGGAGATTACGATTACGATTACGATTTAGAGATATCTTGAAGAGGCGCTGTTCAATTACATACATACATATACATACATACATACATACATACATGCATACATACATACATACAAACATATATGCATACATACATATATACATACATACATACATACATACATATATGCATACATGCATACATACATACATACAAACATATATGCATACATACATACATACATACATACATACATACATACATACATACATACATACATACATACATACATACATGCATACATCGTTGTGTCTCATTTTTCGTCTCATTCAACAGGCAGGGGCGGGCGCATTTGTCGGGGCGCATTTGTCGGGGCACTTTTGTCGGTAGGCGCGGGCGCATTTGTCGCGGCGCTTTTGTCGGGCGCATTTGTCGGGCGCATTTGTCGGGGCGCTTTTGTCGGGGCGCTTTTGTCGGGGCGCTTTTGTCCGAGGCGCTTTTGACGGGTCACCATTTATAGTCTACCGGTCTTTCGCTTAGGTCAACACCTGACACAGACTCAGAAACCATCTGTACGCAATCGTACGAAAACATTAAACACAAATCGATTTCTTGGCCCTTCCAGGCTATGACTACTGAAATTAATTAGTTCATCGTGAGAACCAATTTGTATACTCTCATTGGAGTCACCAAACATGTACGAAAAACACATTCGTTTATCTCATCCAAACACTTCTTATCATAGTTGTTTAAAACGGTAAAACCAAAATAAAAAACGGAAAAGAAAATAATTTCAATTTGTTACATCCTTTACTGCATTTTTAAATTACAAACCAAGTTTGCACAATTTAATTTTAATCAGCAAATAACATAACTTTGTTAGTAAACACCAAGTAACATTAATCTACAACAATTATTTTCTTTTTCATAAGTTTGGTTGAGTAAGACATTGAGAAATTAAAAATATTGAAATCTATTCAAATTTAAATTGTACGGTATACATAAGTCCACATAAGTCCATGCTGACATCAACAATTAAAAACTAAACTTGTAGGCTAAGTGTAGAGTGTACTTAATTAAAAATTGTACATGCAATTTTGACTTATATAAAAACTTAATGTGGAGTAATCTCAGTCAGTTTATCAAACAATTGGAGATTTGTGTACAAAGACAAAATTTTGGATAGCTTAGAAATTCAAATAACTTTCCTAAATTTTATTTCCTGTAGTGTGCTATTTATTTCTCAACTGATGACACTAAATAGTGACGTAAATTAGATGAATCCTTGAAAGGACGGAGACAACGTAAGGGATATCAGACAAAATACAATTAAACAAATAATAATAGACAGTAAATAAATAAACAAAGTTAAATAAAACAATAAAAAAACGGAAAAAACGTGACGAGAAATAAAAAACGAAAAAACCACGTTTATGGAAAAAAATAAAAAACGAAAAAAGCGTTTTTTACAACTATGCTTCTTATCACTCCCGTCCTCACTATCCGTCCTCTTAATGAAGCTGATTTTAGACCCATCTCTATCACTTCCATCCTCTCGCGCATCTTGGAGAAAATGGTTGTTCGTAGGTACTTTTACCCTTTTATCACTCAACCATGCTCTAACAAGATTTTTACGGACCAATTCGCTTTCCGCCCTTCCGGATCCACATCTGCTGCACTGATTTCCATAACCCATGAACTTCAATCGATGCTCGAATCTGAACCCTATGTTAGGCTCCTGTCCCTTGATTTTAGTAAGGCTTTCGATACAGTTAGACACAAACATCTAGCTGATCAACTAGCAGCTCAACCCATTCCGGACTTTTTGTACAACTGGATACTTGCTCTCTTGCACGAGCGTCAGCACTGTACTAAATTTGGGGTGAAATCTCTCCCCTCTGTACCATTAATGCCAGCATAGTCCAAGGCTCTGGCCTTGGACCTACTGACTTTGTCATTGCTATTTGTAGCCTTAAACCTAAATGCAGTGGAAACCGTCTTCCTAAATATGCCGACGATAGCTACTTGCTGATTCCTGCTTCCTGCATTGACAGCACTCTTTCTGAACTTGATCATATCTCTCAGTGGGCATCCATTAGCAATCTTAAATTAAACCATGCTAAGACCAGAGAAATGGTCATTAGACGACCGAGGTCCAAAGCTATTGCCCTCCCTTCCCCCATCCCTGGCATCGAGCGGGTCCAGGAGATGGTTATTTTGGGTGTCACTATCTCTGATCGGATTGGCTTTGGGGCACACATTGACAAAATATGCTGCAAAGCCCGACAATCCATGTTCGCGCTACGTGTTTTGGTCGCCCACGGTCTCCACGGTCAACGTCTCTTTGACGTTGTTAGAGCTACTACCCTCGCACGGCTACTTTATGCCTCCCCTGTTTGGTGGGGATTTGCCACTGTAGGGGAGCGTAAACGACTTAACGGTATTCTGAGAAAATTGACCCGTTTAGGCTTCCTCCCTGCCGATTTTCCTAGTTTCGACAAACACTGTGCTAGAGCTGATTCTACTCTTTTCGTTCAATTCTCTCAAATCCTTGTCACGTCCTTCACGACCTCCTCCCTCCCCGTAAGGTCACTCCATACAATACGCGGCCCAGACCACATGATCTCACCCTACCTAGAATTGATGCCTTTGCAAAAAGAAGTTTTATTATGAGAATGTTATATGACTTTGCATAAATGTTTGTATTATTTATTTCTTCTGTATGCTACTGTGCGTTTGCTGGTAGTCAATTAAAGAATATTCTTACTTACTTACTTACTTTTCATGCAACTGAACATTTCCTCTCGCCTTCGAATGGGAACTCACAGTTTGTGCGCTCGCATTCGCAGACTTATCCCATGGCACTTTCTGGACCCCATGCTCAATTTTCCTCGACGATATAATGTGACGCCAGGGGTCAAAACCCGTCACATGTCGGTTTCTGACTTTTTCATTCAGTCATATTCTACAATTAATTTGCTACAAAATACTTTTTACAGAATGAAAATATCTTTTTCTTAACTGAAGTTATGCGCGTTTGATTCTTTCATTGGTATAGAGTGAAAAAATCGAATAAAAAGTTTCGGAATGTTGGTGTCATCAAAGACCTCTGTAACCATTAATTGATTATTGTGCAATTTTTCTGATCAACAGCGGGCTATAGTTTGCATGAAATAAAGTAAACGGCATCAAAATCGGATAACTACTTTGCAAATAACAGCAAATTTACAGGCAACTTCTAATTGAAGAATATTCTATATGTTTGACCCCTCTCGCCTATTTCGGCTTCTAGCTCAATATCTAGGAAGCATCAAGCGACGGGTTTTGACCTCTGGCGTTACTTTTGTTCCCCGCCAAAAGAATTTTTTTAATCTTTTTCTGCCAATTTCTGTGACTCACGAGTTATTTCCGCTCAAATTTCATCCAACTTTCGACTATCAAACAACTCTCCTCTATTTACAGCTTCAGTAATACGCTCCACAGAAGTCATGGCTAATGATGGCTTCCTCCCATTGCCGATTTTCTGCTCTCCTTCTGACTCTTTCCTCAAATTCCACTGCTTTCTTCTCTCTTTAGGCCTATACGCTACTGCCTTCGCTCTTTTCTCTTCTAAACTCTTTCAAGGAGCCAGTTTATTTCGACCTGCTTTCAAATAATTATGCAGTTACACAATTAACAGCAATTTGAACCCAACATTTCAAAATTTTGCGCCAACAACAATCTCTCTCTATATTACGCAGTTATCCTATCTTACGAATTATTTGACTAAAATTCTATCCAACTTTAAAAATTTAGCGAGAAAAAGACCCCATAATGTGCCTAGCACATAAAAAAGAAACCGACCGGACGAACCCTCATATGTTGCGTCCTTGTCTATAGAAACTGAAAATGCCGTGGATTCAAAATAGAAGAATTTTACTAGCTATTTACAAGCATCTGTACAAGCAGAACAACTATACCTTGACAGAACGGCAGCAAAGCACCAACGAACCACAGACGACCACAAAACGAACCAGCAGGTCTAACGGAGACCTCTAAATGCCGAGAACGTGCAGAAAGGTAGACTACATGTCCTAGCCCCGAAGGCGACGAAAATCAACATCAACGAAGAGAACCACAAACGAACCAAAAGCGTGGGCTACGGAGAGCACCACAACACCAAGAGAACCGGAAAACGTGCTCTCTCTCTCTCTCTCTGTCTCTCTGTCTCTGTCTCTCTCTCTGTCTCTCTCTCTGTCTCTCTCTGTCTCTCTCTCTCTCTCTCTCTCTCTCTCTCTGTCTCTCTGTCTCTCTCTCTCTCTCTCTCTCTCTCTCTCTCTCTCTCTCTGTCTCTCTCTGTCTCTCTCTGTCTCTGTCTGTCTGTCTGTCTGTCTGTCTCTGTCTGTCTGTCTGTCTGTCTGTCTGTCTGTCTCTCTCTCTCTCTCTCTCTCTCAGCCGTCTTATATATAGGCTAAGTTTGGCGCCAAGCGTTTACGCAGTGACCAATCCTATATCTAGCATGCACGTGCTAGGCTCTACCGCCTACCACTAGTCCATTTATGTAGTGCCTACACGTCACACAATACATACCCTAATTATTTGAAACATTCCTTGTGAATTAAACCGGTTTATTCAGATTAAAAGTTACGTTGCCGAAATAATAATTAAGTTTGAAATGGTATACTATAGACCTACCTTTTTTATTGTAGCCTCTTGTTCTTCGTCCAGCAGTTTCTCTTCGTTTTCTTGCTCCTCCTTCTCTGTCTCCTCCAAATTCTTCGGCTTTGTATTTTCGACATTGATCTCTATCAATTTCAATCAATCAATTAGTTTAGCTTATTTCCTGAAAACCATCCTGTGTACATATCATTCCAGTATGCCTATATATATATATATATATATATATATATATATATATATATATATATATATATATATATATACGTAGCCTATTAGGCCTATAACTTACAATGAATGGTGGTTAGCAAGGGGAGGACCCAGAGGAATGAAGGGATTGAAGAATCCCGCTATAGGGCCACCCAGTAACCTGATTGTGGATAATAGAAAGTCACAATAATGCATGACATCAAGTTCAGATAGGTAATGTAATGTAATGTAACAAGACATTTATAAAGCGCCAGTTAAGAGTCTCGCAGAAGCGCTCAACACGCGGCCATCAAACAGCTGAAAAAGTGCGTCTTTAATTTAAGAGTCGAGAGAAAACCATGTAGCCACATGCAGCATTAGTGGCACGCACAAATGGCGAAGAGTATTCCAGATCCGTGGTGCCGCAATCGAGAAGTCCTGACGAGCACGGGTGGTGTTCGAAACGAAGGTACAATCAAGTCATTTCGCGAGGCAGACCGGAGAGCCCGCCGACCAGTTTGAGTGCCAACTGGAAGGCACAGTTAGAAGGTACAGGAATACAATACTAATCAAGAATTAGTTTAATTAGTAGAACATAACTAACATAACTTTACTAACCCGCCCAATGAAACAAATTATTAACATTCAAGTTATTTGTTGAATCACATATTGGCGTAGTTTGAAATCAAAATCAGACACAAATCAAACTTATTTCCGTAACCATCAGAAGAGAAAAGACAAATGAAAGAATAAAGCAACGGTTTGACAAGTACCGTACTATAGCTACACAGGAAGGGGGCAGAAGGGATCGTGGGTTCCGCTAAATAGGGACACCTATGAAAAAATAGTTACAATACAGATAGGAGAAAGAAAGACAGCCAATCGATACCTAGATTGGAATAAGCTTTGGGCACAAAATCAAACAAACTAAAAAGTAACATACGACGGGTCCATTAAATCGCTTTACCAAAAGAAGTGTGCAATCTTAACAAAGACAGTAATGCAGACAAAATCATCATATAATTTAAGTCAGTTGATTCCATTAACAAGAGGGCGTGTAGCTTTTTTAACAATCAAATGATAGGTGAAGAACGAATAGTCAGCAGTGCGGGCGGCAGCTCGTCTAATTGGTAGTGTCCCTAAGTTTGGCCACATCTCTGCATTTATGCGTGATGTCCTCCACTGGCTCCCGGTCCAGCAGCGTATCCATTATAGGGTTTCCTCCATTGTCTGGCACTGTGTTCTGGGCAGATCACCTGTCTATCTCCGGGAGCTCTTCACTTTAACCTCGGCATGCTCTGGTCGTCGATCTCTGCGCTCGGCCTCTAGAGGAGACTTCATAGTTCCGCATGCTCGCTCTGCTACTAGACAGCGTCGGGCTTTCTCGATTGTTGGTCCTTCTTTCTGGAATAGCCTCCCCTCACACCTTCGTTCTCTCCCGCGAGACCTCTCTGATTCTTTCTATAGACTACTTAAGACCTTCCTCTTTGACCGGGCCTGGGTCGGGAGCGCCTCTGAGTAGTTATCCTGAAGGGGCGCTATATAAATTCCATAGATAGATAGATGGATGGATGGATGGATGGATGGATGGATGGATGGATGGATGGATGGATGGATGGATGGATGGATGGATGGATGGATAGATAGATAGATAGATAGATAGATAGATAGATAGATAGATAGATAGATAGTGGGATATTATTCCACACAAAGGTACCAGTAGATTTAATAGAGAACAATCGAGTTTTAGTGTACGCGGTAGGTTATTCGAAATTCTCGTGTTGTAAATGTAAGAATGGATACTGGAAGTATGACAAAAGAAGCCTTTGTACACCAGTGGCAACAAGTCATGATCATAATTGATCGAGTGGCGCCTCCGGTGTGTGAACTCTAGTCAGCCGCGGTCTCGTTATTATCGAAGTTATTCTGTGTTTTACTTATGCTAAACTGTCTGATTGGATTATAATAATCGTAGTTATGCCTTTCGGTGTTTCTACAGTTTTTTTACTTGTTTCTGCTGGTTTATGGCGTTTTTAAAAGACATGTCTACGCCCTCTGCACTTGTTTACGCAGCTGACCTAATTAGGTCGTCAATGAACGCGTGCAGGTTCGCGCTTCGTCGACCGGTTCGAAAGACAGTGTTTCGTCTCGGCTTATGGCGTCCTACTCACTCATCGGTGTCAACAACTCCATCTCCTCCGTCGGACCGTCCTTCGGTTCCTTCTACATCGAAATCCGCCTCGCTACTCTCATTGTTCGACCGTTAACGAATGAACATGATTGTTCCTGTTGCTGATCTCGTCACGGCGCATGGTCTTGACGTCCTCGTTGTCACGGAGTCCAGTGGCGTCGCCAGAGCTTCAAGGTTGGGGGGCAAGGCATAGGAGGACAGAGAAATGAGCGTCCGAAGGACGATCGCTGAGGCGCGGAGCGCCGAGCAGGGGAGGGTTTGGGGAGGGGGATGTGCCCCCTCCCCCAAAATTTTTTGAATTTTCATACTGTAATGGTGGCATTTTAAGCTGTCATAGGAACAAAATTGTTCTATTATTTCAGCGCTGATAGAGCCAACTGTGACTCGTAGCTAAATGTTCAATGTTCGCGTTTTCATATAGTGACCGTATACGGCCTCGACCCTGCTCATTTTTCAATGAATTGATTGGGTTACATCCTTCATCACTGCTCGCCCGTTCGAATGGACGCCACACCATTTAAGGTCCCCGTGCAAGGACCGTGCTATACCCCGAGGTTTAAGATGTAGTTTGAACCGTATTTGAGTTTGACTACAGATAATATTAGCAAACCCGACATTTATTGAAATTAATATAAAAACTAGAAAACACATTCAATATCCAAGAACGCCACAAGCCTTAGGGTAAACAGATTGCTGACCAGACACACTTAGCAGACATAGTTTACAAATGGTATACAAACCAAGCAAGAAGGATTCAACTACGGTACCGAATCGGGAAGCCATGCAGTGTTGATGCAGTTTTACTGGTGAACAATCCACAATAGAAACAGAACGCCGACTGCTTTAAACGACTGTACTCGGGGTTAAAGTGGGTGGGAATGCGCGGGAACGGCCTCCCACTGCTCTCGAGAATTGGCGGGCGAAGGAGTATTAATTCATAGATATTTTTGTTCCCTTGTCTTAAAACCAAGATAGTGTGAATCAGTTTGCTATGTTTTGTCTCTGTATATATATGTATCTATTTCACAACAAGTATTATACCCACACACACGCCACATACATATACATACACATACACACACACACACACACACACACACACACACACACACACACACACACACACACACAAACACATGTACACACTGATGCCTGCTTTTGCGTGCACCCGTTGAGCGAGAATTGGCGGGCGAAGATGTCGCTCAAAGAGGCAGGCATACTAATAATTTCCACATGTTGTCTTGGACATCCTGTTGGAATGCGGCTGTGTGACTGGTGTAAATAGGTCACCCCATCATGACTCATCACTGCGAATAGGAGAGATAAACAACATTGGACTTTTCCCTATTCTTCTGTATATTTAGTGTAAAGCACAATCCGTCACCTGTTGATTAGTGATTAGTCTTTGAAAAGAAAACAAACTTTGGAAGAGGAGAAGAGGACCTTCAATGTAAAATGTCAAACCACACACCACATAGGGTACCCCCCCTTAAAAAACTCACCGGATTTGCACGAATCCCAGGACCCAGCCTGACCAGGGTTGGGGGCAGCTGCCCCCCTTGCCCCCGTGGCGACGCTAATGACGGAGTCGTGGCATCTCTCCTCTAGATGCTGCTTTCCGTCGCTCTGCCCCCAACCCCCTGGCTACTCGTTCCTCGACCGACCAAGATCGGAGGGCCAGGATTCAGTCTCACGGGGTGGTGCCCTGATCATCTACCACGGCACCAGCTTCAAGGTTCGAAGGATCGAGCTGCTACAGACTCGGACGACTTTTGAGGCTCTCGCTGCCTCGATATCGTCGAAACGTGGACCTATACCATACTACCGGCCATCTATCGTCCAGGTTCTTCTCTTGCGTCTCCTCTGTTCTTCAGTGAATTCTCAGCTCTACTGGAGCAATTCGTCTTGTTTAATGCACAGTTGATCCTAACTGGAGATATCAACTTGCACCTAGAAGATCCTGCACGCCCAGAATCCGCTGAATTTGCAGCGATCATGGAATAATTTGGACTGGCTCAACATGTTAATACTCAGCCCACCCACAGTCTAGGTGGATGGCTAGACGTCATAGTCACCAGGGACGCCTGCCAGGTGACTGACGTCAACGTTCATCCATTCACCCATCCTATCTGACCATGGTCTCGTGATGGCCTCCGTTCCGTTCATCTGCGAACCATCGCTCCTTATCACTAGACGGATCCATCTTTGGAAAAAGTTGGATCGTGCTGCCTTCCGTACAGCCCTCCAAGTTAAGCCTCTCTTCAACGATGCTGAGGCTTCTTCTTCACTGACTGCCTCAGAACTGTTCTGCTCGTATGAGGCAGTGATGTCAGAACTTTTGGACTCTTTTCTTCCTCTGCGGAAGGTTCGATCTCGAAATCATCCACTCTCGCCATGGTTCAACGCCGATTGCAGGAAGCTTCGACGGCAGGCTCGGCGACTCGAGCGAATCTACAGAACGCGATTGCCATCGGACTGGACAGCCTGGATTCAATTCGTCCAGAGAATGCATTCTGCTTTTCGGGACAGAGAACGAGACTATTGGGAGGCTATTATCATCAAGCAGTCCAAGGAACCAAAGAAACTTTGGACCGCGTTCAATGGCCTTCTTGGTCGTCGCTCTTCAAGCCACCACTGCCACTAGTCACAGTCTTCTACGCCTTTCACTGCCGATGCATTCCTGGAACAACTCACTGCCAAGATCGAATCAATCCGTACTGCTACATCAACTTCTCCGCCAGAATTCGCCATCATTGATGCTCGTCTCTCCGTCCTCCATGAGATGACGAGTCTGGAATTGCGTGGTCTCATCCTAGCTGCTGCTCCGAAGACGTGTGAGCTGGACCCTGTGCCTACGTTCCCCCTCCAGGAGCTCGTCGATGACCTCTTACCATTGCTCACCCTGCTCTGCAACCGTTCGATCCAGGAGGCCCATCTACCTACTTTGCAGCAGCGACCTGTCCTCCTTCTAGCCTTGAAGAGAGATGGACTTGACTCAAGTGATCCTGCAAACTACCAATTGCAAATGTAACATTCCTCTCCAAAATATTAGAACGAATTGTTGTTATTTAACTAACTGTTTAAATAGATTTGAATGGGTTGCTCCCTCCCTTTTTTTCGGAAGAACCATTCTACCGAAACTCTATTGGTCCGCCTTTTATCAGACTTCTATGGCGCCATGGATAGTGGTCAGATAACCCTTCTAGCTCTCTTTGATGCTCGCTCTGCTTTTGTCTCTGTCGACCATTCTATCCTCCTTCAGCGCCTCTGTTTCTTTTGGACTGACTGGTAAAACCTTAGAATGGCTTCGTTCTTTCCTCACAGATCGCACTAACTGTGTACTTACTGGCTCCTCTAGGTCCCGCTGGGTCCCTGCCCTTTTTGGTGTACCTCAGGGATCAGTGTTGGGCCCTTTGCTTTACATTCTTTACACATCTAACGTTAGCTCCCTGCTACTGTCATTTGGAATCTTGCACCAGCTATATGCTGACAACATACAAGCATACGTCCACTGCCGTGCAGTTGATACAGTGGCCTCTGTTGGGCTGCAGTGCCGTGCCATTGATGCCCTTTCTGATGGGATGGCCTCAAATCGCTTGCTTTTGAACCCATCCAAAACCCAGTTCATTTGACTTGGTGTTCGCAGACAGTTGGCTGGTGTTGACCTATACCTTCCTCCATATTGCTTTCTCGTTTACTGCTCGTGACGTTGGGGTGACACTTGAAAAAGAACTTAGTCTTTCGCAGCACGTCAACCTGGTCACACGAAGCTGTTGCGTGTTGTCCCTCTCCCATGATAATGCTGTGGTACTTTTCAACGCCTTCGTCACCAGCAGAATTGATCATTGTTGCTCGGTTCTTGCTGGTCATCCATCTGGCTTAATAGGGCGTCTTGACCGGGTCCTTAATTCTCCTGCTGGTAATATTCCTAAATTCGCCGCAGTTTCTGCCTACATGCGTGATGTATTGCACTGGCTTCCTGCCTCGCAACGCATCTCCTATAGGATAGCAGGACTTGTCTGTCGGTATCTCACTGGTAGTGCTCCGTCCTACATATCTGATCTCTGTCGCCCGGTTTCCGACTTAGCCTCTCGTCGAGCTCTGGGCTCTTGGGGAGCTATTGGTCCCTCGGGCCCGCTTCTGGGTCAGACAGCGTCGAGCCTTCTCGGTTGTTGGCCCCTCCACTTGGAATGGGCTCTGGCTTGCATTACGCTTACTGCCCCGGAATAATTTGCCTGCTCTCTAGCAACCGCCAAAGTCCTTTCTCTTTGGCCGTGGCTGGGCTGGGAGCTCCTCTGAGTAGGCTTTTTGATGAGGCGCCATATAAATCTCCGGAATGAATGAATGAATGAATAACGATACATAAATACATACTTTCTCCTTCTTTCTCATCGTCGCGGATTGTTACTGCTTCTTTGAGCCTTGATGCTCCATCGGCTATCAACCCGAACTCCTCAAAGGCTTCTTCTTCATCGTCGCGGATTGTGACTGCTTCTTTGAGCCTTGATGCTCCATCGGCTATCAACGCGAACTCCTCAAAGGCTTCTTCTTCATCGTCGCGGATTGTGACTGCTTCTTTGAGCCTTGATGCTCCATCGGCTATCAACGCGAACTCCTCAAAGGCTTCTTCTTCATCGTCGCGGATTGTGACTGCTTCTTTGAGCCTTGAGGCTTCATCGGCTTTCAACGCGAACTCCTCAAAGGCTTCTTCTTCATCGTCGCCGGTTGTGACTGCTTCTTTGAGCCTTGAGGCTTCATCGGCTTTCAACGCGAACTCCTCAAAGGCTTCTTCTTCATCGTCGCCGGTTGTGACTGCTTCTTTGAGCCTTGGGACTTCATCGGCTATCAACCAGAACTCCTCAAAGGCTTCTTCTTCATCGTCGCAGGTTGTGACTGCTTCTTTGAGCCTTGAGGCTTCATCGGCTTTCAACGCGAACTCCTCAAAGGCTTCTTCTTCATCGTCACAGGTTGTGACTGTTTGTTCTTTCCTTGAGGCTCCTACGGCTGTCAACCCGAAGTCTTTAGAGGTTGCTTGACTGCTGTTCAATGCCATGCCAGTTGGGCTTGCATTAGTTGCTTCTTGTTGAAAACTTCCGCCGTTCGCTTGAGAGTCAACTTGTGACACGATAACCATTTGAGACAATGCATAATCGACCTTGCGCACTTTCTTTTTTTTATCATCGTCTGTCATCTTGTTTTGTTGACGTAGTTTTTCTAGAACGATTCCACTTAAGCAATTTTTTGTATTAAACGGTTTGTTTTCCAGTTGTAGCAGTTGGCGTGGTTCCCGAGATTTGTTAAAATCTGGATAGTGTTCGGGTTTCTGTTTCTTTAGCAGAGGACGTAAGAATTTTTTCCAGAAGTCATTGTCCCCTTGATTTGACCTGTATACATGTAGCACACAATTGTTATTACGCCATCATCAGTCTATGAATAGTATCTTATATTATACAAGGCATTACATTAGTCCGGTACATTTCATTCTCTACAAGAGTTCAGTCCATATTGGCCATTTGCGTTTGTCATTAGCAGATTTCTTATTATTGAGCGACATCGTCAAGGATGGAGCTAGTGTTCAGTGAAACTACGGAAAGTCGGCAGAACTTCGAGAATGCAAGTGGCAAATCATGTTACCGAATACGATAAACGACATTCAGCTCACAAATTGCTGTGTACGTACTTATTTAACTAAATTTAAGTTAGACACATACGTAGGCCTATACAATTGAACATACGTAATTCTATAAAGCAACTACGATTGCTTCCACAAAATAACGGCGGCAGCAGTGACTTTATCACTCATACGTATTCGTTGACAGGAACCGGTCAATGACAAGGCGCAAATGTCTAGTATGGATTGGATTCGTAAACAGAATGTGAATATGCAACTAGATCGCCGATGTCGTACACTTATTTTGAGGGGAAGATGAGGGAACTCTCCTATTTCCATTCGGACTGTCTATCTCTATTGAAATACATTCCCGACACATTCTGTCCTGCCCATGAGTCTTTCACTGTTAACCAAGCATGAATGGCACCGTGGTTATCACCTGACCAAAGCACTTTCAATTAAAATCTCAGTGGTTTTACCGTCATTTTAGCCGAACTGCGGATATAACCTAATTGGAGTGTGGAGTGAGACTAATGCATATTCATTATATGAATGCAGTTCCTGGTGTGGAATGATCTTATGACTATGATATCAGGCTACCTGGACAGTGGCGTATCGAAGGGGGACAAATGGGGCGAAATTTGTAAATGGGCGGCAAAATAGGGTTGAGGAAAAATAAAAAAGTGAATGTTTGATAAAAAGTGAAAAAGCCGGAGAAAAAGAAAAAGAACAAAAGAGAGAAACCGTCACTATGGTCAAGTCGGCTTGGCTTCCGTTGATCGTTGCCCAAGACCTCCTCCGTTAAGGGCGGCATCACCCAGGCCCTTTTAATGGCCCAGCTTCCTCTGCTGTTCAAATGGTAGCGCCTTACACGCATGGCTCTGCTCTAACCATCATGTGGCTTGGTGGCCACCTTCAGCTCAATGAAATTGAAACGGATTCTCTTCATCTCAGGTTTCCCCACATCCAGTTCTCCTCTTCTGTTCGCGACCTGGGAATTGTCTTGGATCCTACCCTTTCTTTTACTGATCAGGTCAACTCGGTTTCAACTCGATTACTACGACACTAGGTTTGCAAATTTGCGCTAGTCAAACTGGGTCGCAATCGCTATAGAAACGTTTACAACATAGCTAAATTTAATCAAATGCACCACTACTACTACTGATTAATTCACATATCTAAACTCCAGGGCGAACATAGGCTATTAGTTGTATCGCATGTTAACGTCCTCATGTTTGTCGATATCGCACTTTTTTGTCTTAACGAAAATAGCGATGAATTTTCGTTAGTGTTTTTTTTATAGTTAAAGTTACAGTTAATGAGATTTTTTAGTTATACTTATAGTTATCGTTAAACAAATCATTTTATTTTCGAACATTTTAATTAACGTTATCGTTAACGAGAATCACACTGATTTAGGCCTATGTTGCGCTTGTATTTAGAATAGAAAATGGACCAAGCTTTATCATAAACTGGTGTCCTGCTAAATATTCTTAGACAACTTGCATCCATATATGCATCGAGGCAACTTGCACTTATGCATTCAAACAATCACATACATACATAGTACATACATATTAACCTATACACGCATACACCCTAAACATAGTTCGATCATGGGTCGACAAACTATGGTGGCGGCTTATTGCTCAGACAAAAATTGGTGTGAACAGCAGTTCCCGTTTGGTTGGAGGTGTAGGCCTACCACGGGTCTCGGTTTTTGGGCCGCTATAATTATGCATCCTGTACACAGCCCACTTGATACAGGTCATCACGGTCCTCGCAACACGAGTTCACTAATACGTTGATGTCGTTATTTTGTACAAGTCATTATAAATGTTAAATCTATACGCTTGCTTAAGTGTCTGAAATGCAGGCAGTTCTGATCAAAGTAGGCTATAAACCTGGATGTCCTCAAATCGGCTGAGATTCAATCCGCAGGTTGGGCACACAACAGACAACCACAATACGTCGACTTTAGCGTGTTTCTAGATAGATAACAATTGGCGGTTGTCCAATTGCGTGTAATTCCGCCACTACACTACATGTGGTAGGGCCAGTACCAAGCCTGGAGAAAGGAGAAGGCGACGCTAGTCAACTTTGCTATGACACAGTGTCGTTTAACAGAAACTAACCATGCTTTCTAAAGCTTAAGTATGTCTGAAATTGTTCAGACTCCAGTTCCCTCTCAGCATCATCGTTTTCTTCGTGTAGCCTTCATCTGTCCATCCAATACTCATCCACTCCATCCCGATAGCATTCGATTCCTATATCCCTCCACTTTCGCTCAGCCCCACTACCCTGCCTCATCAATCATCCTTCCTCGGTGTTCTTCACGTCTATAGATCTGTTCGTCTACTTGATAGACGCGTGCATTGATGCCTCATTAGGATTCGATCAGTGGCGTATATCTATCATGTATGCAGGTTGTGCAAGGCACACGGGCCCACGATCTCCAGGCCCCACAGAGGTAATTAAATTATTAATCTATAGCCTAATTCACATTCCAGCTTATTTGGCGACAGATGTAGTTGTTGTTGACACACTTGCATTACTTCCTTACTTTACTGACGCCTGCCAGCCACCGTACTGACTAATTAACTCCTTTTACCTTGATTTTACCATTGGACGATGATGTTAGTATTGTATTGCATTGTATTTGATCATTTATAAAGCGTTTCTTACAGGATAAGCCTTTCAGAAGCGCCGCCAGTGCGAGGCACTCCGAGAGAAAAGGAAGGTTTTAAGGTGAGAGAAAGATCGAGGTAGAGATGCAACCAGAGAGTATGGTAGAGCGTAGAGAAGGAGGAGAGACCTTAGAGAGCTACATGTATGCAGGCAAAGAATCTGGTTTGAGCCATTATGGTCCTAACACGGGGAAAGAAAGGGTCCAGCCGGTCAGAGGATCTGAGAGGACGCAATGACGTGACAGAGAGGGGACGGAGAATTACTTGTCAAAGATATTTTGGAGAAAGACCCAGTTGAGGTTTTTGCACGAGAATGAGAACTTTAAATTGGACGTGCGCAGAGAAAGGTAGCCAACGAAGTTGTTTAGCCGTAAATGTAGAGATATGACAGAAATGTGAGAGAGTATGTGAACGATAATATTAAAGAATGTTACTAATACAGTTTTGAACGGTGACCCGTCAGAACGGCCCAGGACAAATCGGCCCCGACAAAACGGCCCCGACAAAACGGCCCCGTCAAAATGACCTCGACAAAACAGCCCCGTCAAATCGGCCCCCGTCAAATCGGCCCCCGTCATATCGGCCCCAGTCATATCGGCCCCAGTCATATCGGCCCCCGTCATATCGGCCCCAGTCATATCGGCCCCAGTCATATCGGCCCCATACAAAATATCCAATGTTGCAAGTACTTTTAAGCTTACGCTGACAAACTATGTTGAAATGCGGCCTCAAGCGACTGTTCAGCTGGACAATGGACTGCGGGACCATCGTCTAATGCTAACTGGTTGGCGTATTTAATTATTTAAATGCTTTCAACGACAACTACTATAGTTCCAACTTTTATTTACGCAACGAATTATTTTTCATAAATCCAACTTCCATTTTAACGCCAACATTATTTTCAGCAATCCAACTTCCATTTTAAACTGACCACATAAAATAAATTGGCAACGTAAACTACGGGTTTACCAATCCGAGTTCTATTTACGCAAAGAATTTTTTCATCAATCCAACTTAAAGGTACTTGGAACATGAGATATTTTGTGATGGGCCGATGTGACCATGGGGCCGATATGACTTGGGGCCGATTTGACGGGGGCCGATTTGACGGGGGCCGATTTGACGGGGGCCGATATGACGGAGGTCGATATGACGGGGGCCGTTATGACGGGGGCCGAAATGACGGGGCTGTTTTGTCGAGGCCATTTTGACGAGGGCCGTTTTGTCGGGGCCGTTTTGTCGGGGCCCATTTGTCGGGGCCGTTTTGTCGGGGCCGATTTGTCCTGGGCCGTTCTGACGGGGTACCGTTTTGAACACTATGTCTGCAAGACATAATACAAATATCACATCAAAACATTTAAGCAGATTTGCGAAACGTAAACGACGTCAGCAGATTGAAACAGAATCAAAGATATTGCCAAAAGCTCCAGTTTCTTTGTCACTAATACTGACGTGGCAACGTCAATTTCTGGAACTGGATCGGTACCGACAACAAACTGCACAGACAGTAAAGATGTCAGTGGCCAGACTTACCACAGTGACTATTTTAATGGTGATACTGATGCTGCAGGAGTACATGTGGATCATGACCTATAGCCTACATGTATATAGGTAGGCTCTTAAGTATTTAGACTGGTCAAGTGTTACTATATATAATACTGTTTAATTGGCCGCCCTTGACCCTTTCCTATGCAAAGGGTAAGGGCATGCCTATACTATCGTTTAGGATAGGTGTGATGTATATCTCTCGATCTGTCATGTTTCTGTAGTGTCATGAAACAGTGCGCTGCAGAGACTTCATACATTTGTATTGTATTGTATTGTATTGTATTGTATTTGAACACTTGTTATAGCGCCCCTACCAGATTGCCCATTCAGAGGCGCTCCCGACTACTGCGCGGACGCTGAATCGGAGTTTCACGCCGAAGCGCATGAGCAATTGCGAGTGAAGGACTTGCCCAGGGTCCCTACGTGGCGGCTTTGAAGTGGATTCGAACCCGCAACCCTCCGGATGCAAGGCACCGAACATACCCCTATACCACCGCGCCCCAGATACTTGGCGCAGACATGCTCATTGCTCAAGCATTCCCATCATCTGCTGGATATGGTTACGGTGGTGACCTGAGACTCCCTCAACCCCTGTCATCTCTCACGCCAAAATCACGGATACGCCAAATTGAACAGAGGTGGATCAGGGTCCCAGGGAATCATGTATTTGCCTCTATTTGCCAAACTTAATTTTACGTACCACGAAGAATCGGTAATTGTGTCGTTTTTTGGTGTGCAAATTGCTCAGCGTAGGCCTACATCATGCTTTTTTGCCAATAATTATTCCTGTGACAGTTGCATCATTCGAACGCTCGTTTTCAAAAGTGAAAATCATCAGAAACTATTTGAGAAGCAAAATGTCAAAGGATAGGCTTTCTGATCTTGCACTGCTATCTATTGAGAATGAGCGTGCAAAGATGATTAACGTTGCGAAGATGATTGACATTTTTGCTGAACAAAAGGCTAGAACGAAAACTCTGTAGTGCCATGGCATTGTTTTAAGTACTAGTACTAAAAGTGAATAAGTATGCAACGTGATATGTGTTAGATTGAGAAATCACTGCAATTATATCATTGTAATCTATAAGTAAACTGATCGGCCTGCGATACCTTCCCAGAGACTTATGAGTAGGCCTAAATGTGCAACCAAGCCGACACACGACTTTTTTCTGCTGTCTTGGGCACCCGAGGGAAAGGCGGGGCATGTTCCGCATGGGTTACTGCAATGAAAACCGAAAACAGTCTATACCCTTAGACCGAGAGCGCATAACAGAATATTGCCCAAAGTTAATAGCCTTATGAGGAAGACATTTTTTGTTAGAATTTTGTATCAGTATTAATTGTTATCTTACATGTAGGCTATGTTCACCAGAGTGCGTTTTGTCAGCTGGTTAAATAAAGAATATACTTACTTACTTTACTGTCTAATTCTTGCAGCAAGCATGTTTATTCTGTGAGTGAGTATACTGTGAGTTGTATTGCATGCTGATATATCAAATCTCATTGCTTAGTTTAGGTAATCTTGATCATGCCACACACAGGGCCAAATAGGGGACCCCCAGAATTTTATCCATATAGTTCATGTACCAGTACCATATAGTACAACAGCGTTAGGTGTTCGGTTACACTAAATGTAATATGTAGGGGTGAGCAACAATCAAAAATTCTAATCGAAATTAATCGCACGATTAACATTTTCAATAACGCGACTAATTCAATCGATTACAATCATCAACTCCTCTCGTGAGACAAAGGTATCATCTGCTTTCCTTCTTCATCGATCTTAAGAATCGACGAGAAACAAAAGCATTATTAAACTGAATCTATCGTACCTTTGAGATTTTCGTCCTCGATTCATGATCGAAAGATGTCGACTGAAACTCTCCTTTGTGTTGTAGGCCAAGGCTAGTTTTCTGCCCTTTGGCACAGAGTACAGTATGTTGTTATATGTGGCCTATGCGTGTAGGCCTATACGGATTCTATCTGCAGATCATCCAGATTCTTATCCGAAACGTAGCACGCGTGGTAACGAGGCCTACGAGTACCATGGCGAAACATTTTTGGAAAAATGTTCACCATATTTTAATTCCTACAGAATCGAGGAGACTATTTTTTTTCTTTCGGAAAGCGTTATATAATGTGAGTAGCTTACTTACTATGGCATAATTTTCAATTTGACTCATTCCGCACTTCGAGCGGTAAGTACTTAGACTTCACAATTTACTTGTATGCTAAAACCCGAAATGCAAGCAAATAAATGTCAACAATGTCAACATAACATAGCATAACAAAACAAGGCTTAAAGTGGTTCAGAAGACTAAAAATCTGTGTGAGAACCACCACTAATACATGAATTAATATCCAATCTGCCCGAGCTTGTTCTTGAAATTGTTGAGTGTCTCCACCGAAACTGCCTCCTCACTCAGCTCATTCCAGGCATTTATCACTCTGCTACTAAAAAATCTTTGCTTAATAGCGCCTTCGGACTTCCTGAATATTATATCTGTGTCCCCTTAATCCTTCTCTTTTTCAACTGAAAAATCTTGAGTATGGCGTTACTTCTTTGTTAGTCATCAACTTGTATGTCTCTATTAAATCTCCTCTGCATCTTCTCTTCTCTAGTGTTGTCAGTCCACAATTCACCAATCTCTCTTCGTACTGTTTTCCAAATCCTCTGATCATCTGTGTTACTCTCCGCTGCACCTTTTCTAGCACTTCCTTATCTTTTTGCGTGTAGGGACTCCACACTTGAGCACAGTACTCTAAGTGAGATCTGACCAGAGTTTTATATAGGTTCAGGAAGTTGCTTTTTTCTCTGCTGATCACCGTCCTTCTGATTTGTCCCAGCACCTTATTTGCTTCGGTCGCTGCTTGTCAGCATTGCCTGGATGGTTTTGGGCTTTGGTGTATTTTGACTCCCAGATCTTTCTCTCTTCCGTTGTTCTTGATTTCCTGTCTCCCATTTCATATTCAAAACCTCTGTTCTTTCTTCCCACATGCATTATTGCGCATTTATCCATGTTAAAAAGCATGTTCCGCTCTTCTGACCACTTGTACAATCTTTCTAAGTCCTCCCTTAGTATCTTGGCTTCTTCATCGTTATTAACTTTTGAGCAGAGTTTTGTGTCGTCTGCAAACTTAGAGATCTTTAAAAAAATTCCTTCGTCTATATCATTGATGTATATCACAAATAGCAGTGGCCCTAAGACCGATCCCTGAGGTACTCCACTTGTGACTTTAATCCAGCTTGAGTTACTGCCCTTTATTCTTACTCGCTATCTCCTCTCATTTAGCCAATTACTGATCCATTTTAGTAGACCTCCCTGTATCCCGCATGCCTGTAGCTTCCTGGCTAATCGTTTTTGGTTCACTTTGTCAAATGCCTTTGCGAAGTCCAAATACACCAGGTCCACCGAGTTATTCCTGTCCAGATTTTCGTAAACCTCCTCAGAGAAATCCAACAGGTTTGTCAAACAGGATCGTCTCTTCATGAACCCATGCTGGCTGTTGTTAATTATACCGTTTTTATTCAGGTACTCAGCCATCCTCCTCTTTACAATTTGTTCTAACACTTTGCATATGATGCAAGTTAGACTGACAGGTCTGTAGTTGCTGGTTTCATAATGGCGTGACAATGGCATCCCTCCAGTCTCTTGGAATAACTCCTGACTTGATGGATTCGTTGAATATTTCAGACAAAGAGGCTCCTACTTCATGTCTCAACGCCTTTAGAAACTTTGGATGTATCTCGTCGATTCCTGGAGTTGTATCTTCTTTGAGGTTTTCCAGCATCTTCACCACTACCTCTTCGGAGATGTACACATCCGTCAGACTCTGGTCATCGCTCCCTTTGAACAATTTCCTTGGCTCTGGTATGTTTAGTGAATAAAAGTTGGGCAGGAATTACCCTAAAGGCGAAATCTGGCAGATTTGGTTTTGGGCATTAATTTTTGCAAATGAATCTTACTTAGTCCCATTGCAATTAGTTTAATGGTAGCATAATTTTATTTAGCTACTTAACATTTCGCAGAAAATGTTCCGAACTAGTGTGAATTTGTTTTGCTCTTAGTTTTTTGTATTACGCGTCATAGATCTTAATTTCTGTTCCTCAACTCAACCTTTTCTTCCACTCTCCCTCCTCCCCTCTTCCACCCGTCTTCCTCCACCTCTTCCTCCAACTCAGCCCCTTTCTCATCTCCACCTCAACCTCGTCCTCCATCTCTTACTCCACCGCTTACTCTACCTCGACCTATTTCTCCACCGCTTACTGTACCTCCACCTCCACCCCTCTCTCCACCTCTTACTCCATCTAGTCTCCACCCTTTCCTCTACCTCTTCGTCAACCTCCACCTCTTCGTCCACCTCAACTCTTTCCATCTCTTCCTTCAGCTCTTCCTCCACCTCCACATCGACCTCTTCTACCATCTTTTCCTCCACCTCTTCCTCTGCCTCTTTCTCCACCTTTATCTCTACCTCCGCCTCTTCTCCACCTCAACTTCTTCTTCACCTCTTCCTCCACGTCTTCCTCCACTCCATCCCTCTGTCTCCACCACAACCTCTTCTTCCACCTCTTCCTCCACTTCTTTCAGTCAACTTTTCCTCCATATCCACCTCTTTGTCCACCTCGACCTCATACTCCACCACTTCCTCCATCTCCACGTCTTCCTCCACATCTTTATCCACCTCTCCCTCTTCCTCCCCCTCTTCCTCCACCTTCACCTCCACCTATTCCTCCACCTCAACCTCTCCCTCAACCCCTTCCTGCACCTCATCTCGTGTAAAATATGAATCTAGAAGAAGGCAACGTTGAAAAAATAACAGTAGGCTAACTGTGCAGCAGAAAAGCCTGTCTCAGAAAATTTAGTCAACTTAAAAGTGGGATTTTTAATGATAAAGTAGCAAATTATTCGAATAAAATTTTAATGTTGGGCTTTATTTTTGCTTTGTTGTGTGCAGTTGTTGAATTGAGTCTGAGCATATGGGTTGTAATGAAAATTAATTTTCGCACCCTTAAACAATTATTATTGTTTCAGGGTGCTGAGGTCAATGCAAAATATTCGTCTGCAGTTCTGACAAAATCGCAAAGAAAACCTGTTGTAAACTAGTGTTGTCAATGTGGAAGTCGTAGATGAAGTGCAGGAGGAACCAGAGATGGATATCGTGACCTATTACAGAGCAGAGGAAGTGTTGGAGACAGATTAATATGTCTTGAAGATTTATTTAGCGCTGAATTCAAGTTAGATGAGTAATAAGACAATAGATAATGTCAGAGTCCTGCAGAATTCTTTATTGCTAATATAATAGAAGAGAAATGTAGGGAGCGCTGTAGTGTTACAGTGTTTCGCTCGAAATCCCGCACAGCGGGAGAGCCACACCCGTTACAGACGGGGCTCGAGTACCAGCCACCTCGGTTGGTGGCGCCGAGCGCTGCGCAGCGGCCGAGAACCAAACACGTCGGCAGGCGTTGCCGAGTGCCGAGCCGCCGTCGAAAACCAGACACGCCGGTAGGCGGCGCTTGAGCCCCGCGTAACGGGCCAGTACCTGCGAGTTCGGTAGGTGGCGACAAAACACTCCACACATCGCAAGTGAGTCCATGCTTTTCGATTACATGTACATTTCTATGTTGAAGTCAGCGGCGTAGCCATTATATGTATAGGGCAGTGCCAACCTATAGGCCTACTGCTTTAACCAGTGTTCGACCGAACCCCTGGGGTTCGGTGAGCCAGTGCCAGGGGTTCGGCAGAGGTCCTCTGAAATATATACATATTCAGGGTCAGTGAGTGTGAGTGAAAAATCATTTGCTATTTTATTTTTATTTTCGACTTTTATTTAATCAATTAGTAGTTCATGTATTGAATGTATTAATATTGTATGACATTTTGGTACAATTTTTTATTTCCTTTTGTTCCCATTAGTCAAAAAATTATTGTTCAAACTTGAGGGGTTCGGTGAGTGGTCATGGATTTATCTTGGGGTTCGGCTCCCTTGAAAAGGTTAAGAACCACTGGTATAGGGGGAGCAAGGCACCCTGTCCCACGACCTCCAGGGACCCAGAGACTCTGACAGAGACAATTAAATTATTAGCCTATAATCTAACTCACATTGCTGATTTTTTTGTAACAGATCTAGTAGTTGTAAACTTGTGATGTTCGATTGCTTCGAGATTCGACAAACTTGTGTTGCTTCCTTATTTTAGGCCTACTGCTTTAAAATAGCCATACAACTGTCGTCTACCAGCCACCGTACTGACTACATAACTCCTTTTACCTTGTTTTTAGCGTCTCGAGTCACGAGCCGACTCACGACGGTCACATTGCATAATGAGTTAATGACGTCAGAGTGTATGTGAGCGATAATAAAGAATGTTAGTACTACAGTTTTAATTGTAATTGTAATTGTAATCGAACATTTATATAGCGCCGCTCAAAATCAGCAGCGCTTTCGACCTACTTCAGTGCCTGCGTCAGGACCCGGAAAACCTTAAGGCGTCTACGGAACTGGGAAGGTGAGATGGCTAGTAACTCCAGGCGAAGAGACTGGGGAAGAGAGTTCCAAGCTGATGGGCCAACACGGGCAAAGCACCTAGAGTGGGCCGTAGCAGAACGGGAGTTGAGAAAATGAAGTGAATCAGCGATATGAAAATCTTATGCCGTCATGTGCCAAAAAATTCAAATTAGGAGACTGTTGACTGTTAAATTTTGAAGTCTGATCATTTCTGTAAGTTCCATGTGAAATACCATGTCTGCAAGACGTAGTGCTACTATTAAATCAAATCAAAACATTGAAGCTATTTGTGGAACGTAAACGACGTCGGGATGTGAAAGTCCCAGAGTTGCTGGTGGGAATGGAAAGAGTAACATCTATTAACATACTTGGAGTTACCCTGAACTCTGATCTTCGAGTCACTACTCATGTAGACGCCACACTTTCCTCCTGTGCCGGGTCTCTTCATGCCTTAAGAACGTTAAGGGCACATGGATTACCATCTGAGGCCCTACATGAAGTGACCAGAGCTACAACAGTCTCCAGGATGATGTACGCTGCCCCTGCCTGGTGGGGCTTTACAACCTTCATGGATCGGGTCAGGATCGAGCGTCTTTTGGCAAGGTGCCGCCGATCAGGGTACCTGAGTGAAGACTCGCCAACTGCTGCTGAAATGGCGGACCAGGCTGATGATCGCCTCCTGGCCGCTGTTTCCAGAAATGACTTCCATGTTCTTCGGCCACTCTTTCCTCCGATTATTGATCGTCATTACAAAATGAGACCACGCTCTCACAACTTTGTACTACCCACTAAAGATGATAAACTTTTTATCTCACGAGTCCTGTATAAAAAGCCATCCTCTGACCACTAATGCTCATAAATCTCATCCCACGTTACTCTCTTAATTAACTTAACAATTCATCATGCAATAGTTGATAACAATTTGTTGCCTTATTGTCTCCCTAACATTGGCTACTCGTTATATGGTACAATCTTGCTTGCATTCATTCGTAACTTTTGTTAAATTGCAATGTACCTGATAGCGGTGTGTCTATCAGTTTTGTTACCAATAAAACGAATATTATATATAGATTGAAGCAGAATCAGGGAATTTGCCAAAATTCAACGTTGCGAAGATGATTAACTTCCTTTTCGTTGAAGAGAAGACTAGAAACAAAATTGTATTGCCATGGCATTGTTTAAATTATAAGTGAATAAGTATGCCACTTGACACGTCGTGTTAAATTCGATTGAGAAATAACTGAAATTATAACATTGCAATTTATCCGTCTCGTTCTTACAGCATTCATGTTTATTCTGTGAGTATTGCATGCTTAAATATCAAATGTCATTGTTTAGTTTTAACAGTTCTGCAGAAGAAGTACTACAGTGAAGTTAGTGAACGGAATAGCTCATTATGGTTATTGATGACTTATTTATTTATATTAGGCCTACGCAAGTTTATCACTGTGACCTAAACCTTCATTTAGGTATTAGGCCTAGGTGGGAGATGGCATACGCATGAGTCCATGAGGACCATGGCAATATTGGTAAGACCGTAAGAAAGCAAGGTTACAGGGCCAAACAGGGCCCTGCGGATGATGCAGGATCCTCTGCATCCGATCCCGTGAAAAGTTAGATACGAAAATTATTTCACGCGAGTCCATGTTTTCTTTCTACATTTTTATGCCTTGAAGTTACGAACAGGGCCGTAGCAAGCTATAATAATTGCGCCCTGTGCCAAGCCCAAATCTAACGCCCCCTGTGCCCCAAAGATAAGAGTTAGACCTAGGCTATTAGTTCAAAAGAATTATTATTAATAATAATAATAATAATAATAATAATAATAATAATAATAATAATAATAATAATATTCTTTATTGAAACAATCCGGTTGACAAACCGCAACCGGTTACAGTGTAAGTTATGCAATTGAAACAATTCACAAGAACACAAGTGACAGAAGACATAAATCTTAACTACTAACAGAACAGACAGCCTGCAATACACGGCACTAATAGCAGCCTACAAAGCATGTCCGTCTAAGGGATCGCTCGCGGTACCTTTCGCTCTCTATGCCAGTGTGTTATCCAATGCGCTTTCGAGCCCCCTAAATCATTAAATCATTCCGTCTCAAAAGTGGCGCCCTCTTGAGTTGCGACCTGTTCCATCCATAGCGAGTTACGAAGCCCTGCTTACGAAAACCAATCCCAAGATTGGGTTTGAATTGACGCAATTGAGATCGCCGTCCGAAGTAGGTTCTTCGCTAATTTATATGGCTTCAATTGATTTATTGCCGTTTTGTAAATCTTCTCTCTCTCTTCCGTCCAGGCGTGCACCGACGATGAGGCCTCACAATGTACCAATAGGGGTACGCGTACCACGGTTTGAAAACGCCTGCTACATGACGTCTCCAAATCACTCTGATTTTGTCAACCACATCCCTCACATCCCTCATATCCATATGCTATGCCCTCAGATCCTCCGTTACATTATCCATCCAAGTATTTGTCTTCCTCCGCTTCGCGTTCCCTCCACATGGCCGTACAGAGCTGCGGCTTAGAGCCGTCTGTCGTCCATTCTTGTCACATGCCCGAACAATGTGAGCCTTCTTTTCCTGATCTTGTCCACTATTGTCTCCCTCTGCCGCAGCTCTTCCCGTGTCACGTCATTTCGGATCTTGTCTCTCCTACTTCTGCCCAGGAATCCATCGTAGCCAGCACATTCCCGCTATCAGCAATCTCCTATCAGGCTCTCATCCTCCCAGCGCATGCACCAGCACTCGGATCCGTGCAGCGGCAATGGGATGAAAAAATTTCTATACAGTTTCAACTTGGTTCCTATCGATTCAGCACTCGTGAATAAGCTGGTGCCCTGCGCTTGGCTTTCGAGTGGCGCTTTAGAAGTTTGGAGATTACGATTACGATATGCCGTCATATTTCCACATCGTGTTCAGTTTGCCGAACATCGCCGACGCCAGAACAATTCGACGTGTGATGTATTTTGTGCATCGACCGTCTGTTATCAGACCTCCCAAGTACAGAAACTCTGTCACTTGTTGCAGTGCTTTGTGCTCGAGTCTAACCTCCAGATCTTCGTGCTTTTTCCAATAGTCATTGTTTTGTTTTTTTGCGCATTGGCTTTAAATCCCAATCTTTTACTGCTGTCATCTACCCTGTCCTTCAGCTCTCGCAGTTGCTACGGTGACTCCGCAACCAGATCAATATCAATCAGCAAAACGCAGATTGTTGAGCAACCGTCCATTAATTGTTACTCCGGCCTCTACGGATCCCAGCGCAAGGCTCATCACTGCCTCCAGGAGCAAGTTGAAAAGGTCTGGTGACATCCCACAACCTTGCCTTATACCCACCATGATCTTGAACAACTCAGTTAGTTCTTCATCTACTTTCACTGCACTCGGTGTAAATACTTTCATGCAACTGAAACTGACAAGTTGATGACTCGTTACGAAAAAGTTAATTGCTGTCTTCTAAATCGTTTCATAATAATAATGCCCGTGTTAGTACGCGCAAACATCTAGTTATTTATGAGGCAAGAGAAGGCTGATTAAAAAATTGAAAAACTAGTAAGAAAATAATAATAGTGCAAAGTTAAGCTTTTTGTTGTGTTAGATAGATTTTCTTTATTGTAAATCTAGGATTTTATACCAAGTTGTCTTTCAGCTGGTGTTATACCTATGAAAAGACTGTTGAAGAAGTGATAATAACATTACTCAAATGTTGTCAGTCTTCGTTGGATTCGTCGCCTGTGGTTGTTCTGCATCATTTATGCTGCGTTTGTAATTAGCATCGAAACTGGACCAAGCTTTATCATAAACTAGTGCCCTGCTAAATATTCTTAGACAACTTGTATCCATTATGCATCTAAGCAAATATACACTAATGCATGCAGACACATACATACATACATACATACATACATACATACATACATACATACATACATACATACATACATACATACATACATACATACATACATACATACATACATACATACATACATACATACATACATACATACATACATACATACATACATACATACATACATACATACATACATACATACATACATACATACATACATACATACATACATACATACATACATACATACATACATACATACATACATACATACATACATACATACATACATACATACATACATACATACATACATACATACATACATACATACATACATACATACATACATACATACATACATACATACATACATACATACATACATACATACATACATACATAAATACATACATACATACATACATACATACATACATACATACATACATACATACATACATACATACATACATAAATACATAAATACATACATACATACATACATACATACATACATACATAAATACATACATACATACATACATACATACATACATACATACATACATACATACATACATACATACATACATACATACATACATACATACATACATTACATAACATAGCGACATAACATAACATTTTATTCGGTAACCAACTTAATACAGGTCGCAATTACATCATGTTTATCCAATTATTGTTGGTTTACCCAGGAGACCCAAAAGGGACCGAATGTCCCGCTAGCCAGTGCCACCTGAGATCATTAGGTTGGAAAGATGCATCCTGGCCATCTGAGTGATGTAAGAAGAACTGAAACAGAAAATGCTTAACTAACATAAAATAATTTTAAATGAAAGTGGAAGGAGGTAAGAAAACAAGGTACATACAATGTAACGACACGAAAAGTAAATAATTAGTGCACACTCCCAGGTTAGGATGACTTACTGTTGTGGTATTTCACAGGGATGTTAAGTTTGACTATAAGGCGGTTTTACACTCCTAGTTGAATGTAGGTTGAACGCTCCCGTTTAAATAGCTGGATAGATGGCAGAGAGCGAATACTATGGGGAATACTATTCCAGGTTTTTGGTTCGGCACATTTTATTGATGTAAGTCTAGTATTTGTACGGGCGAAAGGAATATAGAAAGGGTTAGTCTTTCTTGAGCAGCGATTATGAATAACAGAATTAGGTTGGAAGTAATCTCTATAAGTTGTTGGTAGTTGATTATGGGTATATCGGTACATAAATATCCCAATTTGGACCTGCCTTATCTGATCTGGTTTTAATATTTTTAGGCTTAAAAATTCTGGTTTTGTATGAGCTCCATAAGGGAGTTTTGCAACAAATCTAATGGCTCGTTTTTGGAGGATGAGAAGTTTAGAAAGATTCGACTTGTAAGCTGAGGCCCAAACTATATTACAATAAGTTATGTATGGGTGTATGAGTGTATAGTAGAGGGCGGTTCTAGTCTGTGGTGGGAGGATTCTAGATATGCGCATAAGAATTCCTAGGTTTTTTGCAATTTTTGTTGAGATATTAGATATATGTTCTTTCCAGGATAGATGCTGGTCAACGTAAACTCCTAGAAATTTAGATGATTGAACTTGAGTAATAGGGGTACCCATGATACATAAATTTGGATATGAGATAGGAAGTGATTTATTATATGCTATTATTAAGGCGTATTTATATAACGCCCCTTCAAGGTAATCTACTCAGAAGCGCTCCCAGTCCAACCACGGCAAAACTTATCTATTTTCTAAATAGCTTTTAAACCAGTTAAGTTGAATATTTCGAATTCCATATTATATGTTCTAAAGATAGGCCTAATGTAGTTAGTTTTATCCAGGTTAAGGGTTAGCTTATTAGTACGGAACCATTCGGCTACTTTTTCTAGTTCTGTGTTTGTATGATTGATTAATGTTTCTATTGAGGAGTGTATGCAGAAAGGATAATGAGGCATGCAGGTATGGATGAAGCTGAAGAAGGAATAAAGATAGCGGGAAGAACATTGAACAATCTGAGATACGCTGATGACACAACACTATTGGCCGGCAATAAAAATGATTTGATAGAACTAATAAGAAGGCTTAAGAGAGAAAGTGAGAAAGCAGGACTCTATTTCAATATAAAGAAAACAAAGATCATGACAACAGAGGAGGAGGATAGTTTCGTAGTAGACAATGAGGAAATAGAAACGGTAACAAGCTTTACATTTCTGGGATCAGTAATAGAAAAAGAAGGAAAATGTGATATGGAAATAAATCGTAGAGTGGCGATAGGAAAAGCTGCAATGAACGGTCTGGAAAAAATATGGAAGGACAAACATGTCAGTATAGACACACAAAAAAGATTGGTGAAGGCTCTAATCATACCAACAGTAACATATGGCAGTGAGACATGGACATTGACTAAGAAAACGAGAAAAAAGATTAACGCATGCGAAATGTGGATATGGAGGAAAATGCAGAGAATTTCATGGACGGAGAAAAAGACTAACGAATGGGTGCGCAGGGATATAGGAATTGAGAAAGAAGAGACACTTCAACAAACAGTGCTAAGAGCAAAGTTGAGGTTCTTTGGACATATCATGCGGTCAGACGGACTGGAAAAGGAAATGATGTTAGCATATGGAGAGGGAAGGAGAAAACAAGGACGACCAAGGATAAAGTGGATGGACGAGATACATGAAATAACTAGAATGAATTTGACAGAACTGAGAGATGCGACAGCGGACAGAAGAAAATGGAGGAACTTGATCATGACGGTCGCCAGGGTTCAACGAACTGACAGCACAAGACAAGACAAG
The DNA here is from genome assembly GCA_020284085.1 of Aporrectodea caliginosa. Lineage (NCBI taxonomy): Eukaryota > Metazoa > Annelida > Clitellata > Crassiclitellata > Lumbricidae > Aporrectodea > Aporrectodea caliginosa. Next base: position 147,666 of record JACEVL010000886.1, read on the forward strand.
ACATTGAGAAGTGAGAGCTAAAGATATTAGTATCGTCTGCAAATAATAAGAAGCTGTGGCGTCACTAGGGGGTGCGGGGGTGCGGACCGCACCGGGTGTCACCATCGTGGGGGTGACACCAAAATGACTGTCTAAAAATTTTGTTCAGAGTTTCAGCAGAAATTTATTATTTTTAAATTAACAATAACGGACAATAACAAAAACATTTTTCGTAAGCCCAGCTTACATTCATTGTATCAATTTTTCTAAAGCTGAAATTCTATACAAATTTACATGTTAGAGCCTTCTAACGCGCTCCGGTCAGTGCCGTCAATATTACCCAATTACAATAACGCTTCAACGTGGTGAAAAAGCTAGAGGCACTAGGACTTTCTCTAAACGAGAAGCACAGTCACCTAGTGGAACATCCAATTGAACAAGGCATCAAAGAAGTAGCAGCCATGCGTGAGACTGTTCAAGTGAATGGTCTGATATCTGCCACTGAAGAAGAGTTGAAGGTGTCCATTCCAAAATTTACCACTTTCTATGATGAAGTGTCTGAGAGTGCACTTTTAATAGAAATACCAAGGCTGAGAAGGCATCTGAAAGCAGCAGAGATTAACCTAGGAAGAAGCCAAAGATTGGGCAATACTAGACGTTTTGACATTCATAGCTGAATGGGACTTCGTGGAATCTCTCCCAGCCCTTTCACTAAGCCTAAAATTATTTCTGACGATCTGTGTGTCTTTGGCTTTATGTGAGAGAAGCTTTTCAAAGCTTAAACTTATAAAGAACTATTTAAGATCTACCATGGGACAGTCAAGGCTTTCCGATCTTGCGATATTATCAATTGAAAGTGAGTTGCCGAAAGACATTGATTTCGATTAAGCGATTCACAAGTTCGTAGTTTGAAAGCCAGGAAAGTTCTGATCTAGTCGAGATATTCACAAAGTGCTGAAATGCTTGCGTATTTGTTCCTTTTTTTTATATTATTATTTCATTTATGAGTAGGCCTATATTTCCATATATTTATATTTTTAATTGCTAACCTGATTTTAATTGATAATATTCCTATATTACAATGTTTTAATAAATAATCAGCCAAAATTTCCAATTATTTTTCCTCATTATATAAAATTTGCCAATTGACACTACTGTAGTTATTATATAATTTTCTGTATTCTTTGAACATTATTTTATAAGGAGGCCTGTAGGCTATAAGCTGCAGGCACGTTCATTGCCCTCCACAGTTGCTTATTTGATTTTTAATGATGTAACTGCTGATCTGGTGGTAAATAATCAAAAATAAAAAAAAATAAAAAAAAATATGCATTTGTAATTTTAATTTTGCTAGTTGTTAATATCATTATTATTACCATTACATTCTGTTATACACAGGAATTACGATTTAAGGGTAACATTAGTACAAAAATCATTCTTAAGGATTCTGCATGGTCTGGAGTGGGGTGACACCATGAGTTACCGCACCGGGTGACACCAACCCTAGTGACGCCACAAATAATAAGAAGAATAGGTTAGATGAGACATTGGGTAGGTCGTTGATGTACAGAATAAATAACAGAGGACCTAAAATAGAGCCTTGAGGAACCCCGTATTTGATTAGTTTTAGAGGGGACTTAGCGCCATTACAGCTAACTAGTTGCATTCTATTTTCTAAATAGCTTTTAAACCAGTTAAGTTGAGTATTTCGAATTCCATACATACATACATACATACATACATACATACATACATACATACATACATACATACATACATACATACATACATACATACATACATACATACATACGTACATACATACATACATACATACATACATATGTAGCGTCTCTATTGTCGGATGTTCTAGACTTAACGCTACCTAATACAACTCAACACTGTGCATAGAACGTTTACCTTTATTAATCATAATACACTAAGCTACAGATTACACAATGCTAGGTGAGCAGCAGCACACTCTCGTATATTCAACCGATCGCTAACTCAGCTCCGCAAAACACACTGGTTTTATACCCAGGCAAGATAACCCCTTGCCTGCACACACCACTCAGGCTACCAACTCTGCTTGCCAACCGCTGTCACTGCACACACACCTAGGCTGATACTACACACCTACATACTACACTACATGCCCCCCTAAGTGAATGACCGTGCCGCGGTCATTGATATATATCATAAACATCATAAAATGACAACTTAGCGTAACTATAACGATGCAGATACAGTAATAAACAAAAAACCACGACATACATATGCTAACCAATATCAAGTCCAACTCATAAGAATGTCAAATAAGCAAAAGCAAGCAAACTACAATAAAATGCAATGTAACTCAAAATCCATTAGTTCAACCAAAACATTAACTAGATAAAGACTGAATATCAACCAACTCAATGCTAGGTGAATACGGAACAGGAGAAGAATCAGCTGATACATCCAAAGCCAAAGGAACAGTGAATTCAGCACTGGATATAAAAAGTTTCACGTAGTAACGCTTATGAATTCCAATTATATGACGCAATCTCCCAGCTGTGGAGCAGGAAATTCTTAATGACTGCGGCAATACAACACGAATCTGCGAATGTTTATGCAACACAGCTACTTGCCAATCAAAGAGTAAACTAGACCATAAACAATGACAAATATATATCGAAGCAAGCAACGATCACGCAATACAACTAAATACACTAAAAGTGACTAACAAAACACCTTACACTTAAATAACGCCCACAACCATTGCCAAGGTCATAATACCGAAAACGAAAGTATAGATGACTTGAACTCTCAGTCGCTGCGTTGCGGCTAACCCACCACATGTGCACAACTCAGGATACTATCAACAATAAAAGCCAAATGATGGTGATGAAGTAAAATATAAAATCACGACATTATAGTCGATTTAATTAGTGCTGAATTTATCTAAAGTGATAAATATACCAATAAGATGACTGGCCAGTCGGAACGAAACATACTCGTAAAAAGAAAAGCACATTAATAATAACCTCTCTTGTAACCACAGCATGTAAGCACCACATATCATACACAATGGCTGAATCAAAGCACAAGAGGAAGTTATATAGTCTCCGGACGTAATAATAAGTCATTCCAAGGAGAACTATCATCCTAGCAAAATCATAGAGTAACCCTGGCTTATAGTATCCAACCACACTAATCATTGATCCCTTCATGAACGGACGTAAGTTGCTCAGCTTGAAATCTGACAGGAGTCGGACGTTTACGAATTTTCCCTGTCATAGTTCGTTTAATGTGAAACTGGCGTTTCAAAAAATCACTCACATCACCTTCAGGTATCCATTCTGGTCGCACAGACTTATCTTTATATACCACACGATAATACCTTTGCTTGTTGATCAATTTCATACCACTTAACAAATCAGCTTCAAGCCAAGGCTGAGGTAATGGATCACCGATAGGCATCGTGCCAGACGAATCCTGCAACAAATCATTATCAGTAATCGGAACAGTTGGAGGAGACTCCGACGGAATGGCATCCTGTTCCATCAAATCACGGCGATCAACGTAAGGTCGTAATCTATCAGCGTTCACTGGGTGTCGTACAGGCTTGTTCGTCTGCACATTACGTAATAGATAAGTGAAAGACCCGGTCTTGGAAGTTATATAAAAAGGTCCTGTAAACTTATTATACAATTTAGCCTTCTTTCCGACTGGCGTGACAGGGTTAAATAACCATACAAGATCACCAATAGCGTAAGTAGGTAAGGTAGTGGTACGGTCATAATTCCTTTTGTTACGCGCTTGTAACTGCAGCGTACCTTCAATTGCGTCTTGCCTAGCCATTTCGAGAGCCCTTGCAATGCGTTTAACGTATTCGCTGGTGACGAGCTCTTCATCAGCCACACCCAATTGTCGATCAACCGAAAAATTTAAGTCCCTCCCAAAGAGAAGAAAAGCCGGGCTATGGCCAAGATGAGCATTCGTAGTAGCACGAAATGAATACAAAATCGCAGGAATGTAATCTGTCCAATCCTCTTCATTAGTGCAATGAAGTCGTAACATCTTCCAAATAGATTTATTGATCACTTCACAAGCCCCATTACAACGCGGGTTATAGCTAGCTGTATATATGCGTTGAACACCGAATAGTGTAGACAGTTCAGAAACAATGGTACTCAAGAAATTTGGGCCCCTATCCGAAAGTAACGTATGTGGACCGCCATATCTACTAAATATCTCTCTATATAAAGCTTCCGCAATCGATCTCGCAGTTTGATCTTTCAACATAATGGCCTCTGGCCAACGAGTAAGAGATTCAACGCAAAGAAGAATATACTTGTACCCATCTCTGCTTCTAGGAAGTTGAAGAATGTCCATATGCCAACGACCAAATATTTGCTTTATTGGCAAAGACGTAAGTGGTGGTTTATTCAGCGGAAGAGGAAACTTGCATTCCTGACACTTTAAACACGAAATTATATGTCTTGACACAGCGGTATGCATTCCCTTCCAAAAATATTTACGTCTGATCGATAAGTAACAGCGATGAAAACCCGGATGGCAACAGTCATCGTGATAACTCTCAAGTATACGCTGACGCAACTTCCTAGGAACGACGAGTTGATTAATGTACGTTCGACTAGGTCCTCTAGATCGAGGTTGATAGTAATGAAACAACAAGCCATCACACAAAGCATACTCAGTACTCTCAATCACGATTTTCCTAGCATCCTGATCATTGCCTGGAAGTTCCCCGAACTCCAAATAACGAATCATAGGACCACAATCCGAACATGTAATCTGTTCATGAGCTGTTTGGCGCAAAATGTCCTCCTCCGTCAGGTCAGCAGGTGTAATTAAATCCTCCTCAACGATGATGTTCAACTGCACCGGTGTAACCCCAACAACTATCGGAGCCAAAATTTTATCTTCCATGTCATCCGATTCATCAGCTTGCACTGGATAATGACGACGAGATAAAGAATCCGCATTACTGTTATTTTTACCTTGTTTATACTCAATCGTAAAATCATACTGTTGCAACAACAACGACCAACGGAGTAACCTGCCAGAACTACTGGTTTTCAAGGACTGCAGATATTTTAAACTTAGATGATCAGTATAGACAGTAAATCGAGTGTTAGCCAAATAACAATGGAACTGTTTAATGGCACAGACCATCGCTAACATTTCCAATTCACTTACGGAATAAGCTCGTTCACTAGAGGTCAAACTACGTCCTCCATACGCAATAGGACGTTCTCTGCCACTCCCATCTTCTTGAGCCAAGACGAAACCAATAGCCTGAGAACTCGCGTCGCAATTGATGATAAATGGCATTTGCATATCCGGATAAATCAACACAGGAGCAGTAGCTAAAGCTTCTTTAAGCTGCGTGAAAGCCTTCTCACAATGATCATCCCAAACGAACTCTAGATCTTTTCTTAATAATCGATGAAGAGGACTGGCAATTATCGAAAAGTTAGTAATAAATTTTCGATAATAGGATGCGAGACCGAGGAAACTACGAATTGCCTTAGGACACGTAGGACGCGGATAAGATTGAATAACCTCGATCTTTGAATTATCAACAGAAACGCCCTCTGGCCCCAAGACGTGACCCAAATACAAAATCTTATCCAGACCGAAGGAACATTTCTCTGGATTCAACTTCAAGTTAGCATCCTTAAGACGGTTAAACACCTCCTGAAGATGGACAAGGTGCAGATCAAATGATTTGCTGTATATCAAAATATCATCTAAATATACAAGGACACTTTTGAAGTGCAAATTTTGGAACACCCTAGCCATTAGGAGCTGGAAAAACGAAGGTAAGTTTTTCAACCCAAAGGGAGAGGTACGAAATTGAAATTGGCCTTCGTGAGTCACGAAAGAACTCTTTTCTTTAGTGTCTGGATGCAACGGAAGTTGATGATATCCGCTTCTTAAGTCCAATAGACTGAAATATTTTGGCCTGCCCTCTGCCATAGCATCGAATACATCATTGAGTTGAGGAAGAGGAAAACTGATTGACTTAGTTACTGCATTCAACTTTCGATAGTCGACACAAAACCTTATTTGTCCGGACTTTTTCCTAACAAGGACGACGGGACTGCTCCAACAACTCGAACTAGGTTCAATTATCCCAGCGTCCAACATCTGTTTCGTCTGCCTTGCGATTTCAGCTTTCGCTGCAATAGAATGCCTATAGGCCCTCTGATGCACTGGAGTAGCATCGCCTGTGATAATCGAATGCTGGACATAATCAGTTCTACCCAAGTCTGCCAGAGATTGTGAAAATGCGCTCGTATTCCTCTGTAAAAAATCTTTCAACTTTGCATTCTCCTCATCCGACAAATGATCAGAATGATAATTAATCTTCAAATCCTGCAACGATGTAGATTGTACAGGGCATTCAGGACAACAAAAATCATTACATTTAGCATCATTACATTTAGCATCAGGGCGAGATGCATCCGAAGATTGTTTCGTGCCAAACAAATTACTTTTAGCATCCCGATGAAGATTTTCCGATGATAGTTTGGTGCCAGCCGCCTTATCTGAATTTAGATCCAAGGTTCCCAAATCCGATAATTTGGAAACATCTGTTTCACGTTGCACCATCATGTCGTCTAATTGCTCTGCACTGTTTTGAGCGGAATGTCTGGTGATTGTATGATCATCATCATCATCATCAGTAAACGCTGCCAAAACATTAGAGGTTACAGGTTCAATGGATGCTAATGGCTTGTGGCGTGACAACCATAATACATGATTCGTAGGATTGAGAATTTTACAAACAGCTGTCCGGCCTGAAGAATCAATTATGCTCCGTGCGCAAATAAATTTACGTTTCATGACATGCTCCAATGGTTCAATAATTGAAACGTGCGATGAACAGTTAGTAGGGAGCAAAATTGGAACAAGGGTTTCAGAGAGAGGAGGAAGAACAGTAGCATGCAATGTAAAAACTGTTGGCAATCGAACATTTACAGTTGACAACCGTGTAGACGTTAAATTATCAAAAAAACGTACTACATTCTCCTCAAAATCCACTTTCGCACGACCAGCTTGTAAGAAATCCAACCCCAGAATTAAATTAAAACCCACCTCAGGCAATATCAAAACTTCACAAGGCAAACCCAAACCTGATATGTTAATAGTCATGACCGCTTTTCCCAAAACCTTCACCGAACGATTATCAGCCAAAAACACATTTTTACTATCCCCTTCCTTCAACGGAAGCATAGGAAGTTTCAACTTCTTTAAAAAGTCAACACTCATACAACTCACAGAAGCACCAGAGTCCAACAGACACCTAACTGTCAAATTCTTAATTTGCACACAAATGGTATTTTTATGCAATGGCACCTTATCAGTTTGAGCACAGACGCCTTCCGTCGACGGGCCACGACGGTAGGCGCGTTCCTATCTTTGATTAGAGTAGCGTCCCCTAGCGGAACGACAGACTGACCGTAAGTGACCACGCTTCCCGCAACTGAAACAAGTGACCCCCTTTCCCCGGCAAAAACCAGTAACAGAATGAAAACCCCCGCAATTACCACAAGTGGACTTGGAAGGTGTTCGCCAGTAGGAAGATTGTTGTGGTCGATCCTGGTTGTTAGATGATCGATACTGTGTGTCAGCTGGTTGATACTGCCGTGGCGGAATCGGTTGCTGGACAGTGTAGCCCCGGTTGTCTCGGTTGTCCGAACGTTGTGACGCATAGAACTGCGTCTGCCGATGGTCTTGAGGCGACGAAGATGAAGCATAGACGTCGTGACGCGTATCAGACGATGATGGAGGAGTCGATTGGTCCATAAAAGTGACATGGCGAGACGAAGGGGATGGCGATGACGATCTTCGGTGAGCACTGACAGCAGCTACATTCGTGAGTTGTAGCTGTTTCAACTCCTCCTTTATGGCAGTCAATTCCAGGACAGTCTGGCGAAGATTGTCGGCAGCGTCACCCCGATCATCCTGGGATAGTTCCGCCAGCCGACCCCATTTCTGAATTTCCTCAATAGTAGTCGGATCATGTTGAAGCACCAGTTGACGTATGTGTGCCCGAAGACCGTTCAAAGCGACGAGGAACGTCTGATCCACCCCAATTTCGAGCTTTCCGGCAGCCTGCTGAACTGTAGTCAGAAAATCATCCACAGATTGTTGTGGCGCCTGTTTCAATGTCCACAGCTCAGCTGACCGTTTCCATGCTGTCGTTGAATTTGGACCGTACCTTTTAATGAGGGCTTCACGTAACTCCTCATAGTCCTCACGTGTCCGTCGGGTTTGCGTATTAAACCACGTTGCACTGCCTTCCTTCAGAAGAAGAGGTAACGCCGAAAGTTTTTGTGCTTGCGTCATTGTCCGAAAAGTGGCCCACAAATCAAAGTTCTTCAAGAATTCAACAATATCGTCCTCAGAACGACCCGTAAAAGCAGAAGGTACCAGCGTATTCGCCATCTCCTCAGAATCAGACTCAAATTCAGAACTGTCAGAACTCTCAGATGCGTCGTGATCAACGAAGACAGATTGGTCCGGCAGCGATGATATTGGCACTGACGACGGAATCACTGGAATCAATGGTGATGAGGCAGGAGTAGTTAAAACGTATGAAGAAGGCGGAACCAGTTCAGGAGAAGACGATAGAAATGTTGAAGATGTCTGTTGTGATTTTCCCGATCTAAGGAAGTAGTGACCAGCGGTTGCGTTTTCCGGTGCACTCATGTGTGTTCTTGCTGCTTGAGTCAGTGTGGCTGCTGCTGTCCAGAAGCATACAGATGCGGAGAGGTGTATCTGCACTGATACCCCGGTTGTCCACCAGTTGTAGCGTCTCTATTGTCCGATGTTCTAGACTTAACGCTACCTAATACAACTCAACACTGTGCATAGAACGTTTACCTTTATTAATCATAATACACTAAGCTACAGATTACACAATGCTAGGTGAGCAGCAGCACACTCTCGTATATTCAACCGATCGCTAACTCAGCTCCGCAAAACACACTGGTTTTATACCCAGGCAAGATAACCCCTTGCCTGCACACACCACTCAGGCTACCAACTCTGCTTGCCAACCGCTGTCACTGCACACACACCTAGGCTGATACTACACACCTACATACTACACTACACATACATACATACATACATACATACATATATATGTATGTATTACATACATGCATACATACATACATACATACATACATACATACATACATACATACATACATACATACATACATACATACATACATACATACATACATACATACATACATACATACATACATACATGCATACATACATACATACATACATACATACATACATACATACATACATAGTATATATGTATGTATTACATACATACATACATGCATACATACATACATACATACATACAAATACGCATACACCCCAAGTATAGTTCGATCATATGTTGACGAACTACATGTATGATGTTGGCAAATGGCTCAGACACATTGGTGTGGACACCAGTTTCCGTTTGCTTGCAGTTGTGTTCAAGGTATATAAACCTGAATGTTCTAGAAATCGACTACTGAGATTCAATTCAATCGGTTGGGCACATGACATCGCAATCATGGTATACGTCGACTTTCGTGTGCTTCTAGATTAATAACTGTCGGCGGTGAACCAATTGCGTATAACTCCGCCAATACCCTACAGGCTACACGTGGTAGTGCCAGTCCCAAGCCTGAAGAAAGGAGGAAGGAAATGCTAATCATCTTTGTTATGACACAGCGTCCTTAAACAGCAACTAACCAACCAACCAATAATTGCGACGCATAAGGATCGTTCGGCCGCTACGACCCACGTTCATTCCTTCATCATAACGCATCTGGACTGTTGCAACGCTGTCTTCCTGTAAGCCTGCAAAAGTTTCGTATTTGCGAACTTCAGTTCATCATTAATTGTGCTGCCACGGCCAGTTTAATAATATATCAAGTTCAAATTCTTTTCTGTAATAATTTGATACCAGTTGGATTAGTCCTGGAAGGTAGGATTACAAAAAGGAAGCGATTTATTTTTCCCCTATTTTAAGCACCACCCTAATATATATATATATATATTACTTTAGAGTTTACACATAGGCCTAGACATTATAATTATCTCCAGAGCCACGAAGGAAACGACGTTAACTCGAATTAAGTTCCTGCAGAGTCGGTAGGCCACTCTTTCTCGTGATCAGGATTACAGTTTTGGTGATCACTCAGTACTTCAATATACACTTGCTTGACAAGTCTGCAAAAACAGTTGTGGTCAAAATTCCCTCTTTGCTAGCTCTAGGCCTATATGTGTATTATACATAGGCTATAGGCCTATAGGGCCTACATATGTCTAGGCCCACCTATGAGGCTATGACTATAGTCTATAGGCTATAAGTAGCCTATAGCTGATTGCAAAAATACATAATTCCTACAAAGAATTCGAAGCACCTCACAAGCAGTTGGAATAATGAACAGGATACGGAGAAGCAGAGAATTAACAAAGAAAAACCAAGACAAAAATATACAAGATGATGATGATACAACCCATTCTGCCATCCGTATGCTACAGTATAAGTAGTCGTTAATGGGTTGTATCAATATCATATTCTCGTAGCCACTATTTTTGTAGTATAGCACTCTGGTACAGTGGTACCAGTTGACCGAATTCACACAATTTAATGCATCACATGCAAGATTCGAAAGAAAAAGAAATAAGGCCCAGAGGCAGACTAAGACAGCAGTAATTAAGACTACGCTTAATAGACAATATAAGAGAGGACATAATATCTCTTTGACACTGAGAGGAGCACTGGACATGACAAATGACCGAGGACAATGGAAAACATTTATTCGTACCCATAGCCGCCAAATGGCTGGCGTCAGGAAGTTATGATGATGATAATTATAATTAACTCAGTCGTTAACTGGTTCAACGCATTGACAAACCTCGAGGAAAGGCGACACCTGTCAGGTGTCGGTACTAATGAAAGTGTTCTGGACAGCTACGGATTTGTCATTAATGTAGGTCCTATAACTATAGCTTATAGTAGTTGTATATAAATTTATATAGGCCTGTGCCTTTACATATCAAAATAATTAAAACATTTGAATTTTGAATTGTATTTGTTTATTGCACAGAACAGGTTATAGGTTACGATCATGAGACAGCAAGCACAGTGCAGCAGAAGCCAAGAAAAGCTAATAGCTTAATATACTAAGCTTGACCCCTCGTACTTGATTATTATTCATAAATGTATTTGTTACTTAATTACGACTTAAATAGGACTTAAATAGGACTTAAATAATAGTAATATTAAACAATAATAATAACAATCGCAGCAGTATAGTACCACAATACTACCAATATCAATAATGACTTAGTAATAAAATTAATAAAAATTATAAAATTGGTAAGTAATGCTAACATACTAAATGCAGAGTATGGTATAATTAAAGACAGGTGAGCAGATACAGGTATATTGACCAAATAGCTACACATCAACATTAGAATATTAAGAAAATACCTGTTAAAGTTTTTCTTGAAAATGAAGAGACTATTTTCCCTCTTAGGGCTAATATCATCCGATAAAGAGTTCCACAATCAAACTATTATCAAAGACCAAGAATTCTGAAGCTAATAAATCGACAAGTAGTGCGGGCGTAGGCCAACAGTTAACATCAAGGGACTGAGCAACAACAAAATTCCTAAGCAATCAAATTCAAACAAAACAATTAAGTAATTAAAGTGAACTAATTTTAGCGATTTCCAGGAGATTAGATGTGACGTTGACTAACACAGAATGTAGATATTCACATAGTTTAAACAAACTGTCCCACGAGACAGCGGTGTGGATGTTGATGATCTCCGGTCCATCCATATTCATGGTGCTCTCGAAGGTGAAATTATCTCCCTGAAGCGTGACGAAGACGAAGCGGAAGCCGTCCGTCAGAATTCCAAGGTACTGCATCCTTTCGTCGTTATGCAGGCCCTGAAGTTTCAATAGGTAGATCACCAGCTGAACCACGGCTTTATCAATCATCGTCTTTGGAGTCTTCACCTCTACGATGCCGAAAATAGCACCTTTGTGAACAAGTGCAAAGTCCACTCTACAATCAGACAGAAAGTTAGTGAAAGCCTACCGCCAAATATGTTGTGGCGCACCGTCAACCTTTTAAACTGCTAATTCACTGCGACAGAGACAACTATAGTCCCAAATCGTATAAATAGGCTACACAACATCTGAGGAATTTCACGAAGTGTGTTGCGAATGCGAATTGAATGAACTTGTCTCGGTGGAGGAGCATCGCGAGTGTTTGAGTGATCTTAATCGTTAGTCACTG
>JACEVL010000886.1:162500-180000 GCA_020284085.1 Aporrectodea caliginosa
GAAGCACGAATTCACGCGGTCACTATATTTCTTCCACTGGGAAGAAATGGTGACCGAGTGACTGAAGAATTTAATAATGAAAATTTTCAAGAATGTGAAGTACTTATATAAACTTCTTAATGGGCACCTTGTCGGCGCCTTTGACCAATGCTAACTTAAGTTACAGTAAAACTATTTGAAATATTCCTTATGAATTACACCACTTCATTTAGTTTAAACTTTAAAGGTTATAATTTTATTGCCGAAAGAATTAAGCTTAAAGTGGCATACCTTTTTTACGCTAGCTTCTTGCTCTTCGTTCAGCTGTTCCACTTCCTCCTCCTCCTCCTCCTCCTCGTCCTCCACCTCCATCTCCTCCAAATTCTTTTGCTCTGTATTGTCGATGTTGTCCCCTATTTCTTCCTCATCGTCGCTGATTATGACTACTTCCTCGTGCCTTGAGGCTTCTTCTGTTGTCAACCCGAACTCCTTATAAAGGCTGCTTGACCGCTGTTCGATGCGTTCTCAATTGCACTTGAACCATATGCTTGAAGTTGCAAAATTCTGTCAGTCACTTGAGAGTCAAGTTGTGACACAGTAACCATATCAGAAATTTTGGATTTCAGCTCGCGCACTTTCTTTTCCACAGCAATTTTTGTCGTCTCGTTCTGTTCAAGTAGTCTTTCTAGAACGATTCCACTTAGACAATTGTTTTGATCAAGTGGTTTCTTTTCCAGTTCTAACAGTTGCCGTGATTTTAGGGATTTTTTCAAATTTGAATCATATAGTTCGGGTTCCTCCTTATTTTGCAGAGGACTCAAGAATCTTTCCCAGAAGGTGTCATCGTCCTCTTGATTTGACCTACATAACAGACAATTATTATTGCACCATCATCAACCTATCAACTTCTATAGACAGAATTATAGCTTACAACCTACAAGGCACCACATAAGTCCGGTACATTCCATTCAATAGGCTATACGAGTTCAGTCCCTACTGGCTATTTGCGTCTTGTCATTGGCCATTCCTTAATGATTAGTACAGAGCAAATTTATCGTCTCTGAAGGCGCTATAGTGTTCAGTGAGACTACCCAAAGACGGCAGAACCTCCTTGTTACAAATAGCAGATTGCGTTATCGAATGCCTTATTAATGATTATAGATCTAAGATAAACGACATTCAACTCACAAAACTGCTGTGTAAGCACACTGTAAGTATTAATTTAACAAATAATAAACGCACGTGTATAGGAATTGAACACATGTAATTCAATAAAGTAACTACGATTGCTTCATCAAAACAATGGCGGCGGCAGTGACATTAATACGCTGACGGCGCTCTTTTGTGCAAGTCATTCATTCTGTTAGACAAACTTGCTTAAACATATAAAATGCAGGCAGTTGTGATCAAGGTATGAACCTGGATGTTCTAAAAATCGGTTGAGGTTCAACCGGCAGACGACACAGTTCATCCTGTTGGGCACACGACAGACAGACAGCCTACATGTGGTAGTGCCAGTCCCAAGCCTGAAGAAAGGAGGAAGGCGACGCTAATCATCTTTGTTAGGACAGTGTCGTTAAACAGCAACTAGCCAACCGACCAACTGCGGTGCATAAGGGTTGTTCGGCCGCTACTATAACCACGTTCATTCCTTCATCATAACTGTTGCAACGCTGTCTTCGTAAGCCTGCCAAAGTTTCGTATTGGCCAACTTCAGCTCATCCTTGCTGTCAGGGTCGTGGCCAGTAGGCCAGTATACCAAAATTCTCCCATGTCTCAGATAACATGCGAGAGATAGGGGAGACCGGGCTTGGTTGCAACAATTTTCATATTTTCGTGTGCCATTTTTTATTTTTGGAACAACCTACAACGATTTTAGCCCATATAATTATATCCTTTATATATCTCAACACCAAATCAAGCCATAGTGATGATCTCAGTGACCAAAGATGTAACCACAATAGCTAACTGAACAGAGCGCTTCAAAGTGTTGCATGCAACTTTGGGGGGTTGGTTGCAACGACCCTCGAGGAAGGTTGCAACAGTATTGAAAGTAGTATAATTATTCAAATCAGTAATTACCTTAGGTGTAGGTAGTTTCATATAATGTCTTGCTGTGTAGATAGTTGTTTTTTTGTGTGCTCCTGACAATTGATCTAGTTAAGTGTTTGCTGCTGAATAATAATAATAATACTGCTGGTCACGTTATATGCAACTATGTGAACTATAAGAGTGTTGATTTGATTATGATGTTGTGTTAAGAAATGAAATCATAATAAAAATAACTAAATAAGCAACTGTATAGACTAGACTGATTGACATAGCACTAGGGCTATCCTGTTAGCGGAACTTAAAGTTCCTTAGGGTATTACCCATTGTTACTGCATTTGGAAAAATCTGTCTTTACATGTAAACTCTGAATTGAAGCGGTGAACAATAAAGTTGATTTGATTGATTGAACTGAGGCTGCATTGCCCAGGGCTTACCGAGGCTTGCCTACATAATTATATAAGGGACCGTCCATAAATGACGTCACGCACCTAGGGGGAGGGGGTCGGAAATTTGTGACGATGTGTGACATGGGGGTGGGGGGTCTGAGAGGTGTGACGTCACACCAGGTCTATGTAATTAAATTTAACAATTAACAACAATTTAATTTTAATAATAATTGTGAGTATTAAATTTTCATTACTTGTTTATTATTTTAATGTATACGGGCACCATTATTAATAATTTTCTAATTATTTCAATATTTGGTCACCGTTAGATAATTAAAATATGCATGCTCTCCCTATTTGTTACACGAAAGAGCATTTTGCTTCGCCATGGAAATTTGGTTTTGGGGGGGGTCAGAGCTTTGTGACGTTATTTTCAAGGGGGTGTTACTTTTTGTGACGAAGTGTGACGAGGGGGAGGGGGTTCAAAATCGGCCAAAATTGCGTGACGTCATTTATGGACGGCCCCTAAGAATGTAATAAATTAAAGAAAATCAAAAGTAAATCTAATCAAAAATATCAAGATATTAAAATGTTTTGCTGCAATAATCGTTTTGTAAAATGTCCGATATATATACTCGATAGGCCTATAGCTCCCATAGCAGGCTAGGTTACTTCTACCTATTTAGGCTTATAATAAATGCATGGGAACTAATTGACTAACACAACATGTTGCAACCAACCCCGATTAAAATGTTGCAACCAACCCCGAAGCAATGCACAGACATTGATATAGAAAAATGTTATCCACAGCGTTGGTTTTAAATAAAATGACTAAAATTTGCATTTTCAAGCCCAATTCCTTGTCCAACTTATAGCACTGAACAACACTAAATTGCTTCAAAACGTTGAGCAATGAGCTACATTACGAAAAAGCACAAAATCGCCAAATTTACTTTTGATGTCCGAAAATAATTTTTTTTTTTTTTCGGTAGTTCTAGTCAACTGCCGGCCAAGAAATTAAGTCACGTTGACCTACAATATATTCTTTACAATGTAGGTGATTTGATTTTACTCTGCTATTATTTAACGCTTAACTAGCGATAGTGTTGCAACCAACCCCTGTTGCATCCAACCCCGGTCTCCCCTATTATGCTGACTTCCGTTTGAGGCTAGAAATATTCATGCATTCATACTTGCATGAATGCGCGCATTAATTCATACATATATACATAGGCCTACATACAAAACATAATACATACATACATACATGCATGCATAAATATATGCATGTATATACAAGGTACATGCATATAAACACAGCTTTCATTGTAACAAGTTGCGTGACTTGCGTCTGTGACAACTTGGTAATTCGGAATCAAAACGAATATTGATTGATTGATTGATTGATTGATAAACATATATACAGAAATACATGCATACAGAAATACATAGCCTACACAGAGATACATATACGCATCTAGAATTTTAGAAATACTTTCAAACATGTATGCATGCATGCATGCATAAATGCATAGATGCATATAATGCATACGTACATACATACATACAAAGCATATAATACTGTATACACATACAGGCACACATACACATGCATATACAAACATAAATGCATGCATGCAAAGATGCTTCTATACTTGCATACATCCATGAACTCAGTCATTGCACTATTTTGTACCACTACAACTTTGTTATATCAAAGGAAGTTCTGCTTTGGATGGTTGTCATTGTGGCTCATGTCGTCCTTAAAAGCACTCAAAGAAAACTGGCCAAGTGTTTTCGCATTTCCACAAACACTTTAATCAGACAAATTGGGCAAACTATTAATCTAGGTCATTATTGAATCTTAATAATGGTGAGGGAGCAGGGGAGTAACCATGAAACAATTTCGTGGGGTTATAGTTTTCGGTTGGACAAGGTCATATGTTTCTATATTTTGTGTTTTTGATTACAGTAATGCATTATTTCGGAGGGGGATTGAACTGTTTACACGCCCATGTGAGGAAGGCATCAATGCACGCGTCTATCAAGGAGACGAACAGATAGACGTGAAGAACACCGAGAAAGGATGATTGATGAGGCAGGGAAGTGGAGCTGAGGCTGCTGAGCGAAAGTGGAGGGATATAGGAATCGAATGCTATCAGGATCGAGTGGATGAGCATTGGAAGGGACAGACGAAGGCTACACGAAGAAAACTATGATGTTGAGAGGGAACTGGAATCTGAACGATTTCAGACATACTTAAGCTTTAGAAGGCAGGGAACGACGCCGTTCCGATCAAGGAGGAGGGAAACTATGACAGGGAAAGAAAAACTGCTACTGGATTTTGTCGGAAATGAAAGAAATGATAGGCCTATAAATGTTAAATGGATGTCTTTTTTATAATTAGCCTATGGCTTGAGCCTTATTTTGATAATTTGGTAATTGTAGGCCTATATGTAATTTTATACTTAATACCCTATATCTTCAAAAGAGACTGGTCAAAAGACATCAGCCAAATTCATTCTTAACACTTTAACGACGAGCTGCATTGGATTTCCAGTCGTTTTAAGTAGGTGGCTACGCTGTCGTCGTTAAAAGTGTTAAATTTAAAGTGCTTAATTAAGATTCTTGCTAGTGTGCAGGGTTTAAAGTGGTGTGGGAACTGTGGGAACGGCGTGCCCAATGCTCTGGAAATATTTTATTTGCGTTCCCACTGCTCACCATGCAGTGGGACCATGATGACACATGCGTTTCAATAAAAGTCTTCTTCTGCGTTCCCACTGCTCACACAAACCACTTTAACCATTGCTAGTGTGAATATGTAGTCAGTTGGTGGAGCACGCGCCTTGTGAGGCAGAACGTGCTGATTCGAGTCTCCTATGAGATGGTTACTGGGAAACGAACTGTTCACGCACGATTGCCTCTTTCACTGAGCGGTAGAACTGGGATCGGCCTCGGCTCAAAGTCAAAAGTAGCTTCGTTGGAACAATTGAATTAATAGAAGCTGAACATACTGGGGGTCTGTTTAAACGCTATAGGCCTAGATAGTCGCGGTAGCGCTTGGATCAAGCATTCCTGCATATATCTACCATCATTCTAAAGAAGCTGATGGCCATTCAAAGTGTAAGCATCTCTATAGAGAAATGCAATGACTTTGACTTTGAACATGCAAAATCGAGTTGGTTATGCCTGCCGGGCATTAACGATAAACTGGTACTTGCCTCCTTTAGCAAGGGTCTTCGTAGCCATGGTTCTGGTCTCGAATGGTTGAAACGCGAAGGAAACAAGCAATCCAACAACTGGACAACAGTTCCATGTGGATTACATGGCTTCCGCTTCTCAAAGATAGGCCTATGGCTTACCAGAGATTTGTCAATCTCACATGATGCACCAGAGTTGAACCATAAACGCTGAGATGATAGGCAAATGATTCTATAAGTCTGTTACCCGTGTTGAAGATCTTCAAATTAAATATTTCTTTAATTATATCAGGATATAACGACCATATTTTTGCCGGACTCCAATAATTGTACCTCAAAGAAAAAGGCTTAGACCTAAATCGATCAAATAACCTATAGCCTACAAAGAAGTAGGGCCTATACGTACAGAGCGATGCTGATGACTTAAGGTCAAGAGATGCATAAGAAATTAAGAATTTTATTCACATAGATTCTGTAGTATATATTATGTATTATACAGCAGTCTTAGTAGCATTGCGCTAGATCTTAGGTTAGGCCTATCCTAAATGTAATAATGCATGCTTGCATTTGTTGCGAAGTCTAATCTAAACCGAAAGCGAAAGCGAACTTATGTGAAAAACCACCACATAATCCAATCGATTACATCAGCTCCTCTCGAGAGACAAGAGCATCATCTACTTTCCTTCTTTATCGATCTCAAGAATCGACGATAAACAAAACCATTATTAAACTGAATCTATCGTACCTTTGAGACTTCCGCGTTCGATTCATGATCGAACAGAGTCGACTGAAACAGATTCTCCTGTGTCCTGCAGGCTACGGTCGGTTTTCAGCCCAATGGCACAGGGCCCACTGCCCAGTAATCGTAATCTCGAGAGATTTCTACAGCCTCCGAAAAAGTGAAGTCGGGGGAACAAGCTTATTCACAGTCGCTTAGTCAAAACATAATTATCGATAGCGCGAGGTTGAAATCGTGATATGCGGCCTATAGGCTATGGATACACGGGTACAAGGCACATTCTAATGACTTCTCAAACACTTCTTATCCTCTAGTCTCGGCCAACAATCCCTCTGTGTCATCTGCTGATCAAGCAGATTCTTATCAGAAACGAAGCACAGATGGTACGGATGCCTACAGGGGCCATGGCGATATCTATTTGCTGGGAAAATGCTCACCATATTTTAATTCCTACAGATATCGATGATACTTTTTAGGCTATCTTTCGGAAACCATAATGTAATGAGAGTAGCTTCTTTAATAGGCTAATAGCATAATTTTCATTTCGTACTTCGAGCGGCAATCACGTAGACTTAACAATCAACTCGCATGCTAAAACCCGCCATGCAAACAAATAATAGGCTAATTTCAACAATTATTGAAGTCAAGAATCAATATAGGCCTATTAGCAATTAGGTAATTGAGTAATTTAGTTCGAGTGATTTTTAAACAATAATTGGTCAGATACGACAAAAGTAGAGCAAGTTTGATTTTTTCAGAAGCCATTGTGAACTTGTTTCATTATTTCATGACAGACTCTGAGCAATTCATAGAAAGTTAGAAACCTAGCTAGTTTCTATAAATGTTACTTCAGTCCTGCACAGCAGAATAGGCTACAAGTTGGACCGGAATTATTCTAATTTAAATGGCAAAATCTGAGCCTAAGACTAAGAAGGCTAAGAAACTTCAAAGGTTTAAAGCTACTGGCTCCCAGTGGCGGCGCCAGAGGGGATAGGGGCTTGGCCCCCTAACTGCGGCTCAGCCCCCCCCCCAAGTGGGAAATCACTGCAAATCACAGGGAGGAGGGGACAAAAGGGAAGGGCTTAGAGCTTTATCCTCTCAAACCTGAAATCTTGGCGCCTCCACTGATGGCTACAAGTTAATTTTTTAGCTTTTGCTGATGCAAACGCCGCTATTATTTTGTCAAAATCGATTTGATCGATCATCGAACCCTTTTTTTCAATGCTGCAGAATCGCCGAATTAGGCTAACACGGTGGATGGCAGCATTGGCAGGTTCTGCTGATCACCATGTGTACCTGATTTGGCTATAGAGGCGCTCTATTAGAGCATAAATTCCGATACATCGTCCTGGCTGAGATGTGAACATCCGACCTATCGGTCCAAAACTACAGCCATGATGTAAGAAAATCGTATTTCTTACATTGTGCTACAGCCTATTATATATAATTATCGATAAGTCATGTTATTGACTTATTGTAGGCCTACATGAAATGATGAAAAGACACGAAAGAAAAGTCAAGAATTCTTCTAGGTAGGCCTAGACAGGAGTTACGCTATTATTGAGTAATGGTTTAAATAGAGTTTCTTGGGATCAAATCATTCGAATGCAGTGATTAAGGTAGGCCCTACACGCAGAAGTGAAAACTAGGCCTAGATGGCGAAATAAAAATAATTTTTACAATTAAAACGACGACAACGACAACAACGTGTATGGACATGTAGTAAGACACGTCCAACAGGACTGTATTATTAATCTGAGGCGTAAGAAATCACCTTTACGGCGTTATCTCAGTTGTCAAATAATAATAATAAGAATAAATTGTGTTGTTGTTATTATTGTTATCATTTATTAGTTGAATTGGCTAACTTAGCGAATTAGCTTTGCTTTTGCCAGTTATGCACCATCTAGTGCAGTCAGTTTGCTGCATTCACTCGCCAGATGGCGAATAATGCTGTAGTTATATAAAATGACACGTTTTAAGGCAAATAAATTAAATGCCTTAATCGCCTCTTAACGATATGTAAAAACATTGGCAAGCATTTAGTATCGTGGTGCATGTATTTTCCTCCCGTAATTTTAGGCGTCGTGAGAGTCGGTTAGGGTCAGGTTACGCGTCGTGAGGGTCGGTTAGGGTCAGGGTTAGGGTTTGTGTCGTCTTTAGAAAACATCGTACCTTCCGCGGAGCATGCCAAAAATACCGTCCCACGCCCGAAAATACACGCACCAGAGGTCGCTTTCTTATAGCTTGTTTCATTATTTCATTTACTTGTTGATGATGGTTGATGGCTCACTCTCCTGCCAGAGAACACAAAGCACTTACGTTGCGCTCTGACGAAAGGAAGGCAGGTAGAGAGACACTCTGTTCTAATATTTCTAGACCCGAGTCAGCTTTGGATTTGGCTATTGGGCGGTTGGATTATTTATTATTATTATTATTATTATTATTATTATTATTATTATTATTATTATTATTATTATTATTATTATTATTATTATTATTATTATTTTGAAGCAAATCGGGCGGTTGGATTCATTCATGCAGCGCCAGACAGAGAGGACGAACACAATGTAGCCATAAGGAGGCTAGATTCATTTATGCAGCGCCATACTGAGAGACAGGAGGAACAGGGGTTAGAGCTACGGAGAAGTATACAGGGTGGTCCAAAATAAACCGCACAGTGACGGTTTTCTTGATATAATGTATAACAATTCAATGGTGCGAAGGTGAACAGTCAATATTATTGTCAGCACGTTCTTGGTGATGGTCTTTTACCTGACATCCGTGCAATATGCCAACACCACACTTGGACCCTACAGCAGGACGGCGCTCCATCACACACCGCCAAGAACACTATGGAGTATCTGCGACGTGAGAACATTTCTTTCATTGAGCCTGACATGTGGCCCCCAAACAGCCCGGACTTGAATCCAGTTGACTACGCTGTTTGGGGCGCCCTTCAACAGATGGTATACCGTCGTAGAAGTTTCACTACAGTGGATCAGCTGAAAGAAACAATCGTCACAGAGTGGACCAAGCTGTCACAGCGTTTCATTGACCGCGCAATTGATCAATGGCGTCGTCGGCTTCAATGCGTTGTCCAGCAGCAAGGAGGACACATTGAACATTTTATGTAACGAAATCCATCCATGTAATGTTACAGTAAAAATAATTGCTGTGTTTTTGTGAATTTTCACGGTTATATTTGAATTGGTCTGACTAAAGTACTATCAATTTATCATTGTGCGGTTTATTTTGGACCACCCTGTAGAGCACCAGATGGGTATCTTATAAAACTAGTGGTTGACCGATTGCGACGTACGGAAACTCAAGTAGGCCTAGCCAAGACGGAGGTATATATACAGAATGTTGCAGGATTCGAAACGGACCCTGACTATGCAGAAAACATGATCGCCGTCTGTTCGATGGCAACGGGGAAACCACTTGGCCAACATGACTCGTTATTCCCGGAAGTAATGTAGGCCTACCCTCGATCTGAAATTGTACCACCTTGCGTAGAAATGAGCGACTAAGCCAAAAGTTTCGAGTCCATTATGGAGACGAGATTTCTGTAAGATACCGCTTCCCTTCGACTTCGAATCCTAATCTCTTAGAAGATCGATAAAACCTCCTCCCCTAGAATCTTGCAACAACAGTACATATATACTCCTCTGGAGTTCTTTCCTGTACCTTTATTTTTAAAAACGCCCAAAGGCTCACTATTTCTCACTTGCTTTCAACCATTCATACGTCTAACTGCACTAGATAACTGACTATAGCCTTGACACATTTTCACATTGCTGTGTGACTCTGCCCCCTTACAGTCAGCAAATTTAACAATAATAGGTAAAGAGAAAGTTCATAGTTTCCTGTTTTCGCTGTCTCGCATTTTAAATGCTCAACTATATATAGTTATCATAAAATTTAATTAGGCCAAGCGCTGAAAATGAACGAGTAAAAGTTGACGAGTGTGGATTCCGTAGATTATTATTTAAAAAACCGAAAGGATCATTATGGCAGAAATTCTTAATTTTAATTCGGTGCAAGAGGTGTGGGTTTGTGGAATGATCTGGATGATAGTACGGTCTGAGAGGACACTATCACAACTTTTAAGAGGAAGCTAGGAAATGCAGGGTTGGATACCTATCACCGTATTTCCAAGAGTATATGTATCTTAATGTCATTTTATGTCGGGTTGAAATTTCATTCAATACGGCGAGATATTTCATTTTATCACTCAATCAGCAGCACTTGTTTCCACCTGATCTGTCTGGTCCTCTGTCAACCAGTTTTATCACTTTTGCATGCATTCATATATAGCACAATAAGTTTCTGAAAGACTTCGCGCTCACCAGATTGGCAGAATTCCAAAGTAAGGACATTATACTTATCGTTATGCCAAAGAAGTTGGCTGTTCAAGTACAATGAGTTTAAGATCCATAAGTTTATGTGTACTGCAGGGTTGGATACCCTTCACCGTATTTCCGAGAGTATGTATCTCAATGTAATTTTGTGTCAGGTCGCCAATCTTTTCGTACCATCTTGTTGTTTCCTTCCTCAGCACAGAACGACAACAATGCATCAAACGGATATAATATGTGGTTGTCCTATTATTTTGGAATTTGTTGCCTAGCAACCTGCAACTAGTTCACCTTTCTTGGACTCGGTTCCATCAGCAGTCCTAAGATCATTCTCCTCGATTTGTGGTTGAAGTGGCGAGCACTGCTCTGGAGATTCCCCCATAAGAAACTGGGTGAAAAAGTGAGCGATTGCTGGTGCGATTACGCTGCCCATAGCTCTGCCTCCTGGGGTTGTTAGCCTTCTCTCTTCGGTTCACTGCATGAATGCTGAGATCGCTCATTGATCGATCCAGTAATTTCTGCACAGAGCATTGACCGACGTCTGCCTACAGAATACCCAGCAGGCTGTTCGAGACAAGACCGGTCGTCGTCGTCGTCTTCATCGTCCTCCTCATTTTACACAAGATAACATCCTCCTCTCCTCTCCTCTTCCTCTCCTCCTCCTCTTTCCCTTCACCTCTTCCTTCTTACCCTTCTGTCAGGCTCATGCTTCGCTCGTGGTCCTTCCCTTCCTCATTCTCTTCCTTGCTCTTTTCAACCACCTTCTTCCGTTCATCACCATCCTCTTCCTCCAATACTTTTCCTCCTCGTTCCTCTTACCATTGCTTTTCCATTTCTTCCCACTGGTGATCCTCGTCCGTTCGACTCCGTCTCTCAACGTCCTGCTTTTGCGAAGTGGTTTAACGCTTCGTTAACCTTGAGCTGGTGGAAACATGTCATGGAATAGCCCTGATTGACAGCCAGCGATGCCACTTTGCAGGGTGAATTAAGTGAAGATGCCTGGCTGTATCATTTGTCACGTGAGATTAGTGCCCGGTCCGGGAGTTCGACAGCTGGAGGCTCACATAAGTATGACCAACTTTTGACCAAATGGCTTCTCCAGTACTGCAGGTAATCGTCGAGTCAAATTACACTAATAAAACTTTTTAGATCATCAATCAGAAGTCGAATGAGGTTAACTACATACATGAAACATACAGAATAAAACTCGTGAATTAACAAACATTTTGACGTTGCCTACAGTTGTCAATGCATAAAATAAATTTAAACTCTGCCACGCATTTACTTTAATACGCATCGTAGCTGTAGTATATTTTAGTCATTTACTTTTGAAAGCAAAGAATTGTTCTGGTTGTAATTTGTAACACGACATACGATAGGTTTCAACCAGTTTAACAGATATTTATTCTGTGTTAGAATTACTTAAAATTTCCTGGAATGTTGCAAAGCCTAGCTTCCTAGCTTCATATAGTTTATAAGTCAACGTTTGCTTTGCATGAATATTTCTCATTGTATAGGAAGCATACAGGGCCTATACGTGACAACGAAATCTGATTTCTAGTCCACTTATTCAAGTCAACACATGCAAAGTAGTCCATTCCTATTCCGTTCTCTGATACTAGTTGCCATCTAACTGGCAGTGCGTATATGAAATGAAGTGAGGAGCGCCGGAGGCTGAAGCCACCGATATCTGCATTCAGCCACCCAAATGAATATGGAAGGCAAATGCAAGTTAGACGCACGAAAACAAGTTGTTATCATTAAACAGCTGTAGAGGAATATGAACAACTCATTATACTCATGCAATACCTCTTAGTAGTTTTTACATGCGTACCTGTGTGGATTATAGACTATACTGCTATTATAGGCCTGTGTGGTTCAGTTTGCAAACGTTCACCACAAACCAGAACTTCTGTCATTAATATGTTGAGCACTGTAAAAACGTTTTGTAATGACACTGTTTTTCAGAATGCATGATTAATTCCTGATGTGCAATGCACACATTTCCAGCTGACATCCGACACAGTATAACAGGCCTGTCCATGGCATATCCTAAGACCATATGCCTATATATAGCATATAGCATATACAGGACGGGCCTTGTTGCTCTATGGCAAAACGCACGTGTTGACGCTTTCCAATCTTAACGATATGAATTCATCTACTTTTAAACGTACAGACGAAATGACGAATTCTAGTGGGAAGTTGCAGGTGACTTCCGGCGGAGTCATGCTTCGCTCTATTTCGACGGCGCTGTACAGTTGCAGTTGTAGGCCTATGTTATACACTTCAGTCGTTCTGGCGTCATGTTAATTTGTAGAGTCCGTTTCATCAAGTTTCTGCGATGCCACTCTGATTTCGTGTTCGCAAGTTTCCCATTAGCTGAATCGTAATCGTAATCGTGATCTCCAAATTTCTATAGCGCCCAAAAAGTAAGTCAGCTTATTGACAGGCGCTTAGTCAAACAAAATCGGTGGGTGGGTGGGAGTAAAAATTGGTTCAGGTAAAGATCCAAAGGGTCAGGCAAGCAGACCGTCAGACGGCTCAGGTGGATTGTGCTTAGAATTGTAGCGATGAGGGAGGTAAGGGGAAGATGATGACTCGAGATAGGATTCGTGAAAGAGCAGTGTTCTCCGTTTTGAATGAAAAACCTGTGGCGAGATAGCAAGATATGAGGTCGTGGTGAGTTCGTAGGATGGCTCAGATTTTGCGGTCGTCTGTATGGCTGCAATTGTTCCAAAATCGCATGATGAACATCTCTTAAAAGCAATCTTCATTGCACGACTCACATATACTTTGGTCAATCCAGGACCGTTTACAGCAGAGGAGAATTTCCATATTGTTGCTCTTGCTTCTAGAGACCTACAAGATATTTTCCACAAATCTGCTCACATCCCAATAATTCCGCTGGCATTTACAGTAGCGATTCTTCGATATTGTCGTTGGCGTAGGACTGTTCGCTGTCCTTCTCGTCCATCTCGACCGGACATTGCTGGTAGCCACCTGTCCGGCCGCGACCCTTCACTTCCGGGGTCATATTTTCGTCGACGTACTCCTCGTCTGCGCATGCGCCATCGAACGTCTGTCGTTCGCCGCCTGAAGAGGAAGTGCAGTTGTTAGCGCTGATGATGACGTCATTTTCGGAGGCCAGACTCTCCTCCGTGTCCTGGAGGCTGTCCGTGTCGCCGCCATCGCACAGCCCGACGCAGACGTAACGGTTACACGTGTAGGCTGTGGCCAGCAGCAGAACGAGCAGAACGGTAAAGATCGTAATCACTAGTATGGCTACTTCCATGTATGTCACGTGATGCCAGTATGGCGGACCATCGATGATGAACTACGCGAATCTAACCAGGAGATTCTACAACGCTACCCGCCGCATGGACCATACATACAGCAGCAGAAGCATATTTAATAATTCAGCAGCTTTCAACGCGGAGGCCTGGGGTCAGATAATCCAGTCTTTCTGCACGAAGGGCGACTAACAGCTCCACGCTCGCTGGAGTGCGATTGGTACATAAATTCCGCGAATGGAGAAAACTTAAAAAATCTTCCGGCCGTGAAAACAGGACAAAGCAGCAGCGAGAAGCAGGGCTTCAGCTGGAGGCGAGACTATGCGAGTCTGATTTACGCCGCCTGCTCAAGGAACGAAGATCTTGCGTGATACGAAACCATATCAATGCTTAAGTCTACTACATCGCCGAGCAGGTTGTACATTCGCTGCGTAGCTGTGTAGTCCGATTCATGGCGTAACGCGCACGGGTGTCGTTTTGAGATAAGGCGTTCGTGTTGACAAGGGCGCAGAAATCTGTGATTTATTGGATGTTTGCCTCGTGACCCTAACCGCTGCAGCGTAAGCCCCGACGCTTATAATTATCTGTGTTATTCGAAATCAGTTCAGTGAACTGATTCCCTTGCCACCACCGAAAGCGCCACGAGTGGGTCTACATCAGCAAGGTTTCATCGCGCAATTAGAACAAGGGTTGTCCGCGTAGATGAGGAGCGGTCATCGACTTCGTTCCTGTTCTAATGCTTTATTAGACAGGCGATTGCGCGGGTATTATAACAGGCGTGTGTATGGCACAGGTGGTTGTGTGTGGGCAGACACCCACGGCGACGAGTGACTAGTTGAGGAACTGCAGCAGCGGCGACATATGTTGTTCGGCGTCGTACGTTAAAGGTTTCCGTGGAGATCGGTAGAGGGAGACATCGTTAGATGATTCATTATTCCCGAGTAGATGAGGCGCGGGCGGTCAGTCTGCGCCGCCGAGAGAGAGAGAGGGAGGCGGACAGCGAAGGGGAAGCCGTAAGTAGGGCTCCGCGGATCGATCTGCAAATGAGAAATTCTATAAACAACCTCATTTGCATGAAGCAATATAAACGAATGAAATAAATCAGTCATTGCGCTAAGAAACGACCGCCCTAATGTAGTGTATATAGCACATCCAACACCATCAAATGTAATTATAGTCATGATGTAATTGTAGTCACGATGCTCTACAGAAGATTCGACTCTTTATGGAAACATTTGCAGTTGGTATTAAGCAATCTAGTGCAGAGTATACTGCCCGTTTGCGACAATACATAAATAATTAATCTGCGCCTAAGTGAAAACGCTGTTGTTGTTTAGTGAAAAGCACATCACTTGTAGCCTATGTCAGCATTAATAAATGCGAGCAAGAAAACAACGTTCTAGCCATATATATCAGGAAGCACCATTTTCATGTTCGCCCTGCCAGCTACATTCACAACGCGTTCATCCATGGATGATCGTGGCGGATGTAGATGAATCAGAACGTGGTCGATCGTTAAATTCGACCTCATCGTGTCTACTGAGATCAACCATGGATCTTCCGTTGCACCTGCGTCTTCCTTAATATATCCTGTCGTCGTCGTCGTCGTCGGCTGATGATGATGGCAAATGCAGAGCACGCGAGGCTCAGGCGCTTCTTCCTTCGGGCACTGCATATCCTGTTTCCGTATATATCACAGCAGACGGAAGGAAGCTCACTTGAATCCGTTTCATGGCAGAGGAGCATTTCAGGATTACAAATTGGAGGAAGCGAGGATAGAGTAACATCTGGGATGCGATGATGAAACACTTGGGCCATATGTATACATGATACATCAATGTAAGACATCGCTTCTGTGAGGTACATACATACATACATATATACATACACACGCACATACATGCATACATACATACATACATACATACATACATACATACACACACATACATACACACATTATATACATATTATGTACATACATACATAAATACATACATACATGCATGCATACATATATACATGTATTCATACCGACGAACATACATATTATATACATACATATATACATACATATATACGTAAATACATACACGCTGCACACACACACTTAGATATATACAATATATACATGTAGGCCTACATACATTTGGGAATGACACATTATGGTTCATAAATAGTCGTTGATCAATATCGCGAAAGCACAATGTATTGAAACCTATTTATATATATTATATAAATGAACTTAGGGTATTTGGAGCTTTTGGTATTTTATGTTCGCATCGATAGGCATATATATATATATATATCATATATATAGTCATATATATGATATATATATATGCCTATTTATATAGCGCGTCTGCTCTTAGGAGCAACAACAGGACGATGCATATGAACGGTCGTTTTATGTAGATGAACAAATAGAACGTTAATAGATGACTTTAAAATATGAAACAGTCTGTGGTATGTCTGTTTATATGCTAATGCATCATGAAGGCTTAACGATAGATGGTGATATAATATTATGTATGTAAATTACATGTAATGATTAAATGCCTCGAGACTGAAGACCTATAAATATCTATGGCGCATTATGCGGCTTGTAATTATAAGCACGGTCGCATAATGCGCTCATCGAAAGTATACGCAACGATAAGTCTGCCTCTACTGCGGATCAGTGAAGATGTGTTGGACGAGGAAGGCAGGCAGACAGGCAGACAGGCAGACAGGCAGGCGGGCAGACAGGCAGGCAGGCAGGCAGACAGGCAGACAGGCAGGCAGACAGCGAGAGCAAGACAATGGAGGGAGAAATGGAAAGCATCTCTCTGCCTCTCTGTCTCACTCTCACTCACATTTACTCACTCACTTACTCGCTGTCTCTCCTCTGTCTGTCTGTCTGTCTTTTTCCGTTTCTCTATCAGTCTGTCTCTATATAACCAGACAAGCAGATAAAAAAGCAAGAGAATTGATGGAGAAAGGGAAGGCGGCATTTTTCACTTGCTTTCTCTCGCTCTGTCTATCTATCTATCTGTCTATCCAACTGTCTATCCATCAATCCATCTATCTATCCATCAATCCATCTATCTATCCATCTGTCTATCCATCTATCCATCTATCCGTCACTCACTCATCCTATCCATCCATCCATCCATCCATCCATCCATCCATCCATCCATCCATCCATCCATCCATCCATCCATCCATCCATCCATCCATCCATCCATCCATCCATCCATCCATCCATCCATCCATCCATCCATCCATCCATCCATCCATCCATCCATCCATCCATCCATCCATCCATCCATCCATCCATCCAATCAATCCATCCATCAATCCATCCATCCATCCATCCATCCATCATCATCTCATCCATCCATCTGTCTGTCTGTCTGTCTGTCATCCATCCATCATGTATATCTCTATCTCTCTTTCTATATATCTATCACTGTCTCTATCTCGGTCTATCTATCTCTCTTTCTCTATA
>JACEVL010000886.1:185000-346004 GCA_020284085.1 Aporrectodea caliginosa
TGAATGTCCGAAGCTAGGCTATAGAAGTTGGCATGGGAGCTAGGCAGTGTGTTGTAAGTATATCTATGCATGAATTCATTGATCTGCAGTTGTTTGATTTGTGCAATTTTTAGAATACCGAGCTGCATGAATAATTGCTTAGTGTGAGAATTATAGGGGAGCCAGCTATTAATCTAACAACTCTTTTTTGCAAAACATTTATTCTGTGGAGTCGAGAATTGTAGTTTGATGCCCATATCATGTTACAATAGGCAATGTATGGATAAATCATAGAATAGTATAAGGTGAGCATAATGTTAGTAGGTAGCAGGTAAGATATTCGTGTTATTATTCCTATATTTTTGGCTATTTTTAGTGCTATTTGCTCAATATGAATGTTCCAGGTAAGATGTTGGTCTACGTAGACTCCTAAGAATTTTACAGATTTTACTTGTGGGATGTCAGTAGTGTCTATTTGTATGTGTGTATGTATGCATGTGATATGTATGTGTGCATGTATATAGATATGTATTTATGCATGTAGTATGCATGTATGTATCCATCATTCCATGTATGCATGCATGTATGACATTGTATGTAGATATGTATGTATGTATGCATGCACGTATGTACTATGTAATTTGGCGCTTGTTACAGGTGAACTCATTGTACTTAATTAACTTTAAACCCACTAAGGCTTACACGCGCAAAGACATTGTGAGGTAGTATAAAGACGCTATATTAAGTATTTAAAGTACATGTGGATACATGCATATGCCAATAGGCCCCAATTCACCCCATGCACTGTAGGTCTAATTTGTAACACGATAGGCGTCATAATTTCGTGACACAAGTATCACAATGTAGCCTACGCTTATAAGGTGCGATTTGTAGAGCCAAGGGAAACCTCCGGCCACCACTGGCTCGGACTATCTCCCAATGTCGATGCATTTTACCACACATTTTGCCTCTGCCAACTGCATAGTGGAGCCGAAAGACATGAGTTCGAATCCTTATAAGGCTTCATTGAATCCCCTTCACTTGTAGCCATCGGAGTGTGTAGGGCCAAATCATGCGTAACGCTAAACTGCCAATTCTTATCAAACGGTAC
Source organism: Aporrectodea caliginosa (assembly GCA_020284085.1). Taxonomy (NCBI): domain Eukaryota; kingdom Metazoa; phylum Annelida; class Clitellata; order Crassiclitellata; family Lumbricidae; genus Aporrectodea; species Aporrectodea caliginosa. The sequence goes on from JACEVL010000886.1 coordinate 186,091, forward strand.
AGAAACAATTTCTTTTTGGATGGCTCTTTCAGTTGCTGTTGTTCAGTCGCTGGAACAACGATCAATTCCAGCAATCGACCAGAACAATAATTATTATTATTGGTATATGAGCTTTGCATATACGGACGGCTAGGACTAATCGCGAAAGTCTGAACATTCAGTTGCACTGCAATTCGACAATAATCTGTAGTCACTATCTGCATGAGCGCTTTTGTCAGTCATTGGCTGGTTCGAAAGTTTATGGAACTCGGTCCTTATTAACCACATTCAGTCCTCCCATCCTCCCTTCCTCTCTTCCTTCCTCTCTTCTTTCCTTTCTTCCTTCCTCTTTTCCTTCCTCCCTTCGGAGTTCTTTCCTCTCTTCCTTCCTCTCCTCTTAAATTCCTTCCTCTCTTCCTTCCGTCTTCCTTCCTCTCTTAATTTTCCTTCCTTCCTCTCTTCCTTCCTGTCTTCCTTCCTCTGCTAATTCCTTCCTTCCTCTCTTAATTCCTCCCTTCTTCTCTTCCTTCCTCTCTTAATTTCTTTCTTTCTTTCTTCAATCGTTCCTTCCTCAATACATTTATCGTTCTTGACTTTTTCTCTTTCCAATATGCCTGCCTAGCTCTCTACCTCTCTCTGCCTCTAATTCCCTACTTCATTTCCTACTTCACTGCCTACTTCACTCCCTCTCTCCCTCAAGGCTTCGATGAAGACATACAACAGCTGTGGTAGACAGAAAGTTTTTAATCGGAGAACTAATAATGATTGAGAAGACTAAAACGTCGGGATTCAGCCATAGTTCATTTTTGGTAAGAGAAAAGGCGGGTGCATAGAGAATGGATATTATACTTCCTCTGTTAGTTGCATTGTAGTTGCATTGTATTGTATGTAAGCATTTGTAAAGCGCCTTTATAGTAAGGTGAACCGTTCAGAAGCGCTTACAGTGCGGAAGGCCAGGCGTAAAGAAGCAGGTTTTGAGGAAAGCGAAGGAAGAAGAGAGACTGCTAGATAGAGTTGTAGAGCGAACAGTAGGAGAAAGCGCATTCCAAAGTGAGCGACCAATTGAAGCAAAGGATCGAGACTGAGCCATAGCACGTTAAGTTGTATATTTAAGCGTCGTGTGGTGAGCGTGCATGTATGTGCAATGTGCGTGCTTCTTGGGCCTCTCAGTTTTTTCTCTATGTCGGCCGGTGTGGTGTGGAGATGTGTCAATTCCGCCCATTTACGTTGCTATAGTACAGTATTTGGCACGACATGCGCACAGTGTGATTCTCCTTACAGATTTTATTTTAGTTATAGTTACAGTTATAGTTAATGGTTTTTTTATTTTAGTTATAGTTATAGTTATAGTTAGTATTATTTTTTAGTTATAGTTATAGTTATAGTTAATGGATTTTTATTTTACTTAATTTTATTTACTACTTAGTTACAATAGTTAAGGCTATAAGCAAAATTTCGCGTATTTACACGCAATTTCACAATTTGCTCAGAGCTTTGAAAGCCTTTTCAGCTTCATGAATACACGAGTTTCCAAAGTAACTGACAAATTGCATAATAAAAATATCGCATTTTCGTTCTCATTTATGTCGAATCGTCCATGTTGCACTTCCTATTTTTATTTTTTGTATTAACGAAAATAAAGATGAATTTTCGTTATTGTTATTTTCGTTATAGTTATAGTTATAGTTAATAATATTTTTTAGTTATAGTTATAGTTATCGTTAACGAAATCATTTTATTTTCGTTAACGAACATTTTCGTTATCGTTATAGTTAACGAGAATCACACTGCATGCGCAAGATATCGTACGAATAAATTGATGTCCGGACCAATTGGGCTGTTAGACGACGTCGTTTGAAATATCGTGTTAACGTCTGACGTGTCGTATAAACCGGATAACTCAATTTTACTCAGTAGACTTTTGACTACACATTTCTCGACGAATGGTTGGAAAATTTTGGTCAGCTCTAACTTTGAATTGTTGATACACGGTTGATCCAAATGTGCAGCCTAGACTCACAAACCTGTGTCATTGTTAACTGTAACCACAAGTTTACATAGTACGGTTAGACTCACTTCTAGAGAAATTCATCAGAGGCACTGCCGACGTGACAATACAAACCACAATGTGAAAGAACAGCCTTCAAGCACTTACAAAATAGAGGCAGAGAAAATAGAGGCAGAGAATATAGAGGCAGAGAAAGCAGGCAAGCGCTTAGTTGTAGTTTTTGAGGCAAATTACTCTATAAAAAACACTGCAGGCAATTGATCTTTGCGCGACCTAATTCTTAGACTTGAATGATTCTGGCCAATAATGTTATTGTCAAACGCTCAATAGACCGATTGCATATAGATTAACTTGCCTAAATCAAGTGTAAGTCTGATGCTGTCTCCATCTAACCTTGGTAATCGAGGAAATTCTATAGCGCCTTTATATTGTGATGTGCAGGACAGCAATCGATGACGGCTTCTAAGGAGACTGCATTTCAAAATGACATCAGAATGGATTTCGCTGCACTTCTCCTTGATCTACTTCTTCCTCCATTGTGCCTGCCTGTCGTCTCTTCTTTACTTGATTTTCTGCTTCCTTGCTTCATCTGCTTCGGTTCCTGCCTCCTAATAATAATCCCTTCCTCACCCTCTTTTCTCTCCTCTGTCTCTGTCTCTCTGTCTCTGTCTCTGTCTCTGTCTCTGTCTCTGTGTCTGTCTGTCTGTCTGTCTCTCTGTCTGTCTGTCTGTGTCTGTCTGTCTCTGTTTCTGTTTATATTTCTCTCCTCTCTCTGTCTCCCTCTCTGCTTCTGTTTCTCTCCTCTCTGTCTCTGTCTCTCTCTCTCTGTCTCTCTCTGTCTCTCTCTCTGTCTCTCTCTGTCTCTCTCTCTGTCACTGTCTGTCTGTCTGTCTCTCTGTCTGTCTGTCTGTTTCTGTCTGTCTCTGTCTGTCTCTCTCTCTCTCTCTGTCTCTCTCTCTATCTCTATCTCTATTTCTCTGTCTCTCTGTCTGTCTGTCTGGCTGTCTATATCTTTCTCTCATTCATGGTCTCCACCGAACTCTTGTTGTTGGAAGAGTTCCTATCATTCTGCGGTCATATATCTTGCCTCTTGTCTAATGATTTCTCGGTTGTTTCTGTCTTACTTATTGAGACATCCTAATGGAAGAGACTTCCTCTTCCATAAATCTAAAGGCTCAATATATAACTCACGTGCTTGCGTACTTCCATGTGAGGTTTGGTGAGGGTTGGTCGTCCAAATTACCGCCGGCCAACACTTGTCTACGAGACTACGACTCGAACCTCTGTCTGTCGTCTGCTACATGTCCTACGTCATATTTCAAAGATCCTCTTTGGCGGATGGGACGTTCTGTCTCCCCACCCCCAACCCTCACCCACTGGTCGCACCTGCTCCGGACGAGATGTCCTCGAGGCGAACAAAAGAGCGCCTGAACAAACGACTGAACGAAATAAGCCAGGATTCGGTTTTGAATCAGTGCGCGAACTGTTCTTCTTGCGAAGGTCGTACACCGGTCGCAGAACATTGAAATGAAAGTTAAGCACAGATTATATCGCAAGAGAACGAAGGAAGGAGATAAGAAGACGTAGGGAAGGAAGAAGGGACGTCCTAGAGAAGAAACGAATGAAGCAATGAATAAAGGAAGGAAGAAAGGAAGAAATGAAGGAACGAAGGCAAGAAGGAAAGAAAAAGAAGGAAGAAAGGAAGGAAGGAAGGAGGGAGAGAGGAGGGAGAGAGGGAGGGAAGAAGGACGGAAGGAAGAAAGGAATGTAAGAAGGAAGGAAGGGAGGGAGGGAGGGATTAAGGAAGGAAGGAAGGAGGGAAGGAGGGAAGGAAGGAAGGAATGAATGAAGGAAGGAAGGAAGGAAGGAAGGAAGGAAGGAAGGAAGGAAGGAAGGAAGGAAGGAAGGAAGGAAAGGAAGGAAGGAAGGAAGGAAGGAAGGAGGGAAAGGGAGGGAGGGAGGGAGGGAGGAGGAGGGAGGGAGGGAGGGAGGGAGGGAGGGAGGGAGGGAGGGAGGGAGGGAGGGAGGGAGGGGGAGGGAGGGAGGGAGGGAGGGGGGGAGGGAGGTGCAAATGGATTTTATGGAACGATAAGCGAGGTCAATATCATTATTAGAACTTAACCAACGACACATCCATAGCAGCCTCAACAGACATCGCCTTTGCCTTCCTCCTCCTTCTTGTTTATCGTGCTTCCCCGAACCCATCCTCTCCTATTTACAGTCACAGACGCCCAGCAGCAGCAGCAGCAGCTGGAACTGCTGCTGCTGTCGTAATAAGACGCGACTGGGTGTCGCCATCTAACGGCCCTTGGACAGTTCTCTGAAGACGCTCGATTACGCCTCTTAAGTGTGACTCCGTACCTTTCTCGGTCCCTCTCTCTCCCCTCTTGTTCCGTGTGTCTGTCTCTCGCTCGCTCTCCCCCCTACCCTTCGGTTCTACGGTCTCCTTGGGATCGAGTAAATAATTCGTCCTATTCACTGGCTTCCCGTCTGTACATATAAGAGGTGCCAGAGGAAGGATTTCCGGAGACCGGGTGCATGCTGGGTATAATGGGGGTTTAATGTCATCAGCTTTAGTGCTTTCGTGCTGCGCTGGTGACATCCACAGCAGCTGCTGTTAGGCTCAAGCAGAAGCCGTAGACACGCAGTTCATTTACATTGGTCCCTTATAAAAATTTATTATGAACGTGTAAATATTTATGCATTTCTTCCGCTCTCGAAGTACTTCGACTATACGTGGAGTTTGTCTAATTTTTCTACATGCAGTCATCTGGGTCTCTGCACGACGTTCTGAATGAACCTCTGAATTTTACTTTTGATTCTTCTAATTGATGCTGAAGTTCTACAAGAAGGACGAATTAAGTCCAGGTGGAAGGAAAATGTTTGTATTGCTGGAAAAGGTTTCCAGCGGTGGTCTTCCACAGTCGCATAAAGAATGGCCAACGAAATTCCACCACGGATGATGAAGGGGAGAATGACGATGGAGAACGAGACTGCATGGGTCAAAAGAAACACTCCCAGCACACAGTTACACTCACCGACTGTCAGTCTTCCCAGATCTACAGTTGAACGCACCGCTCGCTTCCATTATCCAGCACCACAATTTATATAGCCCATATATAATTATACATTTATATATATCTTCAAGCTATTTTGTTCTATATACTCATGTTTTTAATCGAAGTAAGAGTATTTCCTTGGAAGATAAAAATTGTCCGGAGACTGCTAATCTGGAACGGTTGCGTCTCATCGATTCTGGCAAAGAGAAGGGACTGCAGCAGTGAAATGCAACGGCGTTAAAACGTTGAATTAAGTGATGAGCGTTGAAACAGATGACTAATTTCCTCGGAAATGCGAGTTACAATGCGAATTCTGCAGTTGTTATTCTAACGGTCTTATCAGGGCCGTAAATCCTGGGGAGGAAGGGTGGGAGTTCCCTCCCCACTTTTAGGCTTGGGGACGGAAGGTGAAGGAATTCCCTCCTCATGCACTAGTGAAAATTTGGAATATTGTTTTGGTCATTGCATTAATTAAATAATTATGGTTCCTATACGCAGTGCTGTTATATGGGCTTCTTAAGGGAAGTATACACACATTCCGAAGGGGTAGTTCCCCCCCTCACATGTCGAAACAGATTTACGGTCCTGGGTCTCATCATCGAGTTTTCTACATAACAATTTTATGCCATTTCGGAACGAGGGCCAGAAGACTACAGCTGGAATCAGTGCATACTTTAACTGTATAACTACTGGGACAAATGTCCCAATAGTCTGAGGATTTGTCCCAGTAGTTCTGGTGACTTGAAAAATGAAGTTGGTCATGTTTGCTGAAGTTAAAGCTATCATTGCTTCCACTGCATCACAGTCACTCAGCCTGGAACTGGCTTATTTATATAAATTATTTTGGTGGTACTATATTCAACTATGTTAATATTTTCAAACTTCTATGAATGACTTAAACAGGGATATGTATAATAATAAAAAGCAAATTTGGTAAAATAAAGTGGCTAAAACGAGACCCGTATGGCAGCAAATGCTCTAAATTACGTTGTCGGCAACCTGATGGGGAGCTTACGACGCTCCTCCAGACCCCTAGTCATGGCAGACTTTGTCCCAGTAGTCCAAATCCGTTAAAATATGCACTGGCTGGAATGACAACCGTTTGACTCCTTTAGTTTACACCACTTACAGTATTGTTTGCGTTATAACCTTCAAGGTATACTGTGCGAGTTTTATTGGCAAACACATTGCTTTGCATTAACATCGACTACTGCATCCCCTTTTTTCACAGATAACGCAAAAGTAAATACGTTTTGGGTGATAAATTTATAATTCTTTTTCAAGAGCTACTGTGTATAGCCATTAGCCACTGCATAATAAATGGTTTAATGTCTGATCCAACAAACAGTCACCTAAGTTCTTTAAAACTGAGCCCCAATGGAGACGTGATGTTGATTTCAACTAAGATGTTCTTGATGGAAACTTTTATTATCATATTCGTTTACTGGCACTTAAGACAGCTGACACACCGCAACTGATTACAACGTGTTCAACAGAATAATAAAGATAGAGTTCAAAATATGTATATAACTAAGTCTTGTCAGTTGCAGAATCTGCCAAAATGCTTATTACTATATAAGACCCTTGCTGCAGCCTCAAGATTCTTGTTTTGGATGATGGGCTCGACTTCTTGTCTTCTAGAATGCGCTTCCACAATCCCCTCAATTGTGTATAGCCTATGTCTTCAGATCTCGTCTTGAGACATGTCTGTTTCCTGTTGTTCATCCTCCTTGTATGTCGCGCAGTCTCATTGGGCTTATGCTCTGAAATTGCCTATGGGCACTTTGGGCCATGGTTGATGAATTGTTCATCAAAACGTTGCTCCGAGAGGAGCTCTAAGGTTAGATTCTACTGGAATATACAAGCATAATACATAGATTAAACTATAGAATAAACTAATGTATACGTACGAGTCTAAATGCTGATAGATAGGAAAGTGAAGAGCGGTTATTAGTCTATTCAATGTTTTATAAGCATCAAAGATGACCATGAAAAAATCAGAAGATGACCTTGATGATATATTTTGATTATGAGGATTATGGCACAACTAAGCTGACGATGACCAGAGAGAGAGACACAGACACAGAGACAGAGACAGAGACAGAGAGACAGACAGACAGAGCAGACAGAGACAGAGAGACAGAGACAGATAGACAGATAGACAGACAGACATGGAGACAGAGACAGACAGAGACAGAGACAGAGACAGATAGAGACAGAGACAGATAGTGACAGAGACAGAGACAGAGAGAGTGAAGATAGAGACAGATAGAGACAGAGAGACAGAGAGAGAAAGAGAGACAGAGAAAGACAGAGAAAAACAGAGCGACAGAGAGTATTATAGGTAAGGGAGGTTACGGCGGGACAACGTGTGACGGCCTCTAATCGATGAATGAATTATTCTTCTATAGCACAAAGTGTCTCCGTGATGCAATTGACATGCAGACACTTCAAACGCACTTACGCTGTAAAACTCAAATTCAATAAGCCTTAAAGGCTCTATATAAATGATAAAAAGCTTATTCTTGGACTCCAGCAGTCTACACCACATGTCATTGCATTTCCAACTATACCATGCACTGATGATGACAATGTTAACATACACAGAACTCAAACAGAATATATTTATATATCTGTGTGTGTTAATATATACGTATATATACAGGCCTATATCGCCTATTCTCAATATATTTAGATATGTGCATATCCTGCATATATAGTAAAATATTAGATCCAACCCACATACATATGAATATATTTATATATCAATTGTTTGACTGTTATAGGGTCTGGAGTAGGATTGCGTGCTCAGAGAACGCACCAGTGATTTCGTTGTCCAACGCATCGTCCAAATGACTGACTGTGGGCATCATTTGAATAGCACCGAGACTTGGGATGCATCTCCCCACACGTGCATTCACCGATCACAGGAAACGAACCACCCCCATAGATTTCAGGCAGCGTGGCTCCCCAGTTATTACAGCAGCAGGAGGAATGCATGCGGAGGAGTAGGGATGAAGCAGAATACGAGGAAGTGGGAGAGGAGGAGGACAAAGAGGAATAGGAGGAGGAGAGGAAGAAGCGGGGAAGACTAGAGGGATGAGGAGGAAGCCCAAGACGACGGAGTCTTACTCGCAGGACTTAGCAAAATGATCATTCCATTAAGTTGACGCCAAATGGTCTCAACTGGCAAATATAAAATTCACCTTGGCGGGTCCCTCGCTATGAATCACATAAACATCAGCCACACACACACACACACACACACACACACACACACACACACACACACACACACACACACACACACACACACACACACACACACACACACACACACGCACACATATAATACATAATCTACTCTAAATATTCACCCGAGACTGATAATTAATGTGTGTTTAACCGTCTGCAAAATAGACTTACAGACAGACAGACAGACAAAGACAGACAGACAGACAGTGAGGCGGACGTTTCTAAAGACTGTCCTTAGCCTACTTGTCATTCGGTCAGATAGTCAGATATATGCGGTTATGAGTGACACTGCTGAGACGGCAAAAGACCCAGTAGGCTTAGACTCATTTCGTGGCACAATGACCGTTGTTTGATTTGGATGTCAGTGTGACTGACACCTTGGCGTCTTCATAGTTCATACTTGGCTGCTATAGTTCTTGTTCATCCGGTGGGGCCGCGAATCTGGCAGCATCTAGGAAGATATCGAAATAATATCCACTCCTGCCTCCTCAGTATAGACCTACGACTATTTCCACTGGCTTTTGAAACTGTGGGCCTTATTAACAACGCTGGACATGCTTCTAAATCATGCACGGAGCTTGGCGCTTTCTATCGCATGTATCTGGAGATGCAAGAGAAACAAATCTTTTCCAGAATCTATCATTTGCATTCCAACGCTTTAATGCTGTCACCTTTCGCAGCAATTTCTCCCAGAGATGTTTCAAGTACTTAGTTTGCAAGTGCAAGAACAATAACAAGAACTTAGGTCGCAAGTACAAGCACGAGTATAGGTACTTTGGTCTCAAGTCCAAGTGGGAGTACAAGTACATATGGCTACTGTAAGAACAAGGACATATTTGCTTCTGTAACAAAGCAATGGTGCATTGCTTTTGCGAAATGTTAGGGATGTGAGCTTCTTGTCACTCAAATTCGATCGATGTGGTTTTAATATTAAACCTCCGTAGCTAAACACACGTTCAACAGAAGCAGGAACACTCAATGCTGTAAGTGTTGGCTCATAAAGTTTGCCAAGAAGCGCTCTATGAATAATTCTGTTAGCGATTTGTCACTCACTACTCACCGCTTCGGATAGAGTCTTTGGCTCTTTGCCAGTGTTTAACAAAGTTTGATGTTGGGCCGGGTTTATCTGAAATGACAGTTTTCTCACTATAAAAACTTAGCAGAAATAACATTTCCCTTGACAGTGAAATTATAATGACCAAAGTTTACCACTCTAGGAATATTAGTCTTTTTATTATGTTAGTATGCGGTCCATCTAAACAATTGGAAGGAAATCCACATGAAGATGCTGTCCAACATGTCCACTGTCCACAAAAGAACATAAGAGTTAATAACCAAATTAAAATGGAAAGCTAAATGGTGATCCTTCCGAGTGCCTATAACAACCTAAGTTGTTTCCAAGTGCTCAGGTCTCAAGACTGAGTACGAGTACAAGCACTTTGGTAGGTATCAAGTACAAGCACAAGTACTTAAATACTGTATTCGAGTTCTTTTCGAGTACAAGTACAAGTACCAATTGCTACATCTCTGCTTTCTCCCTGCCTAAAGTTGACAAGCTTAGACACCGCAGAAATGTAGCAATTTCCCGACGTTATTTTATATCCCGAGGGGTCATATGTATACCTCAGGGCGAAAATTATAATAGCAACGAGGCATGCGGTGTGAATAGCAGTTGGCCTTCGTCTGAGCGTTGATCTCTGAAGCCCTCGCCAATGTCACTGCTGGGATTTGGTTGGCCCTGGTGGCCACCACGGTTTCGTCTGCAAATTGGCTTTCTGACGATCCATTCATGCCATCGATGATATAGTCTCTGTCGGACCGTACAGAAAGCTGATGCTCCGAGTACTAAGGAGCCAAGAGGTTTATTTCGCTCATATGGCAAGAGACAAGACGGCGCTGCAACGATTCCCTCTCTGGGAGATAATGATCAGTGGCCTTCATACTGGACTTACTGGCGCTGCATCGTATATTGCTCACACAACAGTTTAGCTGAACCGCGGAAAAACAAGCTGGCCTTCATAAACCACAAAATAGGCCTACTCATGGTTGCCATCCACACATCTTTTATGTCCATCGTCTTCGAAACGATGGACACTATTAATTCTGCCGGGGTTTAGTCTTCATCCGTGAGGTTAGTCAACGCCTTTTGACCACCTCCAGCGGCTTCTCGTGATCTCTGCACACATTCATTCATTTATTCAGAGAATTTATATTGCGCCCCTTCAAGAAGCTACTCAGAAGCGCTCCCGGCCATGGCCTTCTAGATTATTGACAGGCCGTACACAAGCAAGCGTGACGTCACAGATGCCGGCCTAATGCATGTAGCTGTTGCTGCTTGGTTTGCGTTCAGATACCCCGTATTTGTAGTCTAAATAATTAATTAACGTAATAAACCAATCCGCGAAATATTATATTGTATTGTATTGGTTAATTTATATAGCGCCGCTCACAGCAGTGGCCATTCAGCAGCGCTGCCAGTGTGAGAACCCCTAGAGAAGAAGACGGTTTTGAGGAGGGAGAATGCTGTAGGAAGAGACCCAGAAAGAACGGTAGCACGTAGAGAGGAGGGAAGGGCATTCCATAGTTAGTTAGTAAGTAAGTAAGTATATTCTTTATTAAACCAATTGCATATCCACACTCTGGTGTACATACGTCTTCGAAACTGAAGAGAGAGAGCAGAGAATGTGATCCCTAATATATTTAGGAGCAATGCCCAATTTGGACTTCAGGACTAGGACAAGCAGCATGCAGGAGTAAAATGTAATATATGTTTATTGTTCAGAACAGGTTTTAGGTTAAAATCATGAAACAACAAGTACAGTGCAACGGGAACCAAGAAAAGCTAATAGCTTATACTAAGCTTGACCCCTCTTTCTTGAATATTGTTCATAAACGTATTTGATACTTAATTATGACTTCAATAATAGTAGTAATAATAACAACAATAACAATAACAGCAGTACATCATCACAATACCACCAATATCAATAATGACTTAGTAATAAACTTAATACACGTAGAAGACTGATAAGTAATGTGAGCATATTAAATGCAGGTACAGGTATATTGACCAAAAGCTACACATCAACATTAGAATATTTTAATAACAATACTTTTTTTAGTTTTTTCTTGAAAGTATAGAGACTATATTCCCTCTTAATATCATCCGAAAAAGAGTTTCACAATCAAGGACTAAGAATTCTGAAGCTATTAAATTGACAAGTAGTGCAGGCATGGGGACAACATATTTACTTTACCCATGAAGTATTAAGCTAATGAATCTGATATAAAATAATTTTTAAATATGGAAGGTAAGGTACTATTTCCAAACTTGAACATAAGCATTACAATATTTTAAATATGCAAGGTAAGGTACTATTTCCAAACTTGAACATAAGGATTACAATAGACACGTAGGACATGTCGTACATTTTTAGAATACAGAGTTTCTTAAATAAAGGGTTGGAGTGAGCCAAATAGGGTGAGTGGGAAATAAATTTGACATGCAGCTTTCAAAAGCTTCAGTATGTGACAAAATACAGTAATTACTAAACTTTTAATTTACATGACACATAGTAAAATCACAGACATTATAATTCTCAATGAGTTAGTGTTTTTAATTTTCTTTTTGCCTTCTGCTTCCCCACAGTGATTTTATCTGCTTCTTTCTTGCAGTAATTATTTAAAAATATGTTTGCCACATAGCTCAATGACATCTGTGCTAGAGACAGCATTGTTGTACCACATGTGCATTCTCCATCAACAGCACCAGACTTTTTTAACTGTTCAGTAGCTAATAAAATCAAAACATTTTTTTGACTGCCTACAGTCAAGAACTTTGTCTCACATTCTTTGGACACAACAATTTTGAAAACCATAAATGCTTGGGTCACAATCTCTAATAAAAAATCTGTGGGCTACTTCAACCCGCCACGATCGATTTCTGACAGATAACTATAATCACTTGAGCTAACATCAAACTTCAAAGTGTTGTCATAAACAAGCTCATATTTACATAATTCACATGCAATTTTCTGTCCAAGTTTGTATCCCACATATCCAGCAATAAAAAGTAAGGACTGGGACTCAGACTCTGTAATTTCAACGTCATCACACGCCATACAACTAGCCACCAGTTCCTGGACAATGTCATCTTTTACATCAATAGTATTTTCAACATTATCAGCTGCCTGCACAATGAAATATTTTACTGTAATATCGCCACGTGAAGCAGATACAACGTGAAGAATACTAACTATTTTCAACTTTTTTTCAGACTCCTTTATTTCCTGAACAGACACGTGAAAATTTGCCCCTGATAACTGCCGATACTGACTAAAACGGAATTCCAAACAGTCTGTTTGAAATTTGCCAGTCAAAACATAATGCACTTTCATATCAACAAGCAGATAACTAATCAGCTCAACAAAAGTCCCAACTGTATGTTTAAAAGCAAACAAAGTTTCATTAGATAAACACTGTTGTTGCCTCTTCCAAAGGGCTGTTTGAGGCCTTACCTGTAATGCATCCGCCTTTATACGATGCCTTAGGCTCTACATAAATTTCATCAAGAAGCAAGATAACATGTTTCTCATGATCTTTCAAAATTTCAGCCTTCTGTTTCAAATAGGTTACATGAGAATTTTCATTTAATCCACCAGACAGTGAAAAAACAGTAGACAGCCGTTTCAAATAAGAAACACTTGGCAAGATCAAAACAGTGTCACGCAAACGGCGATAAACAGTGGCAGATGCAGCAAAAAACCGGAAAGCTATACATAGCGTATCTGGACTGTACTTCATTTTGAAGCAAAAATCAGCGATATCTGTTCACTTAGAAATGTTAAGCGAGCCAACACATCGGCACCATAATCATCACTATCAGTTATCATTTCAGTTAGTTCATGTAAATCCTGCTTAACAACTTCTACTTGTTCCTTCACAGATAAACGACCAACATCAGTAGAGAAGTGACTAAGTACTGATGACAACTGTGACCAGCATTTAAGCAGACACTGCTTACCAAGGATCCAAGTCAAACTTTGACTGGTAACATGTGACTCACCTCTATAAACTTCAACATTCAGACTCCTCAATATTTTAATAGCTGTAGTAATCCGTGGCTTGTCAACGAGATCAACAGTATAAATACATAAACAATTCTTATCATGATGTGTAATCCACTGAGTGTCAGATAATGTTTTCACGAAGTCATCAATTTTTAACAGAAGCTCGTCATATGAAGAAATCTCGTCCTCTTGCATCCACTTCTGAAATTCTTCATTATCGGATTCTTTCGTGGAACCGTCAGTATAGATCCATCGGCACGAGTTGCAGTATCCACTCTTATTACGAATTCAGGTACAAAATGTTTCTCGCACACGACAGTCTTGTCACAGACTTCCAATCCTTCCCTAGGAATCATTCTCAGCCATTTTTCTTGCGAAGTTCTGGGTCACTAGGGAAACGAAAAACACTGACTTTCTCCTCTGCGTGTTCTTTCGTTTTGTGGTAGTTTCCACGGCAGTTCGGGACACAGCATTTCTGCGGCATTCTTGAAGTCTGTAAGGAAATCATTCAAAATCGAATAATCCACAACACAGCACATCAGTACTTATTAATTTGCACTGTTAAAACTTAAAAATCCCGTTCATAACGTTTATAGGTAAGCTTATTGCACAGTGTACATATGGTAATCTATCGTTTTGCATCCCTTATTATGTACATATAGTTTCATTGTTTCACAATCCAACTTCTATTTAAGCAAGAATTATTTTCATCAATACAACTTATATTTAAGCAAGAATTAAAATGGGCGAATAATTTGGGACTGTAAAACGATAGATTACCGTACATATTGCGGCAAGCATTTAGTATCGTGGTGCATGTATTTTTCTCCCGTAATTTTAGGCGTCGTGAGAGTCGGTTAGGGTCAGGTTACGCGTCGTGAGGGTCGGTTAGGGTCAGGGTTAGGGTTTGTGTCGTCTTTAGAAAACATCGTACCTTCCGCGGAGCATGGCAAAAAATACCGTCGCACGCCCGAAAATACATGCACCACGATACTAAATGTTTGCCCATATTGCCACATGAGACGCATACGCTTCATATACCGCTCAGATACATGTTCGTATATTCATCTATTCTACATACACTGACAAATTATTTAGCCATTGCAACAGCGGTAACTCATGCAGACGGCCGAGGAGTCTAGGTTGTACAGAGGGTCAACTTTAATATGCCCTACTCATTCTTGTAGTTAGTAACCAAGGGTTTTTTAGTGTGCAGTACTGCAGTTCTACACAAAAAGGGCATTTCTAAATGAATTAGTGCAGCTGTAAAAGCATTTTTGTGCAGTAAAAAATAGTTTAAAACGTTCCCTGTCGTCTGCTTGGAAAAATTTACCAGGGTTTAGAAGGGATTGTGCAGTTCTAAACATTCCTTTAAAAAAAGGCCATTTCCGATTTCGTTAACCTTCCGATTTATAACTTTTACGTCTTCGTTAGTGTAATACATACCTCAGTATCTTCCGGCGAATCAAATCCAAACAAGTAATAGCGTAAATGCGAGATTTAACGACGATTTCAAGTCAAAATCAACACATACTCGATTCGAATCAGCCTCGCAATGCAAATGGCGACGCTTCGGCCGGCACTCGTGACGTCACAGGCTGCTCCCAATGGCTTGTGTACGGCCTGTTAAATCCAGAGGGCCATGTCCCGGCCCAGCCACGACTAAAGAAAAGACTTGTGGGATACAGCGCATTATGCAGCTAGCATTTCAAGGCAAGTTAGTTGCGGAGGACGAGGAGGTCTGATTGTCAAGATACGGCTAATAGTTCCTAGAGTAATTTTTGTGTTCCTGAGAGATTACTCTAACTTCGGGTAAAGAGAAAATAATAGTTATAATATTAATGATAATGATAATAATCGCAATAATAACAACACCAGCAACAATAATATTGATGATGACGATGATGATTATGATTATTATGATGATTTTGATGTATATAATGAATATGATTATTATGATGGTGATGATGATGATGATGATGATGATGACGATCATAATCATCATCAAAATCATGATCATGATGTTGACGACGGTGACGACGACTGTGATGAGGATGATAATTATGATGATGATCATCATGATCATGATCATGATCATAGGCCCTATGACAATAAAGCATCTGCAAATTCTAGTCATTCCAGCTGAGTGCTCCCCTAGTACCCCACCCTACTTTTTTTTAATCCTGATGGATCACATGTACCTCGGGGCAAAAAAACAAAAGCAAAACAAAGAGTAATAATAATAATTCTTCCCATCGGTCTATAAATGTACATGATGGCTCCTCTATGATATGATCATCTACCCAACTGCTAGCAAATCTTTCTAAAACTGAGCCTGCTATAAACCAATTTATGTACGATACTCTTTAAAGTCTCTGTCCGTCCGTCCGTCCGTCCGTCTGTCTTCGGTCTTTCGTGTGTTCATTAATTTATATTCTTTTTGTGACATTCAGCTTCCTAACGTTCTACTAGTTCAGCGGTTTTCAAACGGTGGTACGCATACCATTAGTGGTGCGCCAGCTGTGGTACGCGAAAACTTCAAACAAATTTAAATGTTCTGAGTTTATACCCATCTTTCTTTGATTAGCTATACGCCTACTCAGCGTCCACAATGCCCTTCTTTTTCTTTAAATTTTCTGTGTTTGTGTCCATCTTTCTCTGATTAGCTATTCCATGTCTGCCCGTTGTTTTTTATCTGACCTTTCCTGGTGCTACGCCAGTATTCTGTCTGTCTGTCTGTCTGTCTGTCTGTCTGTCCCTCCTCCCTCTCTCTCTCTCCCTCTCCCTCTCTCTCTCTCTCTCTCTCTCTCTCTCTCTCTGTCTCTGTCTCTGTCTCTGTCTCTGTCTCTGTATCTGTCTGCCTGCCCGTGTAGACTATAGGCCTTATTCCATTCTTCCTTTTGTTTAAAGGCCCATTTCTTCTTTACGAGCTTGTTTGCTAACGCTCATGCTTTTAGTTTTTGTGTCTGTCCGTCGGTCTCTATTTTCAATCGTTTGCGTGTCTCATTTATTCTTTTTCCCTATGCCTAGGCACTTGAAGAATCCTCTTCGTCCATATCTTAGCAATCAGCGATCTATAACTGTCTGATTAATAATCACAGCTCCACTCTTCGTGGTTAATTGCGTACTTACGTGCAGTGGAGAGGAGCAGTCGTTAGGAATGCACCTGAGTATCTTGGCCAACGACTTTATCAACAACAAGCAGTAGAGAAGTCTGTGAGCAGAGAATCCGCAAGATATCCACGTCATCCACGAGTCAATCTATATAAATACGAAACGCACGCGAAACATGCAAAACAGACATCTGCGTTCATTTCACATACATTATCGTGCACATAATTATATACATGTATGCATTAATATATAAAATACATATATAATTATATATATATAATTATATAGTCCTTGTGACCTGCTGTCCCTAGTTGAATTTCTTGAGCTTCGTCTATAATGCCTCGTGCATTGTAGAGATACAACAAATGAACGAAACAGCGAATGTTTCGTATACCATTCATATCCGTCGTCCTTATATATATAGACGAGTCAGTCGCATATGCATGCAACGTTACAGAGGCGCTTGCATGCAAACATACACAAGCGCATTCATCCATTCTCTGTTACTATAAACTTGCAAAAAATGTATAACAGGGCACAACTGCACATGTATTAAACATATATAATATGTATACGTATATTATATATATATATATATATATATATCTCTAAATGTATACAGTCGGCATAAATGCCGCATAATAGCAGCCAACTGACTATATACATGTTCGAAAAATGTACTTTATGTCCAGCGTTTATCCATTTTCCTGTAGCCCCATGCAGATCCATATTGACATTTGTAGAGTGACCTTTAACAATTTTTCAGCAAGTCGTATACGTTCGAACGGGCGAATAAATTGTTAAATTTTTCCTTACTGCGAGCTATCGAATGTTCCTTGTAGAGCACTCAACCCGCATTGGATGTACATTGCAGGACTTCAGGCCCAGCCTATTATAGTTCTTTATAAGATCTAAATATAGGTTAGACGTATTTATGGCCCAGTGTATACGACAACCTTTTTCAGCGCAAACGTGTGTGCAAACGCAGCCAAAGGTCCTTTGTTTTCACCAGATTCTGCAACACTTGGCAACACATGCAGACGCGGATGTAGCCACATAAGAAACGTAATAAACCGATTAATAGACCGATAGCCAAGTTAGAGCACACAAGCATCGTCTCTTTGAAGGTCTCTCTGCAGGTTGACGGACTCAGGTCTGCAGGTTGACGGACTCAGGTCTTCCCTTGACCATCTCTTTCCGTACGTAGCAGCGCTCGTGAATAAGCTGGTGCCCTTAGCGCTTTATAAATTTAGAGTTTACTATTACAATTACAATGACAACCCATCGATATCTTGGCCATGCATGCTTAACTCGACGCCCATGCAGAGTCAATCAAACCTGTGTCATATGAGTAAATCTCAAAACGGATATATTCGAAATGTCGACGGAGTACGAAACAAAGTTCAAGTCGTCTGCTTAGGGTTCGTCAGTCTCCTTATAGACTAATTCAGTGCTTCCCAAACTTTTCAGTGCAACGGACCGGCAGGAATTAACTTTCAGTGTCACGGACCGGCAGGAATTTTTCCACTGCAGGAGGACCGGTGCCAAATTTATTAAATATTATTATTTCTCTGTTTCGTTTTCGATCACTTAAATTCCTCAAATATTATTTTCAATGCATGTTTAGCCAGTTATATAACTCCATTGCCCTTTAACTGCTATACTACTATAAGCTTAAGTCTTTTTGTTATGACTTTGAAAAATATAGGAATCGTCATTTCTTGATTCCGAGACAATTTGACCAGTTTATTGACTCACTTTGCGGACCGGCAACTGAGGACTCGCGGACCGGCACTGGTCCGCGGACCACCACTTTGGGAAACACTGGTCACTAATTAACGGAAATGTACGTAAGTCTGACGTGTTACCTAGAACGTACACTATAGTTGAACCCGTCGGCAACACTCGGTATAGCCATTGGCTATCGTCTTTATTGAGCGGCAACGCAGCGAATACTACAGTAGCACCCACGAGTATACTCAATCTATACTATAATAAATTTCTATTATATATAGGTCTATATATGTACAATCTATACTATAATATATTTCTATTATATATATTGTTGGGAGACCTTCCCAACCGAGACACTGTTGACGGTACTTTGTCCTAGATTGAAGAGACATTCTGGATAAAGCTAAATATATTTAGTATTGAACTGAACTATATATTGAAAGTAGGCGTGATGTTATGCTTACTAGAAATATACGAATATCGTTACTGTAACAGAGACAGAAAATAGGATAGTTGATGAACTATATCAGGTATAGTTAAGAAGGAGTGTTCTCTCCTATTTAAACCAATGTAAAAGATTCGTCGTCGAAGCTTGGCAGTTTTCGTTAGGCCTGTTGCCGTGTGATGTCGAATTCTCAGTAGAACTGACCAAGACTTCCATGTACTAGATAAGTCTAGTTAACTAGTTAAACTGTTGGTTTCGTGTCCGCTGTGGCCAACCAAGTTGTTTGTTTGCTGTGCAACGTTCTCGAGATCTGGAGACGTGTGGAGCTGATGTGCTACGATAAGGTTGTATGTGTGTTACTATTACGGATTTTGTTTTATAATATACATTCTATTTTACCCTAGACACGAGTTTTTCTTCATTCGTAGAGTAGCACCTTACATTTGGGGGCTTCGTCCGAAAGTGACGATAAGGCGAAAAGTCTAAAAGCGAAAATTTTGTAGGGACTTTTCTAAAAGAGTCTAGAGACAAAAGTTGGGAAATTAAACCTTTGAAAAGGAAATTTCGTAGTGAAAGTTTTGGCAACAGAGCTAAGAATAATTTGAGTAAGTCTAGAATAGACTAGAGAATAAGCAGGCAAAATGGAGTCGCCTGTAGCAGGAAAAGCGTTAACGCTTGAAGATGTCTTTGACTGTTCGGTTGAAGAATTAAAAGTTGAGTTAGAACGCTTAGGTCAGGAAACAAAAGGCTTAAGTAAAGCACAGATGCAAAAGAATTTAGCAAAGTTAGTATCTCCGTCTAAGGCTATGCGTGAGGAGTGGAAAATAAAAAGTAAGTCTTTGGAGTTAAAAGCAGCAAAGGAAGCAGACGAGGCGGAAAGACAATTTAAGAGAGAGGAAGCAGAAAGACAGCAGAGAAAGGAAGAGCGTGACTTGGAAATGTTTAAACTTAAGTTAGAAGCAGAAGCTGAAGCAAGAAGGTTAGACGCAGAAGTTGAAAAACGTAAAGCTAGAAGCAGAAGAAGCTGAGCAACGTAGAAGAGAAGCAGAAGCAGAAGTTGAAAAACGTAGAGAAGAAGCAGCAGCTGAGCAACGTAGAGAAGAAGCTGAACAACGTAAAGTAGAAGCAGATGAAAGGAGAATAAAATTGGAAGCTGAAGTATTGGAGAGAAGATTGAGAATAGAAGCAGAAGCAGCTCAGAGTAAGCTACAGTTGGAATTGGAAGTGCAAGAAAAAGATAAAGTGAGACAACATGAGTTGAAATTGAAAAAATTGGAAAATAATGTAATTGAACATGAGGACATGGAGCAGGGTTTTCGAATGTCTAATGCAGTAAAATTTGTTCCGAAATTTGATGAATTAGATGTTGAACATTACTTGTTGGCATTTGAAAAAGCAATGCAAATACATAAATTTCCAAAAGATAAATGGACGGGACTCATTCATACTCAGTTAACTGGCAAGGCACAGAAAGTGTTCTCAGAGCTCAGTGTGGAGGAATGTCAAGACTATGACATTCTGAAGCAAGCATTGTTGAGAGCTTATGCTCGTGTTCCGGAATTTTATAGAAAACGGTTCAGAACAATGAGAAAAGGAAATTTGGAAACATATTCAAATTTTGCTTTTCGAATGAGTTTGCCATTTAACAGTTGGATTGAGGGGGAAGGTGCTACGAAAGAAGTGGATAAACTCATTGAAGTTGTGAAGTTGGAACAATTTGTGAATTGTTTGCCAACAGAACTTCATAGATGGGTGATTGAAAAAAAACCTGGGAGTTTGAGTGAAGCAGCCACGTTAGCAGATGAATTTGCTATTTTGTACAAACCATTTAAAGTGGAAACATTTGGGTTCAGAGGTGAAAATAAGGAGGATTCATATATGGAAAAAGGAAATTGGGGTCACTCGTTAAATTCACCGAAATTTGAAAGAAAACAGTGGAATTCAGGTTGGCAATCACCTAAAAGGACAAATAAGTTGGCTTTTCCTAGAAGTTTGGGATCACCAGCAGCTTGTGGGTTTTGTGGAGGAAAAAATCACGTGGTTTCAAATTGTTGGCATTTGAAAGGTAGAAATGAGGTTAATGGGCAACGAAATTTTGAAACTAACATAAAATCAGTTCAGTTAGTGGGGAATGACAACTGCTTTACTGAAAACTCACAAGGTTCAATGCATGTGCATGATAGTTATAGACCTTTTTGTTCAAATGCATGGTTGTATGGGCATGAAGGTACACGGCGTCAGATAGTTTTGCTAAGGGATTCTGGGTCTTTGCAAACATTGGTCAGCAAGGAAAGATTAGGAAGTGATGAGTTTAAAGATACAAAGGAAAATTGTTTGATTCAGGGTGTTGTTGGAGATCCTATTGAAATTCCTTTAGTGGAAATTAACTTGGATTCGGAACGAGTGAAGGGAAAATTGTTATGTGGCTTAATTGATAAGTTACCTGAAGGAGTAGATGTGCTCATAGGTAATGATATTGCAGACTTGGGACCTATGGACATTTCTGTGGTAACTAGAGCACAAGCAGCATTGGATAGGGTTGTCATGGGAAATAAAGATGCCGTGAACGCTCATGCTAGTACACAGTTGGAAATAGTCGAAAATGATTTGGAGTTTTCAGGTGTTGATGAATTGTTTGACGAGAATGAAGTCATTAAGTCAAACATAGGAGAAGTTGTGTTTCGAAATGATGTAATTCAGTTACAACGCACGGATGTTGTGATGAAGCCATTGTTTGAGTTGGCTAAATCAGGACACTCGCAGCGTGAACAGAGTTGGTATGAAGTGTTTCAGGATGTCTTAGTAGATAATGAGCGAAATAAAATAAATGATGTGTTGGATTTAAAAGGTGTAAATGAATTGTGTGAAGAGAAGCTTGAAAGATTGTCGAATGTGAGTGAGATTGTGTTGTACAAGGACGTGATGAATGACGACGTTGAAAATGTTTTGAGGAATTCAGAAGTTGAATTGAAAACGTACGCAGAAGAGAAAAATGAGTTGTCTTTTGTCAAGTGCAATAATGTGGTGTCTTCAAGAAATTGTGTGAGATATAATAAGATTGAAGATGCGTTTACAATGGAAGACGTACAAAGGGAATTGTTAAACTTAAAGGAGTGCATTGTTGATGATATACCTGTTGTATGTTCCTTTTTGCTTGACGAGTCGAGGGTCGCGGAGATGAATCGAAGGTGTGTCGAAGTGGACAACGCATCGAATGAAGGTGTAAGCAGGTTGCTTAAAACAGTGGAAGTGGATGTGGATGTGCGAAAGGTACAAGATGTGGTGAAGAAGGATTTGTCAATATCAGGATTACGGAAGAATTGGTGTGTGAAAGAGTGGCGTAAAGGTATGTTGACTGAAGTGAATGTGAAATGGAAAATGTGGATATTCATGCATGGTTTCTTGAAACAGAGTGGTGAATGGCAAATATATAAGTGGTGGAGGTGCATTGCATTGGTGTTAGTACGAGGTACTTTGGAACATGCTTGGATGTTGATATGGTTGCATGTTGGCATGACTGATGGGTGTATGTCAGTATTCGTAGTACACATCGGTAATTGTACTGGGAGTGTGTGCTTTGTACAGTTTCAAAGGTTGACATACATGAAATGTTTGGTGTTAGTGTTAACAAAGTGTTTGGAAGAATGCAAAGTCAAAGTGAACTTGTGGAATGTTGAAGTTTTGTTTTGTGCACAAAATACAAAGGAAAGTGAATTGTTAAAAGAGAAATCTTATGTGGGTGTGTTAGATGTATATTTGCAGATGACTACCAGGATGAGATGTCAGGATGGGAGAAACGATGGCAGAAGATGTCGTGATCGACGAGTATGTTCCATTCAGAGGAACGTGACGGTGCTCGTGTTCTTCATGGTGGTGATGATGTTGTACGTGGATGCGAATGGTGGAACGAGGAATTCGATGCACGAGATGCGACGTGGAGCTTCTGGTGTGATGCGACTGACTGGATCGACGGATCTCAGTGGCATACAAGTTCGGTATGCGACCGAATTCAGACACAGTGTTTCGATGGAGGCCTAGAGTTACAACAGTATACTCTCGACATTAAGCATCGACCGGGAAAAGAGAACTGGATGCCAGATCTCTTGAGTCGACCGTCGCCTGTGGGATCTTCGAGTGTGTTGTTGGGGAGTTGAAGTTGGGGGTTTTGGTTGTGTTTTGCGTAGTTTCATTTGTCATGTTTTTGTGTTTTTTTTCGTTTTGTCGAAAACCGATAGGTTTTCTCTCGTAGTGGTTGGGGGGTATGTTGGGAGACCTTCCCAACCGAGACACTGTTGACGGTACTTTGTCCTAGATTGAAGAGACATTCTGGATAAAGCTAAATATATTTAGTATTGAACTGAACTATATATTGAAAGTAGGCGTGATGTTATGCTTACTAGAAATATACGAATATCGTTACTGTAACAGAGACAGAAAATAGGATAGTTGATGAACTATATCAGGTATAGTTAAGAAGGAGTGTTCTCTCCTATTTAAACCAATGTAAAAGATTCGTCGTCGAAGCTTGGCAGTTTTCGTTAGGCCTGTTGCCGTGTGATGTCGAATTCTCAGTAGAACTGACCAAGACTTCCATGTACTAGATAAGTCTAGTTAACTAGTTAAACTGTTGGTTTCGTGTCCGCTGTGGCCAACCAAGTTGTTTGTTTGCT
This sequence comes from Aporrectodea caliginosa, assembly GCA_020284085.1. Lineage (NCBI taxonomy): Eukaryota > Metazoa > Annelida > Clitellata > Crassiclitellata > Lumbricidae > Aporrectodea > Aporrectodea caliginosa. Next base: position 209,424 of record JACEVL010000886.1, read on the forward strand.
GTGCAACGTTCTCGAGATCTGGAGACGTGTGGAGCTGATGTGCTACGATAAGGTTGTATGTGTGTTACTATTACGGATTTTGTTTTATAATATACATTCTATTTTACCCTAGACACGAGTTTTTCTTCATTCGTAGAGTAGCACCTTACATTATATATATATATATATATATATATATACAATCTATGCAATAATACATTTCTATATGTGTATATATATATGTATTAAACTATGACGCGAATGATTAAGATCTGACCTGATCCGAAGGCTTTTACTCCGGCCAATGCTGCTGTATTATAGGTTGGACTCTGCAGTGTAGCTCATGAACGCCGCGACATATGCGCCGACCGACTGCGTGCGTGCGTGCGTGCGTGCAGGCAGAGTTTCCGTGTATAAGACGCGGGTTATACTCTGCAACATTTCAGGTAGGAATTCCCCTTTGGCGTTTTTTCTTCATTCGATGCACGTTTCCGACGGCTCTGCTGCAGCAGGCAACGGACGGGTTTTGGGGGCTTTTGCCGCGATGGGTTTCTCGTATAAGACTGATGGGTTGGTCTGCGGTACGCGGTCGCTCCGGGCGATGCCAACGAAATCTGTTGACTTGGGATGGATCAATGGCTCAACCGAACGTCCAGGCAACTCTAATCCTTTGAATCGTCAGTCCACTTCTCACCGGCTGGTGCAGCCATTTACAATTATACATCTTGTATTTATAGCAGCCAATTATAATGGCCACATCGGGCCCCCTCGTGGCTGAATCTGCGTTGGCGCCGCGGGGATCCCCTCTGTGCGTGTATGTGTGGTTCCCTTTTTGTCCACTGGTCTCTTGTATCTGTCTGTCCCGTTGCATGTCCACTTGGTCCTCCTGCTCCATGCACTCTGCAGGCCGTAACGACCGTCTTTTCGGTGTTGTTCGAGTGCTCGCGTCCTCTCTTCGTCCCGCGCGGCGGCGCGGCGGCGGCGGTCGGCGGCGGCGGCGTCGTGGATCGCTCTCGCTCCGTCTATTCCAGTTGCCCGTCTCTCCATCACTTCGCTGCTCACGAACGGAATTATAGTCTCGCAGAATTACGACACCAACGTCTGCCTCGCAACGAATGATTATCAGACTCATTTGCTGAGGACGACACGACGCTACTTGATATTCCTACTGGTCAAACATTTTAATTGAAGCACCTCCCGCCCCGAGATGAGAGACGTTCTGCCTAAATTCTAACATTATATTCATATACCCATATATATATATATATATATATATATATATATATATATATTATAGTTATATATTATATATATATATATAGTTACAACCAGAAAAGCTCACTAGGCTTAGAAAATACATTTATACCTCAAGTAGGATACGAACCGACACAGACATCAAAACAGCAGCTCGAAAGTCTGATCAGTTCGACAGCACACCTTAAAGAGCAGCCATTCTGTATAGGTTGCAGAAAACTCTACCAGAAAGCTATACAACGACATCAAAACTAAAGAAGTAACCTGGTGCATGCGGTTCTACAAACTTGATTATACAGTCTTGGTCTTAGAGTTGGTATACCCTAACACAAAACACGATCTCGTCAGATCAGAATCTAAACTAGCATACCAAGTTCGACGAAACTCCCTTAGACATAACTTAAGCTTTTATAAACTTCTATGGCCGCTAGATGGCCAACACAAAACCAGTCAAGCATAACTATAAAGCATGACCACAGTAGGCTACAGACTTATGTCAAACAAACCACTGCTAAATAAGCAGAATATACATAGGCCTAGGTGCGCATTTATGCCTACAAGTTCTTACATATTTTAGCTTATATTATATTATTATTTATGTTATTATATATATTAGTACATATTTATGTATATATGTATGTATATATTATATATAATATATCATATATGAGCATGCACGCGTTACTTTTATATGCAGAGTACCGGGTATACAGAATTAGTTTATACCTCGACATGACGCGCAGCACGCAAGCGTGAAGCGTGTATTGGTCAGGAAAGCTTTCGGATGGACCCCGCTGCTTCGAAGGACGGAGCTGGCTTTTGACGAGCAATAAACGAACCGTCGACTGATGAACGTCGGGGTGGGGTGGGATGCTGAATGGCTGCTGATGCTGCTGCTGTGGCTGAGTAAACCCTTCGATGTTATAGACTTGGCTAATTAGGCTGAACAAACGCAAGCAAATGCAGGCATTCAACTTGCAAGACACGTTCATACGGACAAAGCCCATATGCGCGTGTCATGCATGTACATTGGCCTCTAAGCATTGCACACATCGTGAACGTCTCATGCAATGTGAATGTGAATGACTGATAGGCCTGTAATGTTACAGGAGACACGTTTTTGTGCAATGTGCATGTCATCGAAAGTAACTGAGTTGCTGCTGAAAAAACTGAAAAAACTGAGTTGCTGCTGTCCACCTCTTTATATATTTTACCAGTGAAAAACATAACCGGTGATTTTAAAGTTTAATTGCAACCATCTTTATGCCATCTTTAGATGTCTTGGCTGACTTTAGCTGCAGGCATGAGTGTTTATATCATCTAAATCTTTCCATTTAGATGTATAATATTATATGCTTTATCTGAGGGGTGCATGCATTACATTATGTAGGGTATACGTGTAATTAATCAAACAGATAAGAGCATCTGCACGATACCTCATTCTAACAATAGGCCCTAAAAAGACAATGCACGGCAAAACACCGGTGATTGCATATTATAGGCCTACGCCTTCCTACGTGTTGTAAGGCTGAAGTCGGTTACTAGGTTGTGTATAACGGATCAGTGAAATAAACATATTCTCCTATACCCCATTCAAACAGTACAGTTAAACTCTCTTCTCTCTCTCTCTCTCTCTCTCTCTCTCTCTCTCTCTCTCTCTCTATATATATATATATATATATATATATATATATATATATATATATATATATATATGCCTAGCATAACTCGAACAGCTGCTTACAGTTGCATCCTTGCATATGATGTAGCGCCATTTTGCATATTGCATATAGGCAACGTGAAATAGACTTTCTGCACCAGCTGGAGAATGACGGTTCCAGTGGGTCTTCGTTTAGGTTGGGACGAATTCCGGTTAGGACATGCATGGAAAATGTTGGACGTCACCAGTCTGCCACATGTATAGGAATAACTCAGAGGAACCGACCCTCCCCTTAGAAATTGCACCACAGTAAATTATTCTCGTCAAGTCATCATATCAGATATACCTACATACATGCATACATACATACATACATACATACATACATACATACATACATACATACATACATACATACATACATACATACATATATACATACATACATACATATACATACGTATACATACATACATACGTACATACATACATACATACATATACATACATACATACATGTCATACATACATACATACATACATACATACATACACACATACATACATACATATATACTTATACGCATATACATAATATGCATACTGTATACATGTATCATCGGCTAAGGCTTTATCACTGAAAATAACAACGTACATAACATACAAGTATACATGTCTATCGATCTCTGTTTTGCGCATATGCAATTACGCAATGTTCCCATTAGCAGAGCCGGATTAACCTATAAGCGAAATAAGCCATGGCTTAGGGCCCCACAACGTGTTGAGGGGCCCCAACTGTCAGGAAATATAAAATCAGATGGTACAAAGGTCCTATTTGACATGGCTTAGGGCCCCACAACGTTTTGAGGGGCCCCAAGTGTAGGAAATAATAAATCAGATGGTACAAAGCAAAGGTCCTATTTGACAATTTTCTTCTGAAAAAAGATGGAAAAGCAAAAAAAAGTCATCAGAAATTTTTCAAAGTAATAAACATGGTTTTTCTCCAAATCTGGGAAAAAAATTTGCAGGCTTTCCGGTTAGGGCCCCCGGATGTCTTAACCCGGCCCTTGGCTTAGGGCCCCTGAAAGTCTTAATCCGGCCCTGCCCATTAGACTGCTGAAACTATTTATGTAAGAGCCATAGTTAGGTCTGTACACAGGTCTATATATATACAAACTGGCCAAATAAACTACGCTATCTTTTGCCGATCTCGACCCGTTTTCACTGCACGATGATTATCAATATCTGAGAGCTGTTACTACAGGCTTTCGCTGGTCATCGATCGACCCACTTGAAATTTGTTGTAGGCCTAAACATTAAATATTCTATGTAATAGTTTTCAATTTCCTAAATTTCCTAAACTAATTCCCTTCGAGTTTATCAGGCGGCGAAGGAGAGGACTGGTCACCCTCACCCCCACCCCTACATTCTGAGTGAACAGAATATTAAATTCCTGCACCCATGGCTGTCTCTCAGGACTAGCTTAAGGGACTCCTCTCCTCCTTTTCTTCCTCCTCCTCCTCTTTTCTTCCTCCTCCTCCTCTTCCTCTTTCTCTTCTTCTTCTTCCTCCTCCTCTTCCACTCTCTTCTTCTTCCTCCTCTCTCTTCTCTTCTTCCTCTTCCTCCTCCTCTTCTTCTTTTCTTCCACCTCTTCCTCTTTCTTCCTCTTCCTCCTCCTCTTCTTCTTATCTTCCTCTTCCACTTCCTCTTCCTCTTCCTCCACTTCCACTTCCTCCGCCTCCTCTTCCTCTCTTCTTCCTCTTCTTGTTCTTTCTCTTCCTCCTCCTCTTCTTCTTCGTATTCTTCTTCGTATTCTGCTTCTTCGTATTCTGTGCCTACAGTCTTATGCAGCCGTAATTCTATATTGCGGCCATTGATGAAAATAGAGGTCCACTTTTATTGGGCCACAGTGTACTATCATCTCGGCGCGCTCTGCCTGACTCGTAGGGATAACCGCCGGGAGGCACGATGAAATCTGTGCTTCGATCGACAGAGGTCTGGCAGAGACGAATTACCGATCGCGGTTCGATACCACACAGGCTCTGCTCTAGCTCCGAAATTATACGTAGAAACAATGGCACCTATTGGGCCTATTTATACATCTGAGCAAGCGAATTTACGCAGTTGCAATTTCTATTTTATTTCCACAATCGACACATAGACCCATATATATGCTGCTTATAAGACTACGTCATCAGTTTACGAGGAGTTATTCGTAATCGTAAATTCGTAATCGTCATCTCGAGAATTCTACTGCGTTCAAAAAGGCGCAGGCCTAGTTGCGGGAACCAGCTTATTCACAGGCTCTTAGTCACAACAAAATCGATAGAGTGACGGCGGGGTCAAAATCGGTTCCAGCTCAAGATTCATAGGCCTAGATCTATAGGGCCTATGGATCTTGACATGGAATGGATCTTTTGGATGATCCTGTGGACCTTGGCCTATTAATTGGCCTTGTTACAGTACAATAGGGCCTACAATGCTCGTTTATTGAAATTCAAAAGCTCAACTTCTACAAGCGGTTCGGGGCTTCTACAAGTAGGGCCGCAGGTGTTCTTATACAGGATGCGGGGTAATTGCGATCGTCCTAAAAGTTATGCGTCCTTGCTCGGAGGTTATGTCCACTATTGCGGGGTGGGGGGAGTAAATTTCGGAGAACATGGTAAGGTTCTCTTATGATAGCTTGAAAGAGCCTATTGTCCGACTTCATGGACAGTTGAGTGGCTCCTTCAGCAGTGAAAGGCAGGTGGACCTAAAAAGCCCTCAGTACCAGCAGTGTGATTCTCGTTAACACGATAACGAAAATGTTCGTTAACGAAAATAAAATGATTTCGTTAACGATAACTATAACTATAACTAAGAAATATAATTAACTATAACTATAACGAAAATAACAATAACGAAAATTCTACTTTATTTTCGTTAATACAAAAAAAATAGAAAGTGCAATATGGACGATTCGACATACATAAGAACGTAACAAATATACGCTATAAGTATAATAGGCCTAGCCTATGTTCGCCCCGAATAGGCCTATTTCATGTGTGAATTAACCCTGTAGTAGTGCGGCATTTTATTATAAACTGTTTTGTAAAGTTTCTATTTCATTGCGATTGCGACCAAAGTTGACTAGCGCAATATCATAAAATTAGTAGTCATAGTAATCTTGTAGTCAAAATGTCTCTGAAGTTTTTGAGCGGTCGCAAGCGTGGGAATGGAGTGATTGCACGCATTGTACATAATCAGTAATTTGTTGCTTTTCTGGCTCTCTGTGTACAGTATTTGCTAAAATATTAGTAAACTATGAAATTGTCTTCTACATTAGCACAGGTATCATTTAGTCAGCAAGTTCATGTAACTTTAATTATTGATTTTTTTATTATGCAATTTGTCAGTTACTTTGGAAAGTCGTGTATTCATGAAGCTGAATGCACCCATGCTTCAAAGGCTTTCAAAGCTCTGAGAAAATTGTGAAACAGCGTGTTCGCACAATTTTGCTAATAGACTTAAATTATTGTAACGTAGTGGTAACTAAAATTAACTAAAATAAAAATCCATTAACTATAACTATAACTAAAAATAATACTAACTATAACTATAACTACCGTATAATTAAAATTTAAAAAAACATTAACTATAACTGTAACTAGGCCTATAACTAAAATAAAATCTGTAAGGAGAATCACATTGAGTACCAGCACACCTTCCTGTCTTCATGCACTACTAACTTTACTAACCTTACCTTAAATAACTCTTAATCTAAAGAAATTATCATTTTCCGCCCATAACACGAATTTGACCCTCCACCGCCATTACCTAGTATTACCCGAGTTAAAACTTTGAAAATACTGGGTGTCATCCTTCAAGATAATCTCAGACTTACAGCCCATATAGACTACCTCACAGCAACTTGCTCCTCCTCTTTTTATCCATCTACTTTAACTTAGGAAATCTTGAATGCTTGAATAATGTATGTATGTTTGAGCCACAGGCTAAAAAGTCAAATCTTGCGACGACTAATTCGATCACTTACAATCATTCAATCGTCCTGAAACTTGGCAGATAGACTCGCCCTCGCAGACACTTCATTCTATAAAAATTTCAAAAAAGGCTAGCTTATAGAATCGGGGACTCAACTTTTCGAATCGGGGAATCAACTTTTCCGATACGCAGCGTTGCCATTGGCCGCAACAAAAACGGGCGCGCTGCCTGATTAAACGCACGCTATGACGTAAAATAAACGCGGACTATTTTCAGAGTACACGTTATAGGATAGTAGATGGATATAGTAAAAAACTTTGTTTTTACGGGCTGTATTTTATTATGCTCTCAGAAAGCTCGAAACCCATGGCCTTTCTTCCTCATCCATCCATAATGTAACCAAAGCCACTACCGTTGCTAAACTTCTATATGCCTCCCCATCGGGGTATAAACCTATGTTGGTTCAAGAGCTATCTTACAAATAGGCAACAACTTGTTGTTTGCCAAGGGCGCTTATCTAAACTAAGATTGGTCAAATTCGGAGTTCCTCAGGGATCTATCCTTGGTCCTCTACTCTTTTTGTTATTTATCAACGACCTTCCAAATGCTTCAAATCTTGTGGATTTTATACATTTCGCCGATGACTCTAATGTATTTATCTCCCACAAAACTTATGAAGGTTTGTTCGAACTAGCGAACCGGGAATTACAGAAAATTACAGATTGGTTTAAAAGTAACAAGTTATCATTAAACTTAAGTAAAACTAGTTATATTCTTTTCTGTTCACATAGGAAAAAAACTCCCTCCTTACAGGGCGTACTTCAAGTCGACAACTTTCTAGTTCCCCAAGTAATATCGGTTAAGTTTCTAGGAGTCCACTTGGATCAACACCTAACCTGGAATATTCATATATCTCACATAGCCTCTAAGATCTCAAAAAACGTGGGTATATTATCACGTAGGCCTATCGCTTATATACTACCTATACGCTTACGGTTAAATCTCTACTATTCACTCGTTCATCCATACTTGTCATATTGCAATATGGTTTGGGCTTCCAATTATGCCTCTAGACTAAAAAGACTTGTCGTTCTTCAAAACAAAGCTGTTAGAATAATCTCAGGGTCATTTACTTATGAGTCCACCTCTCAAATTTTCCACAAATTCAAAATTCCGAAACCTGAACAGATTAAAATCATCCAAATCTGTGAGTTTATTTTTAAATATAGGTCACATATGCTGCCACTTACTTTTGATGGTTATTTCCACTCAACCTCAGAAATTCACCGCTACGCAGTAAGATCTTCTGCAAACCTTAGAGGCATCTCCACTCGCACCAATTCACGAAAATTCTCCCTAAAAAACGCTGGCCCCGCGATATGGAATGATCTCCCGCTCCAACTCAGAAACGTCCATAGTTTCCTTTTGTTTAAAAGCCAACTACGCATGTATCTCTTCTCTCGGTTGTTTCTTAAGTTTATCTTGTGTGCACGTTAGTTATAACTAGTTAAGAGTTGTTCTTTGATAAATCATTCTTTGAAAACAGAGACTTCTAGATATTTTCCGACCACCTTATCATCAGTATTACTTTACTTTAGGGTGACCCTTGTTAGCGGGGCTTAGGCCCTTTTAGGACTCCCCTTTGAACCAATATCATCATTGTTTATCATCGTTACTGTCAATTACTTTGTTCAATTGGTTTCAATCAAAAGCGTGGTTATGGCTATGGTTATGGTTATCCTACTGGGGTCTCACGCTGGCTTCCGATAAAGAACGCCTGGAAAACTCCTAAAAAGAGCCAAATTCTACCTAGAGCTAAAAAAAAGAGCCAAACGCCAGGTTACCATCCTTTCCAACAGTCTCTGAATTTGCCAATAGGTCTATAGCCGATTCGAAACTCCTTTTCTCCATATTACACAACCCCAAGCATGTACTTCATCAACTCCTACCTCCACTCCGACCCCTCTCCGCTCACCAATTAAGACCTAGAGCACACAACCATACTCTCCCAGCCTCCCACCCAAAGACAACTTACAATTTATTCCCAGATCCTTGTATAAAAATATTTTACTAGTTCAATCTAAATTTTCTAATTAACTTTAATTCTCCATTATCACTCTTGTTAGCATTTCTGCGTTTTTGTCACATTGTTTATCTCGAATATATATATATATATATATATATATATATATATATATATACCTGATTTATAATCTGATTTATAATCAATCAATCAATATTCGTTTAATCATGAAACCAAGCTGTCACAGACGCAACTTTGTTACAGGCAGTAGGCTAAATATCTAATGGCTTGTTAATGACATTATATTTAGATTTTAGATTTGATTGATTGATTGATTGATTGATTTTTTATTTATTAGTTGAATTGTCTAATTCAACCAAAGAAAACCCAATATACACCATCTAGCGAATTATTGGTCAGTTTGGCTGCAGTTATTCGCTAGATGGCGTATATATATATATATTGCTCTAGATGCTGTAAAACGACTCGTTTTTTGTTTGTTTTTTTTCTTGAGCTGTTCTCTGCCCCTTATCCACACATAGGGATCCAGCGGTGTCATTTTCTATGCTTCGTCGTGTCCATTTCCGCCGTCTCTTAACAAGTCGGACTTATCCGTCCTTCGATATCCAGCAACATAGTAGGCCTAGTTCTTTAACTTCTGCTTCCCTAAATTGTAGCCTAATTGTAGTTGAACATTCATATAGCGCCGGTCCGAGATTCAGAGGCGCTTCCGACCCAAGTTAGTACTGTCACTAGCAAACGAGATAGTAATAGGCCTAGTATTCAGGCGTTCCTAACAAGGGGACGAGGAAGGCTGAGGGGTTGTCATAAGCAAAGCTTCTGGATTCAGCAGGGTCCCGCGCATGCTGGTAACAACCAGCAGGCCTCTGGCGGCCGAGCGGACAGCGGAGCGACCATGGAGTTAAGAGACCGAGGCACATATATAACGCCTTACATCCCTCTTTGTTGCCTGCAATCATCATGTACAGTACAGGTCTTTTAGCTGAGCCACAATGCAGAACAGTAATGGGCTCTCGTGTCTGTCTGTCTGTCTGTCTCTCTCTCTCTCTCATTGTCTGTCTGTGTCTGTGTCTGTTGTCTGTCTGTCTGTCTATGTCTGTGTCTGTTATCTGTCTGTGTCTGTGTCTGTGTCTGTGTCTCTGTCTGTCTCTGTCTCTTAAAACTCGCTATGCTATTTCTCCTTGTCTTTCTAGGATTTGGAAATATAAGTCCATCTTCACCTGCCGGCTGACTATCCGCGCCTCAGATTCACACTTCGGTGTTTTCTTGCGCGCGTTACAAATTTAATTATTAATAGGCCCTACTATTATTTTTATAGGGTGAGGCAGGCAGTGAGTGAGTGAGTGAGTGAGTGAGTGAGTGAGTCAGTCAGTCAGTCAGTCAGTCAGTCAGTCAGTCAGTCAATCAAAATTAATTGGAGTCACAGTAAATTTCCTCATAATATTATTTCATAGAAAACCGAAGGAGACCGTGAGAGAGCGTGACACTCGCTTCGAAAACCTGAGGATTTCGTCTCTAGGTTCGCGATGACGTGTGGCGCATGCGCTGCGAATGACTTCCGGTGGAGCTATTCTTGTAAATAAACTCGCGGCGTCAACAGATGTCAACTGATAATTCCTTACCATTTAGCGTAGTCTTTACCCTTGGTCAATCCACCAACTGTGGAGAATGTTTAAAGGCCTTAGACAGAAGATTGGCCAAGGGTTGGCCAGCACCCCAGCCCGCGGCGTCGTACCGCATGCCGTGCAAGGGGCTTCTCCCATACCGCCTCCTACAGCTGAAACGCAGCAGGTAGGCCTTGGCCTTCACCGTTACTGCAATTTCACATGATCACAAAACAGTGATTACCAAAACTGGCATAAGACTGACAGACGACTAACATAAGACAGAAAAATTCAATACTGTAGGCGATATAGTTATCAGCATCTATAGCGATTAAACGGTATCATGCAAGTTGAATTTTTGATCAAAACTTGTTGAATTAATTCTGATTTCCAAGGCCATCTCCCCGCCATGGAGAGATGGCCCTCTCACCTTCTCAGTTCCGGAAACACTTCAAGATTCTGTTCGCGGACTCGGGCACTGACCCGGGTCAAGAGCGCTGCTGATTTGAGCGGCGCTGTATAAATGTTCGATTACATTTACATTTATTATTATTATTATTATTATTTGGAACTGCTTGTCTTCTTAGACACATGAAGGCACCTGCATTCTCCATTATATCACCAGAACATTACACACAAACTGCCCTGGCTTAAGAGTCATTGGAAGGGATAGCATAAAGGATAACACTCTTGCCTGAAGTTTTCACGGACCCGGTTTGATTCCCATAAGGCCCCCTGGGTTTAGCTCATGCCTTCATTTCATAGGTGGCAGCAAAAGTACAATGAGCTTGCGCTTTGCATAGCTGCAACTTTGTTGATTTATGTCTTCTGTAATTTGTGTTCTTGTGAATTGTTTAATCGTCATAATATGTACATGTGCAGCACAGTTCATTTGTCAAGCACTTCATTAAAGAATAAATATTATTATTTTTTATTAAATACAGTTATGGTAGTTTTATAATAGGCAAAATAGTGATTAGTGATCATGTATAAAACTTGACATTGCATCTGTTTCAGAATGTCAGTCCAGACAATGCTGTTTCAGAAGATGACCCAAATGTCACTCCATGTGGTTCATTAATAAATTTGAATGACGATGATTCAACCAATGTATCACTACAACAGGAACAGATTGATTCCTTAATTGACTTAAGTTCCGATTTCTCTGGCCCAGCTGTCCTGGATATATCAGGGTCTGGATCTCATGTATCTGATTTAAAATCTCCACATGATCGTACAACTCGATCCAGAACTTCATCAGTTAGCTCTCAGGCCAGTGACAGTTTCTTTTTGTCTGCTCCCACTTTTCCATCTCGCCAGCTTCCACTGCCATCCGATGTTGAGAGCATCACCAGCGAGGCGGAGGATGGAGGAGTTGCGCTGGATAACATTAGTAAGGAGGAACTATACAGGTGTTACTGCCGGATGCAACAACGGAGCACCAAGTACAGATGGAAATTTTCTCAGGTAAGATTTTTCGTTGTATGTTTAAATGTTTGCTAATGCAAATTTTGATTAAGATTCTAGTATAGGTACAATATTAAATATATATATATTCGTTTTATTCAGAAAAAACATCTGACAAAAATGCAGAAATGCTAACATGAGTGATAATGGATAATACAACTTATACAAGTAATTAGATAACTAAAATAAACCAGTGAATATTTTGTATAAGGATTTGGGAATAAATTGAGAGTTGTCTTTGGGTAGGAGAATGTGGTTGTGTGCTCTAGGTCTTATTTGGTGAAAGGAGAGGGGACGGAGTGGAGGTAGGAGTTGGTCAAGTACATACTTTTACAAATGTTCCAGTAAAGTTACTAATATTCTTTTCTTCTCATCCAAATAGCATATCATCTCCTTTTGTGAATGTGATTCTTTTGATAAATAGTTGTTTGTTGATTTGCTTCAAGTTAAATATAGCGGGAAGGTCACTAAATTTGATTTTTTATTTTTTAGGTTTTGAAGACTTACCAAGAGATTGAAAAAGAAAGAGATAAACTCAGAGTAAATGTTCTTATTTATAAATTGTTAGTTAAAACTGTATTGTTATATATATATATGTTATTGTAAACTTTGAAATTCAGGACCAGGGTGTGTGATTTCTGTACTGGATTTTCTCATAACTTACTAAACAAACTCTTCATTAAAAACTCTTCTTTAAAAGATGGTTTGGTTTTAAAAGTGAGTTTTATTACTACATGTGTTATTGTTTATATTCTATAAATTTGTGAACGTTATCCAAGAAATTTCATATCTGTTGAAGCACTGATGTCTTTTAGCTTAGCACTCAGTTTAAGAATGTAATTCTAGTTAATGTTGCAAGAGATGACATGATAAAGCCAGCACTGGGTATATGAGTCTTGGTTTGATTAACATCTTGCTAACGTATATCCATGTAATTTCTTGAAATAGTTGTTGTGATATGGAATGGTGCGATATGGAAACAATCCATTGCAGTGCTTGTTTAGATGACTTCAAAGAACGTGAAATGTTTATCAACATATCAACTTTGCAGTATTTAGTTATACTGTATTATTTTAGTTGAGAAATAGTTGAAGTTTAACTAAAAGAGATTAGCTTTGTGTCCATCACTGATCATTTTTGGAATAGACTTTTTACTGGAACAAAATGTTTTTGGGACAGTGGTGGTATGGAAAATGAGTTGGAAAACGCCTGAATTGTTGCGTAAAAGTTAGATAATGACTAATGGTGCAATGGATTGTGTTTTTAAGGATACAATGACAAAATCCCAGGACAAGGCATTCCGTCGAATTTCTGAACTCAAGGAACAGATCCAGTTGGATCAGCTGGCCAAGTTTGATCTGGAGCAGAATTATATGCTGATGTTGGAAGAAAAAGATGAAGTCATCAAAGTACTAAGGACCCAGGTATTTCTATTTCTGTATGGATATAATGTTAGACATTGTGGTTATTTGGGCTTTGTATTTAAAAGTGAACTGAGTTTCAGCAGGGCACATAATCATAGTTTACTTATATGATGATTATTATCCTTTATACTTGTAAGGCATATGTCTTGCATTTATGATTATTACTTAAAGTTCTTACTTAATTGAAGGGTTATCTTTGGCATTGTTAAAGGAATTCTTTTCCAGCTTTTGAGAAATCATTTGAAAAACTTGGATTTTCTTGTGTGGTTGAAGTATTTAATTGAAAAATATATGTAATATTTCAGGTCTCATTACTCAAGCAAGGCAAAGAGGTGCCTGAAGAAATGATACAAAAAGGAAAAGGAGCTGGGATCAAGAGTGCAAAGACAGATGACAACAGTGTAGCTGACTACCAAAATGAGAGAGTATTAGAACAAAAAGTACATTTAACTCATTGCTTTCTCATCTTTGGCTTAATGGTTGATGTGTTTTTAACGTGGATTTAGGGTTAAAGTGTGGATACAGTGTTTTCCTCATTAACATCAAACGTAAAACAGGTTTAGTTTAGGCCTACTGGTCTTTTGCACACTTAGATGTGGACAATAGGTCAGATGTTGCTCAACTTGCTCTTATATTTTCTTGTTGCAAGTGGTTTGCCTTGCATACCTCTAGAAAAGTTCATTAATTGTTTTTTCCAGTTTCTTTATGTTAACTGTTTTATATTTGTCTGTCTGTCTTTCATCGGTGACAAGGCAGCTATGTTTTCTGCACAGCTTAGAGTTGTATGATTTCGTTTATTTTCTCAGATTGTAAGGATGTCTGCGCTGCTGCGAGCTTCAAAAGAATCCATTACGAAAAATCGAGAACAAGTCCAGAAACTGCATGCTGAAAATGTTCGACTCATGGAGAGCATTGAAACAGCCAGATTGGAAAAGGAACATCTCCAGTCAGCTGTTCAGAAGGTAGCAAAAAACGTGATTTGTGGCTTGGTGGGGTTTGATTAGCACATTTTCACAATAGCTCAGTATACAAATGTCTGGAATGAGCATTTCTTTTGGTGGATAATTATTAGTCTATATGCGGAATTTCCTCACTTATTTCTAATGTGTTTGGATGTTTACGGACGCTGAGTTTGCATGTAATATTCTTTGTTTCTGCCACAGATTTAGACAATATTTCTTCGTATTTCATCTTGGTCAGCATGACCACATTAGTAGGGATTGGCTCCCTTGTGTACAGATGAACTCTTTAATGTATGTCATCTGCCTTGGGGTAATTTTGGTCTTGGTATAGAAGAAGTGACAGGGTTGTTGGAATGACCTCAACCATTGGATTGTGATTTATCCTTTACTGATGAGAAGTATTATTTTCACAATAGTTTTAATGCCTCCTCATCTGTAAAGGCTTAATGTGTGATTAAATTTGATGTGTCATTTAATTAATTTTCCTAATTTATGTATTATTTAACAGTTCCATCTGGTATTGTAACATTTTTTTATTAGAAATTTATATGGCATCACTTTAGGAAAAACCTAATCAGAGGTGCTTAGACTAAAAAGTTGGTATGAATTTAAGTTGTGATTGATTTTTGCACTCTTACCAGCACTTACAACTGAATTTGTGTTCTTGTTTTTAAGAAAGATCAAGATTTTGGCACACTGGTTGAAAAACTAAAGTCAGAACTGCTCAAACTATCGAACCAGCCAAATGAAGGCAATTTTAAAGTTCCGGACCTTTCTGACGCCAGTTTGTATGACCAGGTTGAGCATCTTCACAGGACTTTGTTATCACATCTTGCTATCATTCAGGTGCAGTGCCAGACATCTCAAGAACAGCTGGTCACCAAAGATGCAGAAAACCAGAAACTTCATTTGGAAAACAAGCATCTTTTAGAAGAAATTGCTGAACAGAAACGTGCCTTAGAAAAGTCCTTACGCCCTGGAATGTCTGTAGATGAGCTGAATGAATCACCAAATGCTGCAGTTGAGCAGAACATTTGTCTTTGCTCAAAACATAGGTCGTATGTAGTGCCCAATATTTTGTCAACAAATGCCGGAGAAGAAATCACGACAAATTATGGAGTAACTGAATCCAAGCAGACATCAGAGTTAACAGAACTTGGCGCTGGTGAATTTGTCCAGCATCCCGATTTGCCTTGCATTGTGTGCGAGAAGGAAGCTCAGCTTGTTTTGGCCAATGAGAAGATTCACAGTAGTCACGATCGAATCTGTCAATTAGAAGAAATGGTAAACCAGTTGAGACTGGATTGTGAACCACAGAACTGTCGCGTTGATGAAGTGGGTCAGGCTGGAAACCAGAATCACCAGGAGGCAGAAAGTGACGAGAGGTATAGGACGTCTTTGAAGTCAGTGGAGGACAATCACTGTTTGGAGATGACGTGCCTCAAACAGAAGATTGAGTCACTTAAAAACCAGCTGCAGGAAGTCAATGATGCTCATCGGTTGAAGACGGACGATTCAGAACGTCAACACCAGATGGAGTTAGAAGATATTCGGAGGCGTTTTGATGAAGAGTCTGAGCAGATGAGTCTTAGCCTTTCGAAGGAATTAGAAAACCTAAAAGAGGAGGTTACACAGTTGGAAAGAGAGCTGTTGAGGCAGCAGGAGGCTAATGAATTGTCAGAGAAGTCTACAGAAACTATAAAAATGGAGATGGACTCTCAGAAATCTTTTTTTGAAACAAGGCTGGCAACAATTACAGAGGAGAAGCAGAGTCTGGAAATGGAGTTGCAGACTGCTGATGAGCGGCATCGGATAGTGTCAGCAGCCCTGAAAGACGTGCAGAAACTGAAAGCTTCCCTGGTAAAGTCTGTCCAAGAGATTGTGCAACGTACAATGCAAGAAGAAAGAAATACGGAAAATGCAGCTGAGAGCAAGACATATGAAGTTAGACAAAACAGAGGTGAAGAATGTGACCTTTATCCAAAAGGTGAAGGAGAGGAGAAAGAAACAGTGATGAAGATGCAAGCTGGAGATGGAAATTTTCTCACAGAAGACAAAATGGAGGAAGGAAGTCTAAGGGAAAATGCTCATTTTGAAGAACTGCAGAACAAAAATGATTCACTGCATCTACTGCTGCATGACTGGCAGGGCTGTGTACAGATGCTGAAAAAGTGTCTAGAAGAAACAGAAGCACAGAACCATGTGCTTGAAACAAATCTGCAGCAGTTGAAAGCTCAGCTGGTTGAAGATAATGAAAAGTGGCAAACAAGGACCGAGGAAACGAAAGAGCTACATAAACAGGAGCTGAGTTATATTGAAGAGGAGATAAAAAACCGAGTCACAACTAACGAAACACAACTTGCTGGTAATGATGAAAAATGGCAGGCAACAATGGAGGAAGTAAAGGAAATACATAAGGAGGAGTTGAGTCGTTTGGAAGAAGACTTTAAAAAACAAGTCGCAGTCAAGGAAACAGAACTTGCTGGTATTGAAGAAAAATGGATGGGAAAAATGGAGGAAGTAATGGAAATACATAAAGAGGAGTTGAGTCGTTTGGAAGAAGACTTTAAAAAACAAATCGCAGTCAAGGAAACAGAACTTGCTGGTATTGAAGAAAAATGGAAGGCAAAAATGGAAGAAGTTGTGATGCTACATAAGGAAGAACTGATTCAATTGGAGGAAGATTTTAAAAGCCAAATCGCTACCAGAGAGGGAGAATTTGCTTTGGAGAATGAGAAATGGGAAGCAAGGATAGAGGAAGTAAAGGAATCATACAAGGTGGATTTGAATCGTTTGGAAGAAGAGATAAAAGGTCTAATCATAACGAAGGAAACAGAACTTGTTGGTAATGATGAAAAATGGAAAGCAAAATTGGAAGAAGTTACAGCACTACATAAGGAGGAGCTGAATCATTTTGAAGAAGAGATTAAAAAGCTGATTGCAGCCAGAGGAATGGAATTTGCTTTGGATGATAAAAAGTGGCGGGATAGGTTGGAAGAAGCTGAGAAATTACACAAAGAAGACCTTGATCGCTTCGAAGAGGAGAAAAGAAACCTTGTCACTACTAAAGAAAGAGAACTTGCTGACCTTCAGACAACTTACAAGGATCAGAAAGACATCTCAGCTAATGAAACTGAAAAACTAAGGAACGATTTGGTTGTTATGGAAGCTAAGAACAGAGAGCTATCAGATCAGCTGAACGTTTCCGAGAAGCAAATCGAAAACCTGCTGATGACTATGCATGATCTGAAGAATCTCAAGGATGTTGAGGAAGATACTCTAAGACATAACTTGCAAGGGGCAATGGCGAAGGCTGAGAAATCAGTCGAAGGCCGAATCCAGTCGCTAAGCGAACAGAAGGATGTCCTGCAGGAACAGCTTCAAGAGCTGAAGCAGGATTCCGAAGTACAGCTGGAAAGCCTGAGGTCGACAAATGAAGCTCTTGCTAGTGAACTGAGATCAGTTAAACTTCAAGAGGACAAACTATTAGAGGAAGTCAGGGAGCTGGAGTTGATGAATAAGAAACTGCAAATGCAACATGATCACAATGAAAATGAGCTGAAATGCCTGCAAGAGCAGTTGATTGAGCTGAAGGTGAGGCGTGACGAGGCAACAGAAGGGGAAAAATCACTGGCAGATAAGCTGTGGTTGGCTGAAGAGCAGTGTAAGGCTGCAGACAATCAAATGGAAAAGCTGAGAAACCAAGAAAGTGCATTACAGGACAAGATTCAGGAGTTGCTTGTTCAAAGGGATTCCGACAAAGAGGCATTCCAGGAAGTGCATGCTGAAAATGGGGAGCTGAGAAATGAGCTGAAGAATTTTAAAGAGCAAGGAAATTCATCAAAAAAATTACAGAAAGCACTTAAAGTGCTGAAAGATAAAAATGATTCTCTTGGTCAACATGTAAAGGAATTGGAAGAACAAAGAAATTGCATTCAAACAGAGTTGCAGGAAGCGAAAGATCAACATGGGTTAGTTTGTAAACAGATGAAGGAGACAGAAGAACAAAGTAGCAGCATTGAAAAACATCTGCAGGAATTTAAGCGTGAAAATGATTTACTGGTTGAGCAGATGAACGCTTTAGAACATCAAAGAGATGTCCTGTCCAATGAGTTGCTAGAAGTTAAAGATAAAAATGGATCTCTTAATGAGCAGATTGGGAATTTAGAAGAGCAAAGAGATATCAGTCAGAAAGATCTTCTGGAACATAAGGATAAGATGGCCTCCCTGTGTGAACAAATAAAGGAAACAGAAGAGCAGAAGGAGTCCATTTGTAGAAATGTGAAAGAGTTGGAAGAACAACGTGAGCACACACTGAAAGAGCTGCAGGATTTGAAAGACCAGAATGGAACGTTGAAAGCACAACTGGAGGACACTGAGATAAAGAAGCAGTCTGCCTTACAAGAAATGACTCAGCAAGAGAGTAAAATATTGGAAGAAGCAGACAGTCTTAGAGCACAGGTAACCGAATTAAGCTCTCTTAAGGCAATGCTTGAAAACCAGTTGAAGCAGTCTGAAGCAGATTCAGTTTCACAGAAAAATAAACTGGAAGAGGAACTGGAGAAGTGGAAAGCCGAAGCCGAGACGCTGAAGGAGGCGATCCAGCAGACAGAGGAGAAACTTAAAGAACTCAGAGACTTGACGGAGATGCTGAGCAGCGAAAAGATGCAGAAAGATTGTGAGGTAAAAGAAGTAGAAGAAAGGTTGGCAAAAACAGAAGCAAGTTATCGAGAGGAGTTGTTTGGGCTGAGGAAAAGTTTGTGTGTGCTGCTTAATCCAGAGATGTCTGCGTTGGATGAGACTGAAGGTCATGCTGAGGAGATAGCTGCTTTACGAAACGTTGTGGAAACTGAGTTATCATCTCATCTGCTTGGACTGAATACTCGAATGGACTTGCTCAGTAAACAGAGTGACGATGCAGCTAGCAAATCTGCTGAACTAACTGAACAGTTGAATGTGGCTGAAAAGAAAAGACTTGAAGAGGAATTAATCCTTAAGGCTGAACAAAGTGACTTGGAAGTTCGGAATGCAGAACTTAGAAGTGAAATAGAAAAACTGAATACCTTAGTGAATGAGCTTCAGGATCAGGCAAATATTTTTTTCATCACCCAAGCTACGTATGATAAAACCATTAGTGAAAAAGATCAACTGCTGAAAGAAGCAGAAGAAAGGCAGATGATTATGTCGCAAGAAGGGGATTTGAAACAAATGCAGCTATTGGGTAGTTTTGAAGAACTACAACGAAAAGTTGCAATGCTTTCTGACCAAAGCGCAGAGAGTGAAAAAATTGCAGGTGCATCCAGTCAGGCCAGTCAACAGAGGCTATCAGAGTTAACCGAGTTGTTGACTAAGAGTGAGAATTGTCTACGAGAGGCTGAAGCAAAGATAGAAGCTTTGTCTGCTGAACATGACGCTGAAAGAAATAGGCTGATGGCCGTAATTGAAGAACTGTCAAACCAAAATGCCGAAGGTGCAAGAATTAGTGAGGAAAATGCATCGTTGCTGAAATCTATGGAAGAAAGACTTAAGCATGATTCAGATGAACACGAAAGACTGTTCAGAAACTTGAAACTGGATTTTGATGCACTGCAAGAGAATTTATCAACAAAGACAGAGCAAATTATCGAATTTGAAAACACTCTAGTGAAGAAGGACCTTCTCTTGAAAGAAGTTGAAGAGAGCCTGAGAAGAAAGAGCAGCGACAGTGAAAACGAAACAGAACAGTTGCATGCACGTGTAAAAGAACTCGAGGATTTGATGACGCATACTGAAAGCGATGCGCAAGAAGCTATAAGGAAGACAAAGGAGAACATGGCTTTGGAATCGGACGAGAAAATTAAGGACCTTGAGGAAGTGTACAAAATTAAAGTCGAGCAGCTTGAAGGGGTGGTCTTGAGTCATGAAAACAGGGTGCAAACTTTAACAGAATCTTTGTTAGATGTTGAGAAGATTAAGGTGACTCTTGAAGCTGAAAATGAACAGCTGAAGCTACAAATTGCTGAACAGCTTCAGAACATCAGTTCCACGCGTGAGAATGTGCTTGAAAAGCTTGAAGTTGCTTATAGTGCGTGTAAGAACAAAGAAGCTGATGTATTGGAGATAAGAAAAATGAACGAAGAGAAAGATAAGATTTTGAATGAGCTGCAGGAGAAGCTAACAGTGAAGGAACAAGAAATTGAGAAGATGTGTATGCAGCTGAGTGACGTAGAAGGAAAGCTTCAGATGGATTTCGCAAGTGAGGAACTGATAAGAAAAAGACTGATTGATGAACTGCAAGAAAGGTCTAAAATGGAATATGAAGAACACAAATCTAAGATTGATAGGCTACAGGTTGAAAATGAAGATCAACGAAATGAGATGAATAAAGTAATATCTGAGAATGAAGTAACTAAATCAGAAATTGATAGGTTAAAGGTCGAGATTGAAGAACATCAAAGAGAGATGAATACAGTACAAATTAAGAATGAAGAAACGCTGAGTGAGTTAAATGAATTAAAGGTCAGAAATGAGGAACAGAAGCTTGAGATTAGCAGATTAAAAGCCGAGAATGAAGAGCTTAACAATGAGATTGATAGATTAAAAGGCAAAATCACGGAACTGGAGAGGGAAAGATCTGATCTATTACTTGAAAAGACTAAAGCAATTGAAGAGAAAGATGCAGCATGGAAGGAACTGGAAGAGAAGTTGTTGGAAAGAAGTGAATTGGAAACTAGGAAGGATGAAGACCATGGTAAAGAAATGGAGGCTAAAGAGACTCGATATCTTGAGAAGGTAAAAGATCTGCAGCGTAAGTTTGTTACAAAGCTCAAGGCTGTTCAGAACGAGAATGAAAGGATAGTCAAAGAAGTTAAGACTGAAAATGAAGAGCTTCGATTGTCAAAATCTGCTCTGGAACTGCAACTTGACGATATTAAGGCAGTGGCTGGTCAGCACCTAAGGACCGCTGATGAACTGAAGGTCAAGCTTAGTGAATTAGAGAAAAGCCAGGCAGATGCAGTCCAGAAAAGTGACGAGTGTATAGTTGAGAAGCATCAAGAAGACCATACGGAGAAAAGCCATGAGGTCCTTGTAGAGCAAAGCAAAGGGGAGCCAGTGGTGAACAGTCACAAGGACGCAGAAGAATTGTCTGACCAGCAGCAGGTCCTTGAAGTCTCAAGTTGCGATGCCAGTGTTGAAAAGCAGCAATTGGAAAATGAACTGGTGGAAATCAGGGAACAGTTGAAACAAGCACTCAGTTTGGAAAATGAGGCACAGTTGAAACTGGAGAAGTCAAAAGAAATTGTTGCAGAATTGAATAGAAGTATCGATATGTTGAAGAAGGAGGTCGATGAGTTGAAAGTAACAAATGCGGAAGAACTGAGGCTGCAGGCAGAGAGGCTGGACGCAGAATGCAGTGACAAACTGGCTGAACTGAAGAAGAAAGCAGAGATGCGATTGAAGCAGATCAAAAACCAAATCCAAGTAGAAAGAGGTTCTTCAATAGCGGAATTAATCAAGGTCCAGGATGACCTCAAAGAACAGCTTTCCACTGCAAAAAGTGAACTGGAGTGTCAGACTGAACTACTTCGAGAGAAAGAGAATGAGATTCAGAAGCTCAATGTTAGGCTTAAGAACTTAGAAGACAAACTGACTGAAGAGACGTGCTCACTCAGGAAAAAGTTTGAAGCTTCAGAACAGCAACTGCTTGAAGATCTACGTACTAAAGAGAACGTTTTGGAAGAGCTCAACGGAAAGCATCAAAGTCTCGAGGATGAAGCAGAACGGCTGAGGCAGACCATCGATGGGTTGAAAGAGGAGGGTCGACAGCAGTCTGATAAGCTGGCCAATCTCGAGACAAACTGTAAAGGCCTTAAGAAGCAGCTGGTCAGTGCAAAGCGTGAGATCGATCGAATAAAGAGTGAAAAGGATGTTGAAGTGAGGGCGGCACAGTTGGATAAGGAAACTGAAGTAGCACGGCTGATGTCTGAGTACAAAGAACAACTCAAGGATTTGGAAATTGATAACAATTCACGCATAAAGCAGCTTGTAAAAGAGTTTCAGCAGAAGTTGGCAGAAAAAGAGAATGAATTTCAGTCAACCTACATGGAAAGTGTGGGTAAGTATCAAGACTTAGTTGCTTACTAAATTTATGCATCAGACATGCACAAACAGCTTATTTATCAGTTGTCTGGTATGTGACTACTAACTGTATTTTGTATTTGCATTCTTTTGAAATGGTCTGTGCGTAGAAATTGTGAAGTTTTTTATTAACAACTTAGTGTTTTCTAAGAGTGTTTTAGTCAATAGTCACTAGGGATTTCAATTACTACATGCTGCATGGATGAATTTGATGCTGTCTTGCATCCATGCATTAACTGAAGTACTTTATGTTTTCTCATACATTAAGCTACCCTTCTGGAGCAATCATTACTCTGCGTGCATGTAGCACTCATCCTGACACAACTCAAAATACATTTTCAATGTACCCTAACTCTTACTCTTATGTTCCTAGATCATTTAGACTGATTTGCTGTGAACTGCTACTAGTTTTGAAGTGTATTCTTAAAATTGTCCAAATGCTTACATTCTAAGAAAAAAGAATTAATAAAGATCTTTATCTTTAATATACGAATGAAATTTACTGTAAGTTAATTGCCTAAAAGTGATTCATGATTGTTCCTGAGAGTAATTATACATACTTGTTCATAAAATAAACCATCTGAATAAGAATCACAATGATTGCAAATCACTCTGCTCTGCTTTACAGAAAAAGGCCAACGTGAGGAGGATATACTGATTCATCAGCACAAGCAGGAAGCGAAAGCGATGAGGCTGGAGCTAAGGGAGAAAGAGGAATCATTTGAGGAATCAATTGAGCAAATGGAAGTCCAGCTACAGGTATCTTACATTTGTTTTGAAATTCAGGCAAACAGACACTCGGCTAAACAGGCTAGACTCTGCCAGTTCTTAGCAAGTCTAGGTGGTTTGCTTATGCCTGTGCTATGCGATGCTTCTGTGGTCAAAAGCGGTTTCTTGTAAGTAAGTAAGCAATCAAATAAGTAAACAAACTGAAGTGTATTTAATATGCTTGACAAACACTTTAACGACGAGCTACATTGGTTTCCCAGTCGCTTTTAGTACACTCTTGTCGTTAAGTGTTAAATCACTTTAGCTGTCATGTATAGGACTGTCATTTTGTTGGAATAAATAAGGAAACGTTTACAATACTTGGCCAATGTATACTCTGTGTATGTATGATTTGTGATGAAGCGGTTCTGCTTTCTCTTTTACAGGCGGCAGAGATGCAACTCGAGCAAGAAAAGAAGAAATCATCTGCGGAGATTGAGCTGCTGAAACAAAACATTGAACGGCTGGAGAATGAACTGCTGGAATGCCAACGTACTAATGTTACCAGCTCCAATGAACAGCCTGATGGAGATGAACCTACTGCAGTTAGTCAACTGGAAATATTACAAATTGTTTATTTAGTTTAATTTCTGAGTTCCACTGAAGTTTGAAGTTGATTACAATTATAAAAAATATATTGTTGTATTTAACGATTGCAGCATCTTTAGTTGACCTGATGTCATATCTGTTATTAATTTGACTCATGCTATAAAACATAACTGTATGTATTTTAAATTTTATCCTGTGTATTTTAAATTCTTGAGTTGCCTTGAGAGAACATGGAACAAGAAGGTTCCTAGGCGGCAGAACATAGAACTGGAGTTCCCAGGGCTACATAGCTTAGCATTGTTTCTCTTGTTGTACACAAAGATGGTAGTGGAAATGTAATGTAAGGCATGTCTGTCACAGAAGAATATAAGGTACTACAAGGATAACAAACGAATCGTACCTGTTTACTAAGTATGAGGAGATGCAAAATTACAATTCAGTGTAACAAAACTTACTTTTGATGAGAAGGTACTGTGAATTGTGCTGACTTGTGTTGGATTATTATTTGAACTGATGACAGATTTCAGCTGCAAAATATGTTAAGTAAACATTTCAAATCAGTAGGTTGTAGTTCTACATGTTGGAAATTCATAGATTTTGAATTGATGGGATTGTAGATAATCTACTTTTGATATAATAAATGATAAATTTAATTTATTTGAATATAATTGGAGCAAAGGTGAAATGACTATCCAAAGGGATTTTGAAATTCATGAGTTGAGTTAGGTGCGGTGATTTTTCAGCCAGAGAAAGTGTCGCTGTCACATGTGAATCAACTTGGTGCTTCAGTATCAGACTCTTCCACTAATTATATCAACGAACAGCTCCAGCAGGATGTTATCGATTTAACGCGGCAGATTGAAGAATTAAAAATTCGTTACAGGTAAAAACTTACCTAATACATAATACAATTCACATGTAAACCAGAATGCGGCTTGCAGTTGGTGTAATAAAGTATGTACTTACTTACTCACTTGCTGTTTCCTTGAATTTCCCACCAGTTCACTTTGATCTTCCATCAGATTCATCAGTTTTGGAACATCTGATTGCAATATTACTGAAAAAGAAGTCTAGCTTATAGTGTTATGTTTGTCAGTTGAGGTTTCAGAGGTAAAAAAGTAATATTGTTGAAATGAATGTAATTGTGGTTGTGCCCATCCTTTCCTTCTTTGCTTGTTCTGAGATATGACCACAGAGCCAGCATATTTGAAAATTGATTAATTCATAATGGTACTCCAGTACCTTTCAGTTACTGTCATGTTACTGGCAAAGTACACTGAAATGGTGTGCATGAGATTTAATGCAATGTAGCGTTTACTTAAAGCTTGAGGTGATCCTAGAACGGTAAGTATTAGTTTGTGTGTGCAGTAAATAAATATTTACCTGCATGTGTGTTTTACTAAGAGCATTTATGGTGCATTTTGTTATACGAGTTGCATTTTATTCATTTCCTTATAATAATAGTCATTGGAATGTTTGCAACTGTTAGTCTGCAGGTGATCAAGGATCAGGCACTAGACAATACAGAGAGGACAGAGGATGGAACAGAAGTGACTGATGGCAGTCAGCTACCAATTGAACAAAACCAACTTCAAACACTAGAACTACACAACATGGATCTACAGGTAGCGCACTGTGACAACTCGAGTCATTGGTTACATGTAGCTGTGCCTTTAAGGCAGTGTTTCTTAACCAGTGCTCGACCGAACCCCTGGGGTTCGGTGAGCCAGTGCCAGGGGTTCGGCAGAGGTCCTCTGAAATATACACAATTATACATATTCTGGGTCAGTCAGTATGAGTGAAAAATAATTTGCTATTTTAAACGGCAACAATAAAGGAAACATTAGGATGCAATTGGTAGTGTTGGTACGGTTAGTTAACTGTTAGTAGTTCATGTATTGAATGTATTAATATTGTATCACATTTTGGTACAATTTTTTATTTCCTTTTGTTCCCATTAGTTAAAAAATTATTGTTCAAACTTGAGGGTTCGGTGAGTGGTCATGGAATTCTCTTGGGGTTCGGCTCCCTTTGAAAAGGTTAAGAACCACTGCTTTAAGGTAACCATATGGCAGTGTTTCCCAACCTGGGTGCTGCAGCATCCAAGGGTGCTGTGAACCTGTTCAAGGGGTGCTGCGACTTGATGGCAGAACCATAATATTTGTGCAGCTTTTTCTGGCTAAAAATTTGATTATCACTGCTAAGATAAGCCTGTGACTATTTTTTTTAAACTTACTGTAGTATAGAAATAGTCTAACACTGCAGTTGAATACAAGAAATGTTGTTCATCCTTAAGATAAGGAACTAAATGGAAGGAAACATTTGCCATTGACTGACCGGTGCCGTTAGTAAGGGTGCCATGCTCTGAAAATGGTTATGAACCACTGCCATATGGTAGTGCTTTAGTCTTTTTCAGCTCTTTGGGGGGGGGGAAGCATTACTGCTAGACATGTACATATAAACATAGCAAGCTACAAAGCATGCACCGGTTAGCCATTCTTTACTTTATACTCCACAGTTTTCTGTTTATGCGTGTTCTCGTTTCTTGGGAGCATACATCTGTAATAAAAATTTCCCAGTAGATGATTTTATTAAAATGAAATTATCTATCTGTATGCTTCTAGGCACAGGTGGTTCAACAGTGTGGTGATGTTGCACGGTTGAAAATTCGTGAGAGAGCTCTGCAGCATGAGGTCAGTTTTCTGCTCACTGATAAATCATTTGTAATGTTTGCACAATGCTTTAAATAGGTTTTGTTTTATTGGTAGATTGTTTGCACAATCCTGGACTTGAAGTCGCATGTGAGCATATACAGGTATATCTGGACGTGTTTAGCACCTTTCTAACTGCTATGGATATGGATATCTTGTGCTGAAAAACATTGTTTATGCTACTCATTGTTTAATTGATTGTTGTAGCTTTGTCTTCTGTAATATAGTTCCAATTTCATGGAGTGGGTGTATAACCAACAGTCGAAGGATACGGATCAGATACAAATGTGAAATAGATCAGATACAAAATTATTAGGAGAGTATAACAGAAAGACTCTGAACATCCATGCCATCTTCAGCTGTTGAGGGGAATCCGTTGGTTTGTTCCATGTGTGTGCGTGGGCCAGCCACTGGTGACTCTTTCAGCGTATTGTGCATTGTTTTGCTAACTGATGTAATACATTCGTTCGTAATAACACTTAACTTCATATAGGCTAGCACAGACAGTGTAACAGATAGACTCTGAACATCGGAGCAAATATCTTGAAGGGGTGTGATATAAATGTTCATTTACATTAAATTTACATTAGAATGATGGTTTTAAATGGGAAAATGTTGCTCATGGAATCTTTTTTAAGGACCATGTGTTTAAGTATCTTTTCTTGTGATGTTGCTTTTAGGTTGAAGTGTTAAATGAGCGACTGGGAAGCAGAGCCTCAGAATGTCAGTCAGGAACCTATGAATTGCCTTCTACAACACAGTCCCAGCCACCACTACCTACAGAACTTCAGGTGACTGATGGCTTTTTTATAAACAGTTATCTGGCAATAGTTTTCCTCTTGGTTGAATGTGTGATGGTAGTGTGAAATGGGATTGCCCTTTTACTCCTGGTATGTGATTTAGAATTAGCAACTCGATGAGCAAGGTGCGCTGCATAAGAAAAGTTTGTCATGACTGTTGGATGGATGGCAACTGTTATGATTGCTCTTCAGTAACTGCAGCTCTATGCTGAGCCTCGTCCTCTTCAGGAACAATAAAGTCCTGACTCACAGTAATGACAAAGTGGTGGAGAAACAGTCACCAGGTCATGCAGTGCCACTATGCCTCTGCTACTATGTGTATGTGTGTATCTGTGTGCTTGTATCTGTGTGTGTATGTTTGTTTTGTATGTGTATTGACAAAGAATGTTGTCTTCTTCATGTACCCACATGCATGAATATGCTTAAAACTTTAACAACAAGCGTGTACTAAAAGTGACTGGGAAGCCAATGCAGCTCGTTGTTAAAGAGTTAAGGGCTGTTATCTGAAGCTTCCGTTTGACTGAAGGTACAGGCTATCACTTTTGTCCATTCATGAATTTTATTTGTAAGCTTGTGTACTTTTTATATATATTCTAATGTGTTATTTGTTTCAGTACCTAAAGAATGTCTTATTAAAGTTCATGACTGGAACAGAACAGCAGGTTAAGAGTTTTAAACTTTCTTTTTGTAACCATCCTTTATAATTGTATTGTTAACGTGGAGTTTATTTCTGCTACACTGAGGCTGACTAGGAATGCATTGGCCTTTCACTGTTGTGTTATGGGTTTGTTTCCTAGTGCACTTATAGAAAGAGGCAGTTTGCTGTCAGGCCATTCAACTGTAAGCACTGCATGGTTGTCCAGTTGTCTTGTTGCTCTATTCATATGTGTAGTTCTGCTAAAAGAACGTCTTATTCCTGGACTGAACTTTTTGAAGGACTTCTGAGAAG
Organism: Aporrectodea caliginosa; assembly: GCA_020284085.1. Classification (NCBI taxonomy): domain Eukaryota; kingdom Metazoa; phylum Annelida; class Clitellata; order Crassiclitellata; family Lumbricidae; genus Aporrectodea; species Aporrectodea caliginosa. The sequence continues at coordinate 237,694 of JACEVL010000886.1, forward strand.
ACAGACTGCCTTACTAACCAACCATGCTGAAGAAGGTCTGGTTCAGTAGATGGAAATCCATTCTTTTGAACCATGTCTTTTATCTTGCAGTCTTTTTTAGCCATCTCAGATGCTCGTGTGTTGCTGCACCATTTTACTGTGCATAACTCAATATATTTTAAGTTTTGCCCTTATCATGTTTGAATGTCTTTTAAACAAACTGCTCTCCCGAGACTGCATATCTCCTTTAGTTCTACTGAAGGATTACCATGTCTTCGGGAAACTGTTTCTCTCGTGCCTTGCCTTTGGTGAGCATTTGTTCCCTGCTGAGGCGCTCTTGCTCAAAATGGTGTGCGGTTCTCATATGGAACTTGTCTTCTTGTCATTCTTCATTCAGAAAGAATGAAGAATTATAAGAAGACAAGTTCTATATGAGAGACGCAAAGCATAGCTGAAAATTTACCTCTTCGACTTTTACTACTGCCATGTTTTAAGTGTCAGTGATGTTATTAATTTCATTTGTAGTAATAGTTTTCAGTGTTTAACGACAGCTTATGACATCAAAGGCCATTTATGTTGCCCTCCTCCTCCTTTCTCCATGCTTGGGACTGGCACTACCCGAGTATGGACTGTGGCAGAGTTAATTTCTTTTGTACTTCATTGTATATCTCATTACACACATTACACCATTGTTTAATTCTTTTTTATTTTCAGACATTAGCTCGAGTAATATGTACGGTGTTGAAGTTTTCGGAGGAGGAGACTCAAGAAGTTATGAATCATCTGTACAAGTTAGCAGAAGTAACAATTTGTTTACTCTTTAGGTGCTTTAGTCATGCTTTAGGCTCAGTTATAGGCCAATGCAGAACTTCTGTTTCAGCAGATTTCATTTAATCAACATGTTTTATCTTTAAATATATATGATTTCAGTGTTTAACCAGTTTCCTATAATTTTCTGAAGACAATTTGTCTAATGTTGCTGGAGAAATGCTGGATACCACCAGAAATTAATTGCATACCTCTTAAGAATTAAGGTGATGATGAGCTGTTGACTAACTACTCACCATTTGAATTTTTGACTGGTCGAATTTAGGAGAAAAGAAGCTGAGATTAAGTTGGTTCTTGCACTGGTTAAACCAGAGTGCGATGATTTCAGCTTCCTGCATAGCACGAAGAATTTACCCTAGATTGCTTAGCGAAGTGATAAAATCCTTTTCCTGTTGAAGGTGAGGGGTTCAAGCCAAAATTCCAATACAGGCATTTTCTGTTCTATGTACCTTCTGATTCTTTGCAAACAATAAACAAACTCTAGCAAGTACCTATTTTAAGTAATTATGAGCACTGTTTTTATGATGATATCAGGTAAATATACTGACAGTAAGTAGTTGCGCTATTATGTATCCACTTCACATATTCAGATTTCAGCAACCAGACTGCAGAGTCACTGAACACATTTTAATATGATGCTTTGATTTTTTTGATATAGTGAGATGTTTTGAATGACAAGAATTGGCACTTAGAAAAGGTGAGTTACATCATACAAATTTTAACCCATTCATTGGGTTCAGAGCAGGCGTGCATTGTGGCACTAGTGGCATCTACTATCCAGTTAATAACATGATGTGGGCCCACTGAGTGTGACTGTCAGGGAATTTATTCCGTAGTTCAGAGCTAAAATTTTAAATGATTTAATTGAATTTAAATTACTGTACTGGTCAACAGTAGTTAAGCAAATGTTAGCTTTTGGATATTCTGGTCAACAAGGACTGAGACACTGAAACTTCTTTATAGATACATTACAAATAAAATCTTGATCCTGCAAACCATGAATTTGGCATGACTGACAAAAATCATTTTTGGAAATTTATTATTTGTTCTCGAAGGAAGTCAAGAGTGAAAATGGAATGGCCAGGTATTGAAAGGGTACTCCTGCTTAAGGACAATGATTACAAAAGGAAAGAAAAGTGTAAAAATGATGATCATGTACTGGATTATGACTATTTGGTGCAGCAACTGCGGCATAAGGCCAAGTTATGTGATAATTGGCAATATTGGAATTATGAACCTGCCTCAGGGTGGTGTGCCCAAAGATAAATACACAAATGAAGATAACTTGGTAACAATTTGCTTAGATGCTGATAAAATATATATCCATGCTTAAATAGTGATTAACAGTCAAAAGGAAGTCTATAAATGAATATGGTAATAGGTCCTTGGGAATATTTTTCTGAGAATAATTGTTGTTTTAGATTGCCTAACGAGCCAGAGTGAATGTTCCTCGACCATTTATGGTTTATTTCGCCAACTGGTAAAACGTGGCAGCTAACGGATGAAGATATCCAGAAGGGTGAAATTCGTAGAAAGGGACTTAACTGATTTGATCAATTGTCTTTCACTGTAACTACTTTGTGAAATTTTATTTTTAAGTGTTTCTAATTGTCAGAATTCCAGCGTAAATTTTTTTATAATTTAATTATTAAATGTTGAGTATTTGTAAATTTTATGGTGAGTTAGTCACGTACTTAAACCTCTAGTTATAATAAACTTGCACAGGTTGATTCTGGCAGAATCTTTGTTTATATTGCTTCCTGACTCGTCATCACTTGATGCATTTGACTGGTGAAAGGTCATAACATTAGAAAAGAGTCACCTAAGAAAATCGAGTTGAGACATGCTATTTATTATGTACAGTTTGATGTTGGTACTGTATTTGCTGTTGATGACAGAATTTAAGGCTCTGTCTTTTCAGTTTGTGAAATCTAGTGGATTTAACGAACCTGGGAAACGTAATTCATACATGCATGAAACTTGTTATTGATATAAAATAATTTATTTTTAAAATAACATGATTGAATTAATGACAGTGAGTGGTTGGTTTCATAAATTGTACAGATACTCGCTGATAATAATTTACATTAGGTGAAGGAACCCTTTAAAATAAAGGATGTAATTTTATTGTTACTGTATATGGAGTGACTTTCAAAGGTATTGGACTATTTGAAATATGTGTAAAAATGACATAAGTTCTCATCTTTTAAGTTTTCGTGTTACTTGTGGATTTGGCGAGCTGTGCACTTGGCCATTGCTGTAGGATTTTTTTATGTGTATTCGCTGCTGGCTGTGGAACTGTACTGAGATTTTTAATCTTTATGGCGTGATTTTAGTTTCAGTTCACTACTACAGGTAATAAAAACACTGTTAAATCTAGCTAAGTCACTTCTTTGCTGGCTGATGAATCTGTTAAAATTCTGAAAAACAACGATAATAGATTTGTTACTATATGTATTTTTTTATATTACTTTTGACTTCCTGAACATGATCATTTGCTATAAATGTTAGTTGTCACTGCATTTAATATATCATTATGTATATATAAATATATTTCATATGTCATCTGCTACTCTTTCTTTTGAAATGCTTCCAAGTATTAGAGGAGAGTCCAAGGTGTTTGTTTTACTATGTTCTGTGTTATTTGTGAACAAGTGTTTGTGTCAAGATCATAAGTAACGATTAAACTTATATTATCTGTTGTTGATTTCTTTGAAATTTCTTGGATATTATTCCACTACTCTTTAATGTTATGAAGCATTTTCAAGGACAGTGTAAGAAAGACATTAGTAGGCTACTGTGCAGGAAATGGCCAATGGTGTGTTGAATTTTAAGTTCTGACTTGTGAGTTTGCACAGTGCTTCAATTGACTTGTTTATGGCCAGGGTTTCTGCAATAGTTTTATACATTATGGGACTTGGTTTTACTGTTCCAAAGTGAAATATAGATTTCTGTTTACATACATGTTCTTCAATTGCTGTGTAGCTGCTGAATGCAGATTGAGTGGCTATGAAGTCTGCATTTTGTTGATATCTTGAAGGGACGTTATATAAATGTTCAATTACATTACATTTTGTTGACAACTCTGTTACTTGCCATCATCCCATTTTTGTATGTGATTGTATTGTTCTGTGTTTCATCAGAGCAAAGAAACTTTGGTTAAGATTTGTTGCCTCAAATAGGTTAGAAATCCTGAAAAGAGAGGGAATATATATCAAAAGAAAATAAAGCACCAAAGAAAGCAGAAAGTTCAGCTCTACAAAATGGGAAAATGATATTTATGAAGATTGACAGAATTCCAAACTATCACAGTGCTGACAGCATTTAAATCCCATGTTCAACTAGTGTGGTTGAACTGTCATCTTTCTGAAATCTTTGCTTGGTTTGGGGACCTTTAGCGCCATAATTATCGGTTGTTTTGATACATTCCACTGTGCTGATATATTGACACTCTAGGTGTGTATGATTACTGAACTTTTTGGTTTAATTTATGCATTTTCATGTTGTATTGTGAATGAAATTACGACATACAGGTGCAAGCAAAGCTTCACGTGTTGTTTTAGCCTCTTTCTGTATAGGCACGTGGCTAGCTTCGGAAGGCAAATACGAGGTTTTGTAGATCTCATTTGAAATGCTTACCTATGCACGTTTGTCTTGCTAGACTCATTTGTTATGCTTTGTCTTTATGCCATCTCAAATCAACGCCATTGACAGGTCATGTATAACTTGTAGAATTTTAATGTGTGAAACTAAAATACTTGTATCTTAATTATAATCTTATTACTGTAGCCAACCCACAATCATACATTAATAAGTAAATATGTGTAAACTTATTACAGCAGGAACATATTAATAAGTGAATATGCTGGCACTTGCTCCTCCTTTTCATTTTAATCTGCCCTGCCAGGTTTCAATTCCTCACGGATCAAGTGCAGGATGGAGATGATGTAGCAGGATGATGCTGATGTTTGCCGTGTTCAAGGGCTAATACAACGACCCATGGCCAGTGGTTCGGACTTCAGACCTTGGTAGTGTGTACCCGTTTTTCTGTATAACTATTATGGTACTCAGCTGGGAAATTATCCCAGGTAGAAGACTGGAAGTGGAAGACAAAACAATTGACGTGTAAATAACTCAATTAAACAACGTGTAGACCGACAACACAGCTTGTAAATATATACTACTCAAGTAAACAAATCATTCTTATGCCACATGTTCAATTCCTTAAAAATATGCTGCAAGAGTAATTCAGTCGCAACCTCACCAACCTTCACTCCAGCAAAACCATTAGAAGTTAACTATCTAGTTCAAAGATGAACTTGCAACAAAATGAAAGCCTCGAGTTCTCATTAGTTCTATCGAAACCAACCATAGTGCTAGTAAATAAGCTATAGACTCCACGATATGGATGTATGGTGCTGAGAATTTTTTTTAGATTTATATTACAATCAATCATAATTTATATAGTGCCCTTCATGATCCCTACTCAGAGGCGCTTCCAACCCTGGCCAGGTGGAAAAACCTAGTCTCGAGCAACAAATGGAACTGAGAGCATGTAGTGCTCGGGATGTGGCTCTTAGCAAAGGTTGCTCATTTCAAATTGTCTGGCCAACCACAGAAAGGGATGGGTGCTGCTTTGTTGTGGTGTGGGCAAATGGGACTCAAGTCGCCATGAACGGAGGAACGCAACACAGGTGGCCACTGCATGAAGACACAGCATGGCAGAGTTTGTGCAGATAGGAGGGAGAAAAGAAATGCGTTGCCAATAGGGCAGTGGCGTAATGAAGGGGGCAACCTCCCCGGGTGCAGCACAATAGGGGGTGCAAAATTAGCCTTCAGTGGTACACAGTACTATGACAAGAACGATTAAAAGCAAACAAGAAAATTAAAAAGGGGCGCAGTCATCAACTCTTACCCCTGGGCACTGAAACCCTTCATTATGCCACTGCAATATGGTAACCTCCCCCCGACCATGGCCCGTAGCAGTCGGAGAGCTGTCGGAGCACCCGTGTCTCAGTTAGATGTATTTCGGGAGCAAGTAGTTAGTGATTAGATAAGCAGTTAGCTGTTCAGACACAATCTTTTCTATTGTTTTATGGTAGGTCACTTTGAAGTGAAAGCACAGTCCGCGAAATCGTAATCTACTGGAGAACTTCACTTGACTTCACACAGGTCAAGGGACACCAGAAGGCATGCTGTAATAAAACACGTTATTTGAGTTATGACCATGGGAGAGAGTTTAGGTGATTTGTAACACTCTGGCGCGAACAGCAGATCAGCGTTGACGCGGGATCGCTTCCCTCTACCCTCCCAAAGGTCGACTCAGCCTTTTGTTCGCCAGATGGCGTTGGTAAAATGAGTCGTAGGACGGATCATGAACGCCTTGCATGACTGCCTTACAGTTAAATTCGATTCCTATAATAAAACTTGTGATCATCCGTTCATACTATGACATGTAATCATACTGCTTTCATGTCAGTTTGAAATAATAAACGAAGATTAATATTGCGAGATCAAAGAACTGTAGAAGCAGACAGGCCTAATTTAATTGGGCAGCAAATTACCAGGATTAACACCAACCACAAAATCATAAGAACTCAAATTATATTGCTGGTCTTTATTAGTGCTTTGGGGAAGGTTCTTTGAACCACTTTAGCCCAATATCATGTTATGTATAATGTCGGCACTTGTCGTGTTATACAGTGGCGGCGCCAGGATTTCGGGTTTGGGGGGGCTATAGCCCTAAGCCCTTCCTTTTCTCCCATCCCTGTTTTCCCCTTCCTGTACCTCCATCCAGAGGCGCAACCACGGTCCAGAAGTTGGGGGACCTACTAGAATGTCTGAGGGGGATTGCGAGCGCCAAAGGCGCGAAGCTGCGATTGCCGAAGGCAAGAAGCCCCTAACGACTAGGGGGTATGGGGAGCGTCGTAAGCTCCCCCATCGGGGTCTGGGGCGGAGCCCCAGAAGCCAACGCAATTTTGAGCATTTCATGCCAAATGCAGTACATTTTGGGCTCTAATTTACCTCAAAATTTTCACCGATGATTTCGATATAAAAGTACCTAAACCATCTAGATATGTGGAAAAATGACTTTATTATATGAATAAACTGAGATTTTAGGTTTTAGAAGAATACCACTCGCAGTCTCAGAAGTAAAAATTGAAATGTCCTCCTAGGCTTCTACCGCGAGCCTTAGTCGAATTTTAAAGCGTGATAAGTAGTGTGGCGTTTTTGCCAGGGACCACCCTCGGTTTTTGGGCCTCCCTGTTTTTGGACCACCCTCGGGTTGCGGTAGGCATGGCAACTTAGCCTGTGGACTCCCAGCCAAGGATCCCAGCCAAGGATCCCAGTCAGCCGAGGATCCCAGCCAAGGCCTCCCCCCGCCGAGGATCCCAGCCAAGGATCCCAGCCAAGGATCCCAGTCAGCCGAGGATCCCAGCCAAGGCCTCCCCCCGCCGAGGATCCCAGCCAAGGATCCCAGCCAAGGATCCCAGTCAGCCGAGGATCCCAGCCAAGGATCCCAGCCAAGGATCCCAGTCAGCCGAGGATCCCAGCCAAAGGATCCCAGCCAAGGATCCCAGTCAGCCAAAGGATCCCAGCCAAGGATCCCAGCCGGGGATCCCTGCCCAGCTGGGTATATATAGAGGGTGCTCTTGTGTAGTAGGTTGGTTTGGTATATTTCTGAGGCTTGACTCGTCTTCTGATGTATGGTGAATAAAGATTGTGATTGAACTTCGGTGTTCTCTTCCTTCGGTGGGTGACACTGATCGCTACGGCTAGTCGGCTGGCGGATGCTGAAATCCTTCGAATACCACGGAGGTCCTACTTACGCTCCCATCCTGAGCGACACGCGCCTTACACTCGCATCCTGAGAGAGAGCAGAACTCCGTTTTTGTTACATTGGTACCAGAGCCAGTGGGGTTTTGACGGAATTCCTGCCGCCGACGACGCTAGAATCGACCGAAGATGTTTCCGGGAGACGAGGACGACACCATTCCCTACGCGGCCTTGGACCTGGCCGATCTGCCGTCAAGAATTTCTACGCCAGCCGCGAGACGAATGGCCGCGTTGGTTACGCGACCTGACCGAAGCCGCTTGCTGTCCGAGATCGACTTCGATGATCCAGAGCCGATGAGACCGAGCTTCCGCGAAGACAGGGAAGAAGAGATGACCGTGAAGCCGGAGAGAACGAGCTTCCGAGAAAAGACGGGCGAACCGACGACGGAAAAGAAGAAATTGAAACCGAATTTCCGATATGGTCATTGATTGACAATAATTCTTATGCATCAGTACCTAGTACGAAGTTTTGCATTGGCCTGTGAAGCATGAGTTACTTGTTGGTGAGTTTAGGTTTTAATCTTAATAATTTATTGTTTCTTTATTTCGGTTCCATTAGAAAACGTTTGATCGACGTCGTTTATTACCAACGTGAGGTTTACAACATTATACAGAACAGCTTTTCTTATGTTTCCACTATAATGATCTGTGGGTGATGAGGACCCCCGTTGGGTATCTCCGGACACTCCCTATCCATGCACCAAGAAGAAACCTGTGGGTGCTTCTGGCCCCCTTCATCCGTGGACGCTTCACGCCTTTGAACCTGTTGTGAGATTATGTGGGAAATTTCGACTTAAGCTTATAGCATGAATTTTACGATTGCAGCTCCACGTTGGAAAGTGAGAGGCGTCTACCTTAGACTCTACGTCTCGCCTTAGACTCACAGTCATCTGGGCGTGTAGTTTTGGCTTGATGCATATAAAACTTTGAAATCCACATCACTATAATTATGGCCCATGCGTAAACAAAGCAGCGCGGATTTAGGTTAACTTTGTAAACTGAAAACAAATAATATTAAAAATCGTAATCGTAATCGTAATCATAAATTTATATAGCGCCACTTCAAGAAATACTCCTCAGAGGCGCTCCCGACCTGACAACACCAAACCACGATCGAAAAGAATGGTTTTCAAACGCCTGCGGAAAAGGGGCAAGGAGAGACCAAGAAGCTCATTACGTAGGTTGCTAGGCAACCTATTCCTAGGCAACCTATTCCAGAAAGATGGACCGACCACAGCAAAGCTCTTATGAAGCACCGTGGAAGTTCGAGCCACAGGGACAACCAGGTCGCCTTGAGTGGCAGAGCGAAGGAATCTACGACCTGGTATGGAAAGCACTGGCACACAAAGCTCCCTAAGATAGACTGGGGCTTGACCTGCAAGACAATTGCGCATAAGCATTAGGATCTTAAACTCAATGCGTTTTGCATTGGCAGCCAATGCAGTTCCTCCCGTATAAAGCCAGATATATGCTCGAACTTTGGTATGCCTCCTATCAGCCGAGCCGCGGCATTTAGCACAGATTGCAACTGACTTATGCGCGATAGGGCTAAGCCCGCATAGATAGCACTGGTATAGGTATATACGAAAAAGACTCACCTGAATATGATGTACATGAAAATGGTTGTAACTAGGCATGTCAAAGACACCGCCCGGAATATTTGGCCAGTGAGATATAGCTCTGCTATGTATGGAAATCCCTATTATTACACATACAAAACTGCAATGAATGACATATCAGTCACATTAGGCTATAAGTGTACAATGTAAATAGAACAAACACACACACAAAAGACTAGCGGGTTTTAAGAAAGAGAGATGATACAATGTAGCTATAGATAGAATCATAGTTAACACGCATGTATAAAACTCTTCAATATCGTGATCTTGCCAATGAAGCGCAAACTCAGTGATTCGATCACATAAAACATATATAATTATATCTCTGCTAGCTTTCTAACTTGCAATGGTCTTCATTTTGGCTCTGATATCATGGTATTCAAAGGACGATCACTCATCGAAACGTATGCATGGGTCCGATTTCGCTTAACTTTGCCGCGTTCGCGATGTCAGACCCTTGGACCAAGCCACCACCTCAGAAGGCCTACGCATGCATTGGATCAATGCATGCGTAGGCCTATACTCCGCAAAATCGTTTACAGCTAGCGAAAGAGCGTTTAGTGCAGTGAGTTATGTGACAACATTGCTGCATATAACGTGACGACTTATTTGTCTTTCCTGATTTATGTGCGCATATATATATATATATATATATATATATATATATATATATATATATATATATATAGAAAAGGGCAGTACGTATTATCGCGGGCTTCAGAAAAGGGCAGTACGTATTATCGCGGGCATTCGTAGGGGAGAACACACAGGCCCTCACTACTATAAATATAAGCTTCTTAACATTAACCAGATTAAGTGTATTCAAATAGGCGAGTTTATTTATCGCCTCAAAAATGGATTACTCCCTCAAGTATTCAGCAACTACCTCCAATTGGGCTCTGACATTCACACTCATTTCACAAGAAACGCTAAGGCATACCGTTCTGTTAGAACCCACTCCAACATTCGTCGCTTCACGATCAAGTCATCTAGCTGGCACCTCAGTTAGGAACTCTATTCCTACTGAAATTCGCAATGCATGCAATCTCCACATATTTAAAAAAGGGTATCGCTCTTTCTTGCTTGGTAATTAGAGCTCATCAAAACTTCACTGACTATCACTCTAACCTTAGAATCGCTCACCACCAGTGCAATACCGCGTTTTAGTTAAGTCTGTAGTTAAGATTGTAGTTAACCTTTACACATGTCAATGTAACGCTCTCAGTCAATTCTAGATTCATGGATTACCTTTGTTCGTGTAATTTATACCGTGGCTGTTTATTTTCCATTCTGTATCTTCATTCAATTCCATCCTTCGATTGTTTTGGTAATTCTTTACTTAGGGTGTCCCTCCTTGCGGGATTGCGATCCCTTTTGGGCCTCCCCTTTGTAGCCAATGTGTTTTCCTCGTTGGTTTATTAATGTGTGAAAATTAGTTGCAATAAAAAATACTTCACTTGACTTAACTTGACTTGACTTGACTTGATATATATATATATATATATATATATATATATATATATATATATATATATATATGACATGCATGTATGTATGTATGTATAAGTATATGTATGTATGTCTCTAGGCCTAATTGTATTTGCAACAACAGATTAAGCGCGTATTCAAGAAAGACTCACAGGCGCTTCCGACCAAATGAAAGAACTAGGATCGCACAATTCAAACGTTATGGTATCATGCCATTGTGGAGTTGCTGATAGTTACGTCTGTCAGAAGCAATTTTTCTTTTATTTTTATTGATTTCTTTAACTTGCGAGTTTTTTCGTGCAATTCAGGGTAAATTGCCAGCGTTCGAAATTGAACCGGTACCACCCCCTCACTGCTCCACCCACCCCGATGCGTATGACATTCGCCCTAACCCATTGCTGGGCTGCTAAAGCCGTACACCGATATTTATAGGCCTATATAAATAATTTGATTTTAATTATGCAAATACATCAAAACGAAACTTACAGAGATGCGATATATTTACTAACCAGAAACACGGAGAGATCTGATACTGGTTTAATAACGAGATCTGCGATCGGAGTAGTAGGCTTATTTCGCTAGATGTCAATACAAAAATAACATACCTGACAGCAATTATTGAAGCCAGTAATACCTACTGACTTAATTCTCACGGATATTATTTCTTTTGTGCTATATTTCTTATATTTCACGGATATCTTGGGCTTCCTGAACACTCCATAAGATTGTTGGTTGTTTGACCTTGACTTTTATATCAGTGATAGGGTCTATATATAGGCCTGCTATATAAACTAACCAGCGCTCGTGACTAAGCTGGTGCTGTGCGCTAAGCTTTAGGCGTAGAGTAGCACTTTAGAAATTAGGAGTTAACGATTGAAATTTTAGTAGCGTCCCATCTCTATGCCAGAATAGAATAAATTACTTACATAGGCCTTCTACGTAGCGCAAGTCACGTGTTTCTATCGCAGTCTTAGCCAAATGAATAAACCAAGAACATGTTACGCAAAATATTGAACGATTATACTAGTCAGCGGCGCCGCTAGACGTACGCACTTACGCAAGTGCGTACAGCGCTGAAAGGCTAAGAAATGAAAAATTGCAAAATGAAAATGTGAAATATTATTAAGTTACAAAATTATAATTACTTAGGTACTACATGTAGTTTTAATATTAGGTAAACTAACAGTCTAGCACCATCTAGCAGTGGCGTAACCAGAGCTTCCCAAAAATTACGCAGATTCCAACCTCTCTGAGGGGAGAGGTCTGGGAAGAGGCTGTCAGGAACTTTTATTTCGGGGTTTGTAATGGTGCATCTTGGTATTCTTGGAGACCATCTTTTTGGTTAAAAGTAATAACATTTAACATCAGTTCTTTGGGAAATTATATAATTTCATAATTATGTCATGCGAGGCGAAAAACTTCCTCATTCGTGCCTAAACACCCCTTGCAATCCAATTACTATTTACCAAGACCAAAAAACCAGACAAAGATAATTAATTATACGAGACGAAGATACAAACGATTTGCCTCTAGTCTACAGGTCAGAATGTTGGCCAATGCGAAAGCAAGACAAGAAAAGAATTATTACAGCAGAAATTAGTTTACTGCGGAAGATCGCAGGGATTTCAAGACTTCAGAAAATAAGAAACGCTGTCATTAGACAGCATTATGGATCGAAACAACTCTGCTAGACAAAGTCGTTCAAAGAAGACTCCGATGGTTTCAACATATAGGCCTAGGCCTAGAGAGAATGCCAGTTGACCAAATACCAAACACTGCACTACATGCAAGATTCGAAGGAAAAGACACTAAGGCAGAGCCAGACAACGCTGGATAAGCAATATAAATGAGGATGAAACATCACTTTGAAACTAAAGGAAACAATGGACTTGACAAAATTAATGACCGAGGAAAATGGAGATAATTTATTCGTACCCATCGCCGCCAAATGGCTGGCGTCAGAAACTGATGATTGTGGTGATGATGATGATGATGATGATGATGATGATGATGATGATGATGATGATGATGATGATGATGATGATGATGATGATGATGATGATGATGATGATGATGATGATGATAATAGTAATAATAATAACAATAATAATAATAATAATAATAATAATAATAATAATAATAATAATAATAATAATAATAATAATAATAATAATAATAATAATAATAATAATAATAATAATAATAATAATAATAATAATAATAATAATAATAATAATAATAATACTAATACTAATAATAATAATAATAATAATAATAATAATAATAATAATAATAATAATAATAATAATAATAATAATAATAATAATAATAATAATAATAATAATAATAATAATAGCAGTGATAGGTCCTAATTATATTAATAACAACGAAGTAAAATTAAGATAGGAACAATTACGATGATAATGGTACTATGGCAGTAAGAACTTAGAAGAAGTGATATAATAATAATTATCCACAGAGAAGCGTTCAAAGCGGAAAGTAATGAATAATAATACTAACACTAAAAAATAATAATAGCAATAAATAATAATACTAAAAATAATAATAACAATAATAACAATAGTCATATTAATAATAATTTAACGAATTATAATAATAACAATAATAACAATAGTAATATTACTAATAATTTACCGAACCAAATTGACCTAATAAATGCATGACATTATGATTACTCTTGGTCAAAATCGGTAACGAAGTGAATGAACAACTGAGACCTTACCCTCCAATTCGCTCTTCCTCCCTTTCCTCCAATTCGCTCTTCCTCCCTTTCCTCCATTTCGCTCTTCCTCCCTTTCCTCCATTTCGCTCTTCCTCCCTTTCCTCCCTTTCGCTCTTCCTCCCTTTCCTCCCTTTCGCTCTTCCTCCCTTTCCTCCAATTCGCTCTTCCTCCCTTTCCTCCCATTCGCTCTTCCTCCCTTTCCTCCAATTCGCTCTTCCTCCCTTTCCTCCATTTCGCTCTTCCTCCCTTTCCTCCAATACGCTCTTCCTCCCTTTCCTCCATTTCGCTCTTCCTCCCTTTCCTCTCTTTCGCTCTTCCTCACTTTCCTCCAATTCGCTCTTCCTCCCTTTCCTCCAATTCGCTCTTCCTCCCTTTCCTCCAATTCGCTCTTCCTCCCTTTCCTCCAATACGCTCTTCCTCCCTTTCCTCCAATTCGCTCTTCCTCCCTTTCCTCCATTTCGCTCTTCCTCTCTTTCCTCCAATTCGCTCTTCCTCCCTTTCCTCCATTTCGCTCTTCCTCCCTTTCCTCCATTTCGCTCTCTTCCTCCCTTTCCTCCATTTCGCTCTCTTCCTCCCTTTCCTCCATTTCGCTCTCTTCCTCTCTTTCCTCCATTTCGCTCTCTTCCTCTCTTTCCTCCATTTGGCTCCCTTCCTCCCTTTCCTCCAATTCGCTCTTCCTCCCTTTCCTCCATTTCACTCTCTTCCTCCCTTCCTCCATTTCGCTCTCTTCCTCCCTTTCCTCCATTTCGCTCTCTTTCTTCCTTTCCTCCATTTCGCTCTTTCTCTCTTTTCTCCATTTCGCTCTATTCCTCCCCTTTCCTCCAATTCGCTCTTCCTCCCTTTCCTCCATTTCGCTCTTCCTCCCTTTCCTCAAATTCGCTCTTCCTCCCTTTCCTCCAATTCGCTCTTCCTCCGTTTCCTCCAATTCGCTCTTCCGCCCTTTCCTCCATTTCGCTCTTCCTCTCTTTCCTCCAATTCGCTCTTCCGCCCTTTCCTCCATTTCGCTCTTCCTCCCTTTCCTCCATTTCGCTCTCTTCCTCCCTTTCCTCCATTTCGCTCTCTTCCTCCCTTTCCTCCATTTCGCTCTCTTCCTCTCTTTCCTCCATTTCGCTCTCTTCCTCTCTTTCCTCCATTTCGCTCTCTTCCTCTCTTTCCTCCATTTCGCTCCCTTCCTCCCTTTCCTCCAATTCGCTCTTCCTCCCTTTTCTCCATTTCGCTCTCTTCCTCCCTTTCCTCCATTTCGCTCTCTTTCTTCCATTTCCTCCATTTCGCTCTCTTCCTCCCCTTTTCTCCATTTCGCTCTCTTCCTCCCTTTCCTCCATTTCGCTCTCTTCCTCCCTTTCCTCCAATTCGCTCTTCCTCCATTTCCTTCGCTCTTTTCCTCTCCTTCCTTCCTCCTTCCCTCCGTTTCGCTCTCTTCCTCCCTTTCCTCCATTTCGCTGTTCCTCCCTTTCTCCATTTCGCTCTTCCTCTCTTTCCTCCATTTCGCTCTTCCTTTCTTTCCTCCATTTCGCTCTTCCTCCTTTCCTCCATTTCGCTATCTCTCCCTTTCCTCCACTTTCTCTCTTCCTCCCTTTTCTTCATTTCGCTCTTTTCCTCCTTTTCCTCTATTTCGCTCTTCCTCCCTTTCCTCCATTTCGCTCTCTTCCTCCCTTTCCTCCATTTCGCTCTCTTCCCCCTTTCCTCCATTTCGCTCTCATTTTTCACTTTCCTCCAATACGCTCTTCCTCCTTTCCTCCAATTCGCTTTTCCTCCCCTTCCTCCATTTCGCTCTTCCTTCCTATCCTTCATTTTCGCTCTCTTCCTCTCTGACGTCCATTTTGCTCTCTTCCTCTTTTTCCTCTATTTCGCTCTCTTCCTCCTTACCATCCATTTCGCTCTCTTCCTCCATTTCCTCCATTTCGCTCTCTATCCTCCCTTTCCTCTATTTAGATCTTCCTCCTTTCCTCCAATTCGCTCTTCCTCCCCTTCCTCCTTTTCGCTCTTACTCTCTACCCTCCATTTCGCTCTCTTCCTCCCCTACCCTCCATTTCGCTCTCTACCTTCCCTTTCCTCCATTTCGCTCTTCCTCCCTTTCCTCCAATTCGCTCTTCCTCCCTTTCCTCCAATTCGCTCTTCCTCCCTTTCCTCCATTTCGCTCTTCCTCCCTTTCCTCCATTTTCGCTCTTCCTCCCTTTCCTCCATTTTCGCTCTTCCTCCCTTTCCTCCATTTCGCTCTTCCTCCCTTTCCTCCATTTCGCTCTCATCCTCCCTTTCATCCATTTCGCTCTTCTTTCTCCTTTTCCTCCATTTCGCTCTCTTCCTCCCTTTCCTCCATTTCACTCTTCCTCCCTTTCGCTCTCTTCCTCTTTTTCCTTCATATCGCTCTTCCTCTTTTTCCTCCAATTCGCTCTCTTCCTTCTTTTTGCTCTAATTCGCTCTTCCTCCCTTTCCTCCATTTCGCTCTTCCTTCTTTCCTCCATTTCGCTCTACCTCCCTTTCCTCCATTTCGCTCTCATATTCCCTACCCTCCATTTCGCTCTCTTCCTCCCTTTCCTCCATTTCGCTCTCTTCCTCCCTTTCCTCCATTGCGCTCTCTTCCTCCTTACCCTCCATGTGGCTCTCTTCCTCACGGCCCTCCATTTTGCTCTCTTCCTCCCTGCACTCCATTTAGCTCTCTTCCTCCCTTTTCTCCATTTCGCTCTCTTCCTCCCTACCCTCCATTTCGCTCTCATATTCCCTACCCTCCATTTCGCTCTCTTCCTCTCCCTTTCCTCCATTTCTCGTTCTCTTTCTCCCTTTCCTCCATTTCGCTCTCTTCCTCCCTACGCTCCATGTGTCTCTCTTCCTCACTACCCTCCATGTCGCTCTATTCCTCCCTATCCTCCATTTCGCTCTCTTCCTCCTCTTTTCTCCATCTCGCTCTCTTCCTCCCTACCCTCCATTTCGCTCTCTTCCTCCCTACCCTCCATTTCGCTCTCTTCTTTTCTTTCCTCCATTTCGCTCTCTTCCTCCCTACCCTCCATTTCGCTCTCTTCCTCCCTAACGTCCATTTTGCTCTCTTCCTCCCTTTCCTCTATTTCGCTCTCTTCCTACTTACCATCCATTTCGCTCTCTTCCTCCATTTCCTCAATTTCGCTATCTTCCTCTTTTTCCTTCATTTCGCTCCCTTCATCCCTTCCCTCCTTTTCGCTCTCTTCCTCCCTTCCTTCCATTTCGCTCTCTTCCTCCCTTTCCTTCATTTTCGCTCTCTTCCTCCCTTTCCTCCATTTCGCTCTCTTTCTCCCTTTTCTCCAATTGCTCTCTTCGAGTCCGATCTCAGATACCTGCTGCTCGACGATAGTCGCAATGGTTTCGCCAGTGACGTAACGAGTTGTAATGAAAGTTGTAAATTGTTCTTTTACCACATTCTCAGAACCGGGGTTGTTACCGCCATCAACTTTGATAAGCAGACCGATATCTGTTCTATGGTACTGATCATGTCTGCACTCATATCAAGCATGTAGTGTAGAACTTGCCCACATGACATTCTGCGACAATACTGTCTCGAGTTTACTGACCACACATTCTGAATCAACGAACTTATGTACTGGGCATTGCGTGGAACATATGAAATTAGCCTACGATGATTGAAACTACTGTGGGTCTGTGATCGAAATGTCAGAAGTGCAACGAAATTTCCAGAGTCCGCGAAGGAAAATGTTTTCGGACCTCACAATAACAAAGTCTGCACAATAGAAATTCAACGAATAATAGTAATCTAGGCTGTCAATAAGTAATCTAAACGGTTTGTAGTTTTTGAGAGCTGTTAAAATCTATATATATACGCAGTTGCGAAATTGCGTAATGCTATAATTTATTAGTAACTCGCCTGATCTTTGGTATAGCCTAATGATATTATTTACTATTATAAATTAGGCTATAATATACAAAACCATCATATTATAATCAGGGTCCGATTTGTCAAAAAAGAAGCAGGGGGGTCGGGAACAGTGGCTGATCCAGGATTGCTTATGTGAGGGCAAGGGTTGTTTTTGAGGGGCACCACGTTCCATGGTAAAAATTGTAATTAACTTTAAATGATAGTATATATATATACGTATGCATATATATGCGAGATATGTATATAATAATAATAATAATAATAATAATAATAATAATAATAATAATTATAATTTTTTTTTGCCCCGAGGTATACATGATCCCTCGATCAGGGACTTCAAGATTAATTAAAATGATAAAAAGTCTGGAACGGTTATTATTATTATTATAATAATAATCTTTTTCTTTATTAAGCGCCTGATAAACGCACTGTGCTGTACATTTTCATGTTATGCAATTATATATATATATATATATATATATATATATATATATATATATATATATATATATATTTGAAATAATTGTATTATGCGTAATAGTTAATGTAGTAGACCACTAGTATATCCTATAAAATACTGTTTGAAATTGGCGCTCATTTGGATGACTTGGATCGCAAGTAATTTTTTTTATTATTTTCAATCTGCTCAAAGTTATTTCTGCAGTACAATTACCAGATGACCCGAACGGGGCGCCATATAAAGCGCGCCGTACTGCAATGGCCAACGTAACAGGAAGAGTGAGACATATTTTATAAAGTTGCCTACTGATAGATTAATTAGGTCCACAGTGATTCCCAACCTTTTTCAGAGCATGGCACCTTTACTAGCGGCAGATCAGCGGTACCTTTGACCTTAATTTCAACTATTTTTCTTCAAGTTAGTTCTTTATTTTACTAATAAGAAACGTTTCTTGTATGAAAAATAATTAGGCCTTTAGGCCTATGTGTTAGTAGTGATAAATTTTAAAACTTTTCACATAAAGAGCTGCACAAATTTATGGTTCTATCTATATGACATCCAACCTTGAGCATGCAGGTGCCAGGTTCGCCGGGCCCTTTGGTGCCGCGAAACTCAGGTTGGGAAGCACTAGATTAGGGAGGCATTATCACTTGTCTGAGACAGTTCCAATGCAAGTGATTTGATCAGTGGCGTGGCTACGTATTTTGGCGCCCGTGGTGAATAACGGCAAGCGCTCATAATAGAAATTTCTAATTTTTGCAAATCACAGTTAGTCAAACGCTAGCCTATATTGAACATTATTCGATTAGGCTATATGAATATGTGGCTCTTACCAGACTCAACACTTTCTATCTTTGATATAATATTATCTGCAAAGTCTTTGAGAACTTCAGCAAAATTAATAGAAGCGCTAGCCTACTTCAATCTGGCTGATGAAACTGCTGCGGCATGATTGGATTCAATGTCTTGTTCATCTGAAATTGCTGAGCCCTTCAAAAATAACTCCATAGAACTTGCTGCAGCTGCAACTCGTTTCCGACAATTTCTTAAACCTAGCTTCGTTCAGTCTATGTCGCTTAATTATTTATAAAGGCAAGCGATGCGCAGACAGTTTTATAAACAACAAATACACATAAAACTGGAATTTCGAATAGACAACATCTAGATTGATATTCCACGACTTATAAATGACTCAGCGGTCTCAACGCCACTGTCCGTGGCTTAAGGGGAAAGGGGAAAGGTCAGCAGCGATGCTTGAACCATGGACCCGGCATTTACACCCGGCCTGTGGCATGATTGGAGTCCTCTCCTGAAGCATGTACTTCATGGAAACCTGATCCATTGGGCCTGAAAACTGTAACCGGTGTTGAAATCTTGTTTAAAGATAACTTTCTTCTTCCTTAGGCCCCTAATCCAAAAGCAGATGGTGCTTTGAAGTGACACATATATATCAAACTGCAAGTCTGCAATTATAGACAGAGAGATAGAGGAAAAGGAGGAGAATGGTCGAGTAGAGAGAAGAAACATTACTAGCGTACTAAAGACAAAGGTGACCATTATATATATGTGTGTGTGCACGTATGTGTGTATAACTGTATATATATCTAATATACATATATATGTATATTATATCGGTGCGTGGGCTTTCAGAGAGAGTAGGAGAGAGGGAGGTAGAAGCTGGGTTAGGCCGATTGGTCATAATGGAGTCGTTTGGTGTAGGGCTGTGGGTAATGAATTTGAGGGTCGGGGATCAGCAAAAGGCTAGAAGCGAGGGGGAGCCGACCCCTCGGGGGTCGGCCAAAGGCTAGAAGCAAGGGGGTCGATAAGAAGAAGCAAGGGGGTCCAACCCCCCGACCCCCCCGGCAAATCGGACCCATATTATAATGAGTATAATATACTGTTATTATGACATTTGTACAGATATATTGTATTTGTCCACCTAATTAATGTCTTCTGTCTTTCAAATTTCAAAATATCAAATTTCAAAATGTTTTGTTCCTTGAACATTTAATAAAACTATACATCATTACCACATGGCTTCACGATTCGGTAGTTGAATCCTTCTTGCTTGGTTTGTGTACCATTTGTTAACTATTTATGCTAATTGTGTCTGGTCAGCAATATGTTTATACCTCAAGGCTTATGGCGTTCTTGGAAATTGAACGTATTTTCTAGTTTTTATATTGATTTAAATAGTCTGGTGTGCCAGTCTTGTCTGTAGTGAAACTCAAACACGACTCAAACTACATCTTAGCTACGAGTGACACCTAGTTCCTGCCAGCACTGAATTTATAGAGCAATTTTGTTCAGATGACTGCTTAAACTGCTACCATTACAGTGTGGAAATTCAAAAAAGTTCGGACGCTCGTTCTTCGTACCCCCACACACTTTCGTCCCGGGCCCCGCCTACGCATGGTCGCATGCTGATTGTGCGTACACAATTAAACTCCTAGCGGCGCCGCTGATACTAGTAATATTAAAGGTGACACTTGACAAGTAGCCTAATAAAATAAACAAAAACATGACATCGACTTATAAATATGTACCAACCTACAGCTACAGAAAGAATGCAAAGAGATTTCTAATGCAAATATGTATCGTCGATGATTCACGGCGATTACCGTCATCGCCTTGGTTCTTTCATTTGCCTTAACGATATATTATTTGAAGATTATTGGACAGGTTTTGATTGCGTGCATGACGAGAAACAAGAAAATTATTATATATCATAGGCTGTCAACATATGACAAGCCCGCAAAGATTTTCTTTTCGCCTTGATGTCACCCGTCTACAGGACTGACTTCAGCAACGTACGAAAAGTTACTGAAAGTTAGTTTGTTAGCTGAACTTACATGGGCGTAACGGTATACGATGCCGATGAAACCAGGCGAAGTGCAATGGCAATGAACTTCTTCTTTAGCCTGGTAAGTCATCGTGCAATCTACAAACCACTCCATAAGCGGCATTAACTGATTGACATCTGAAACGAATCATAGTTGATCAAAAGCTACTTATTTCGTACATGTATCTTCTTTAAAAAGAAGTAAAAAAGATACAGCCCGTAAAAACAAAGTTTTTTACTATATCCATCTAGTATCCTATAATGCGTCTTATGAAGCAGTTACCTCTACAAATATATAGTCCGCGTTCATTTTACGTCATAGCGTGCGTTTAATCAGGCAGCGCGCCCGTTTTTGTTGCGGCCAATGGCAACGCTGCGTATCGGAAAAGTTGAGTCCCCGATTCGAAAAGTTTATTCCCCGATTCTATAAGCTTGCCTTTTTTGGGGAGCTGAAATTTTTATAGAATGAAGTGTCTGCGAGGGCGAGTCTATCTGCAAAGTTTCAGGACGATTGAATGATTGTAAGTGATCGAATTAGTCGTCGCAAGATTTGACTTTTTAGCCTGTGGCTCAAACATTCAAGCAAGCAAGATTTCCGTAAGTTAAACTAGATGGATAATAAGCATCAGATGGAACGATGATACAAACAAACATCAAAACTACATTAAAAGTACCTACAGGTAAGGAATGTATGTATGTATGTGACCTGTCAACGAATTGGCGATTTGTTTGGGCCAGGCTCCACGCTATCTTTGTGATCTTATCCATCGACCTCCTTTGGCTGCCTCTGGTCGTCCTCGCCTTTCTTTAGACCGTAATGACCTAATGACCTAATGACGTAATGCCACTAGCCTAATTCTTCTTTAGTAACTAACTGTTAGAGCAGAGATAATATTTGCTATCTCAACCCATTTAATAACTAACTGTCAGAGCTTAGACAATTTTTCCTATCTGTTACCTGTAACAAGTTGCGACCTGTCAGCTTGGTGTTGTGAATAAACGAAATTGATTGATTGATTGATTGGTACTTCGGACTCGGACTGCTATTGCCCAGCACCGTGCATATGCATCGGCTGGCTCCTTGCTCTGGAATAAACTTCCCCCTATGACTCGTTCCATAATTACAACTGAGGTAATGCTGCCTCTGCCCGTAGTCTTAAGACATTTCTTTTCTCGTGGGTTCTTCGCACTGGGAGCGACTCTTATTAGGTTGTACTGAGAGAGGCGCTTTAGAAATCCGTAAATTATATTACATTACGTTACAAGCACAGCATTAAAGCTGCAACAGAAGAATCTAAAAAAAGTCTTTCTATAGTACACACCTGAGTTATTGCCTTTAGTGTTAGTTAGGCTGTTTAACGGACTTCTGGCACAGTAGACGAGACTGTACTGCGCAAATGCCTGTGACACGTTTAAGAAGTTAATACGACATTTCTGTAATCAGTTAAATTCTTGTTTCTAAACCATTTCTAAAGCAATCCAATTCTAAATAGCTAACTGACTCATAGTACAGATAGAAAATATAATCTCTATCTCAATTAGACGAACCTAGAAGTTCCATAACTTTAATTAGTGTTAACTTTTCATTCATTCGTGAGTCATTCATAAATGAATTGGTTTTCGATCACTAAATTACTTTTATTTTTTCGTTCGCTTGACACGTCCATTGTTCCTTTAATCAATAGATCAATAGTTCCACCCATCCATACATAGCCTACACAACGAAAGAT
This sequence comes from Aporrectodea caliginosa, assembly GCA_020284085.1. NCBI lineage: Eukaryota > Metazoa > Annelida > Clitellata > Crassiclitellata > Lumbricidae > Aporrectodea > Aporrectodea caliginosa. The sequence goes on from JACEVL010000886.1 coordinate 260,082, forward strand.
TAGATCATAAATGGATAGGTTCCACCCATCCTTCGCCCCATTACATAGCCTCACATTCCGCTTCTATCCCCCTAAACGAAAGATTAGATCATAGTATTTTCGTTAATGGAAAGCATATTTTTAAGTTGAAACCAATGTAAATGTTTATTTTGTCACCTATCAATAATCCTTTCATCCTTCGCATAACACATTAAGTTTCATTCACCGGTTCACACTAATTTATACATGTAACTTGTAGAAAGTGTGATAATTCTGTTTTTCACTGGGCTCACTTCTATTAGAAGCCCCTCACACTCTTTCGTTCGTTCGTACAATCATGCAGCACCAGGATGCGAAAACCGCACGAAGAGAAAGATGACAATTAAACTTCTTATAGCAGCAATCTACCAACCAGACAGCATCGTGGTCATCGACAGTCTCAATAAGATTAGTTTCCATTCCTCAGCAGAATCCCAATCATTTATTTTCGTGCACCTTAACTATTATGATCTAAGCTAAGAGCTTCCATGTGCCATAGTAGGCCTAATATTGCACTGGGCATCAGTAGACGGAACTTTAGAATATCCGCATCCGGATTATTAACTTAACAATAACAACTTCACCCACGAGCCAATTTAACCATCAATTCAATTCAAATCTATACCTTATTGATGTTTCTGTCGCGAAATACAACGTCAATAGAGAGCCGATGGTTTTCAGAAATAGCGAAGTCGCTATCGGTGATATTTGCTGAAGAATATTCGGCTGAAAATTCCAAGAGTACCAGCGGCCCAGCCAACTTGTAGCGCCGATCTGAATATGCAGATTCGTCTAGCGCAGTTGTTGAAACGAACTTCATTTCTGTTTCTCTGGTCTGGATCGATCGCTGGAGACGGTAGGCGAGAGATATCTCACTCGAAGACGGTGAAGTAAGAGACGATTGTTTAGCATATTCTTCACTCGACTGCATGACTGAATCTGTCCCGTTTTTCACTCTTGGCTCCAGACTCATCCCATTTTCTTTAGTAAGATTCTGCGGTTGGCCGACCTCAGTAGAAGTCAGTAGGTCAACGCTTGTATTGAACCCAGACTCCGGAAACAGCCTTGGCATCAAAGACCTATATTTGATTGCTACGTTTTCAGTTCTTTGGCCTTTACTGGCTATATTCTCCGTCGCTGACATAATTTCTGTTGGCCTAGTTGACTCCAGTTTGGGATGCAGGTGTGTGCTCGACTCAGTGCGATTTCCTTTGTCATCACGCCTTGGTGCCATGCCGGTCGTATCTGTCTGCTGCTTGTCAGTGCGTTTCTCCACAGTTTGTCCGTCTGCATCTGAGTGTGCAGTTGAGAATAGGTTCGCATTAATATCGTTACTTGTCGCCTCTGCAACAGCGTCTTCGATGGCGCTGGGTTTCGTTTGAAAAACGAGAGAACTTGACTCGTCTTTTCTGAATAAATAAGACGTGTAGAAAGGAGTGGCAGAAAGAACATTTGCCGGAGGGAAAGTAGAAGATGATGCATAGGCCGTCTTAGAATTATCTTTAACAGGTGGTTTGGGTTCCCAAGTTCTGAACGAGAGTCTATCGAAGATGGACATAATCGAAGAAGACTTCACCATAAACGAACGCCTTTCTTTCAACACCAAACCTAAAAATGCTACATTTGTTGAGTATACAAGCCGAGAAAAAGTTGGTGCTAAAGCCCCTGAGACGCCAGCAGAGGGCAGACATCCGCCGTTTAGAGATGATATAACAGAGGACCCAGGACAGAACCTCGAGGCACACCAAAAGGGACAGGGACCCAAAGGGACATGGACGAGCCAAAGACCAGACAGTTTGTGCGTTCAGTAACAGAAAGGAATTATCGGAGCCGTTCAAGAGGCCGGTCAACCAAACCAAAGGAAGCGGAGAGACGCTGCAGAAGGATGGAGTGGTCCACAGAGTCAAAGGAAGAGCTAACGTCGAAAAGAAATAGCAGAGTAATCTGTCCACGGTCCATAGCGCCATAGAAGTCAGATAAAAGTCGGAGAAGAAGAGTCTCCGTGGAGTGATTCCTACGGAAACCAGACTGCTGCGGAGGGATCAGCTCATTTACATCTGAACAACCAACCAACGGATTTAGAAAAATGCGTTCTAGTATTTTAGAAAGAAAACTTACATCCAGCGATGATGAAATAGCGCTCGTTTATAAGTCTAAAGTGACCGATTTGTGATTATAATCTTAAAGAAATTAAGTGATGCTATAGTCCGTGAGAATTTAGATAATTTTAGCTTATAAATTCTATTACGTCAGTACCCGCCTTGTGCGAGGCAGCGAGGGTGGTGTTACCGGTCGACCGATTACATGGTGACGGCCAGGACACCTTCGGACACGGCGTGCTTGGCAAATTCACTCGATTCATAAAGATCATTAATTTAGAGACGTAGTTGATACATTAGGCTTATATTACACTCATTGACCTCTTCGATATCTTACCTGGTGATACCGTGTAATTGATGATTACGGATACATTGTCCTCTTTGTATTCAAAGATAATTGGTTCTTTATGTGTATCCTGCCAGCTGGCATAAATATTTTCCCCAACAAAGGCATGACTGCTAGAAAGTAACACTTTCGTTCTTGGGAACAAGAGACGAAACTGGTTCAACAATCTGTCAAATAGCACGTTTCAGACAATGAAAGAGTGCTCAATGTACCTGTGATTTTACTTTAGTAATCACGGAATATTCATTTCTTTGCAGTCAAACAAGTGATGCTTGCAGAGTGAGTGCTACCTGGATAACGCATACGGAGTGAGTAATACTCGGTTCAGCGGATTCAGTTAATTTGACAGGGTAATTAGATGAAAGCAGATACAATGTAATGTCATTGTAATGTAATTAGTAATTTATATAGCGCCGCTCAACGCCGTGGCCATTAAGTAGCGCTTCCAGTGCCAGAACCCCGAGAGAAGAAATAGGTTTCAAGAAGAGAGAGATAAATGAAGGCAATGATCCAAAAAAAAGTCTCACGCAGAGGAAATGGAAGGGAATTCCATAAGGAGGGCCCATGGCAATGATGGCAAAGGATCGTGTTTGAACAATAGTCGTCCTAGATCTTGGGACAAAGCAGTCAGACCGGTCCAGAGATCGGAGAGGCCAATGAGAAGAAGCAGAAAGAGGAGGACGAATACCTGAGGTATTTTGAAGCAAAATCCAGTTTGGACTTGATAACAAAGCAAGGACTTTAAATTGACTGCGATCAGTGCAATTGGAGACAAACTAACTGGCTCCTCAAAATTTCTTGATACGCCACTGAAAATTGGCTAGATCTCTACAATAGCCACAAGCTTATTTTCAGCCAAGCAGGCAGACCTTCAACAAAGGATAGCATTATTTTTAAGCCTATCCTATTCTCCTCACTGGTTTTGCTAATTTATTCTTAAAACTGAGTTTGCTCTTTGACAGAGCCATTGTGAGTTTCTGACTTTAATTGCTGAATGTTATTTATAGGGCCTACATGCGTACTACCGTCTGACATTGGATATTATATTCATTATCATTATCATCGGCAGTTCCTGAAAAAACAGAGATGTTGCATTTGGTACAATTTGACTAGAGATTTTAGGTAGGCCTACTTTTATTTGTATTTGCACTTGAGACCTAAGTACTTGTACTTTACAGTTATAAGTTTTACTTGATACTTCACATGTGTGGCAAAATTTATTAAATGGAAACATACGGCACATGAACAACTGATAGGCTTTAACAGGCACTCGGATATGTTACCAGTTATTTTTTTAGTCATTAACTCATATGGTTTGGACATTTTGGCAGCATTATGAACGTTATCATTACTTAGGTTATCAAGGAATATTAATTAATACGAGCATATTTAGAATGTTAGAACCCTTAATTAAGAGGAATCAGTTAAGTCAAAATGCTCCTATCCTGTGCAACGTGTCGGCGACGGCATCTGTCGAATGATAATGGAAACTATTGGAACACGTAACCTCGACCTTCTGCTGATCTTAAGACTTCTACTGACCTTCAACCTTCTATACTATCAAGCGTAAGAAGAGACGCGTCTGGCCAAAGATAGACCTATTTGTAGTGTATCTAGTCTTGCTGCAGGTTTAAATACTAAAGACAGTAAAGATGAAGATTTGATAAGCTTACGTAATTGCTGTCTGAGGATTCCAGAACTCTGTGAAGCTCTTGGAGAAGAGAAAGTCAGAGACGTTCCAGAAGAGTCCATCGTAGATTTCGCTGGAGACGGAACAACTGTCCAACCATTTGACGCACACATCAGCCAATCTCGCGTGATCCTCCTTTGATAAGGGTTCATCGGGATACTGTTCACGAATAGACATAGCGAGGTGGAGCAACTCAGCGACGATGGTACATCTGTCTTCATCCAGCGACGAATTGAACTGAACGTCAAACAAACTTTATAATTATGATGATTTATCAAAGATAAATAACATTTACCAAATATAACTAACATGCGATCAAACAATTTAGGCCTACAGACTGCATAAATAATTAAATCCAGAAATAGAGAAAGCAATCCTTTAAACTTTCATATACGCCTAAAGGCGGTTTGCAATTGGTCATACAATAAAGAATATTCTATTCTATTCTATTCTCCTGTTATTATCGCAAACAGCTATTTTGCTAATTTAAGGTTATGCTAATGCAATGATCAGTTCAATTTGAACATTGCTTAAATCTTAAGATTTGATTTATAAAACCATATATCCTATATCTAATTTAATAATTTATACAGCGCCGTTAAAATAACGCATAAAGCATGCATCAATCGGTATTCATTTCACGTATCAACGTAGCAAAATCACTAATCAATCTATTGCAAAAGCTCGATCTAAATCCGAAGACGTTTCGAGACAGGTTTTTGGTGTTTTAGTCTCATTCTCGGTCTTGGTGATGCCTATTGTCTTGGTCTCAGTCGTGGTTTCAAGGTCACTTCTTGACTTCATAGAAACTGTCATGAAGTGAAAGTCTTGTTCTGTCTTGAACAGGCGATCTCGATAAGTCTTGCACAAACTGCCCTTTGTTCTTGTGCTATAAAATTGGCCTGTGCCAATTTGAATAGATGATTCTTCTAAATGACGCTATGCTTAAGGATCTCGTATTCATAAAATGTAATGGCAAGAAAAGCTAGGAAGCTGATAGGCCTATGATACTGTTGTTTTTTTCATTTAGCCGTTTTCGTCCTGTGAAATAAATTCCGAAGTCTGTCTTTTACTGTCTTGTGCCTTGGTCTCGGTCTCAGTCTCAGTCTTCGTACCCTAGAGTCTTTGTCTTGTCTTGGTCTTGAAGTTTTAAGTCTTAAGTCTTGCATACAACACTGCTAGTTAGTCCTAACTATTATTTATTTTTTGGCTAAGGACTCTTGAAGAGAGCCAAAGAGCAAAAGGGTTAAATTTAATTAGATTTTTGGTCCTACCGTTTGATAGTAGCTTCTTTCAATGGCTCTCGAGAGCAATGGATTGGGACAAGCATCAACGTACTCGTCAGTCCAGCTGATGGTCTGGTTCTTAGAGATGAGACAATCTCTGTAGCTGTAGATATTTTCAGCGTAGGCGAAAGGACATCGGACAATGCGACGGTACCCAACTTCCGTCTGTGGCCAGTATACTGAACCTTTGTATATCGAATAGGTTGTCGAGTTTATGCAGAAGTCTAAGAAATTGAGACCATGCAGTGTAAACTATAAGAGTGTCTGCTGCTGAGAGCAATAATTTAAGCAGACCAGCTTTTTAACATTTTTTCAATGAATGCACGAGGTAGGCTACTATAGGGCCTATACGAAGTAGATGTCGTAACCGAAGTATATATGAAAAAATAATCATTCATTTCAGAGATTTATATAGCGCCCTTCAAGATTATCTACTCAGAAGCGCTCCCGACTCAACCCCGGCTAAAGAGAACAGTCTTCAGGTTAGAGAAGAATGTGGCCGCAAGGGCTCTATGCATTAGGCGTAGATCCACAGGGGAGCTCATTCCAGATTGCAGGTCCAGCAGCAAGAACTAACCTTCACGCGGCATATCAACCTTGAAAAGGCACGGCGCTGCATAATACTTGTCCGTGACCGGGGAACAAGAAGCTCAGCCTGCTTAGAGGAGCGGAGAGAACCACGGCGCTGGACGCTCATGGTAGAGCAGCAGAGCTCCTGTAAGTAAACAGGGGCCACACCCGCGAGGCAGCGCCAAACCAAGGCAGAGATCCGGTAAGCGATCCGCTGCGGGAAAGGGAGCCAATGCAAGACATCCCGCATGTAATCACTGACATGGCCGAATCTTGCGATGCGGCCAATAAGGCGTGCCGCCGCTCGCATGACCCGAACCAAGCACCCAACCCGAGCCGCCGGAAGACCCACATAGAGGGCGCTGCAGTAATCAAGGCGAGAAACAACAAAAGAGTGGATAAGCGCTAAGGCAGCATTAGAGGTTAAAGAACGGAAGACCACTCTAAGATGACGCAGCTGATAGTAGCAATCGCGGCATAGTAGGTTGATATGCCACGTGAAGGTTAGTTCTTGGTCCAAAGTGACACCAAGGTCCCGGACAGAGGATGAGAAGGTAAACTGCGGGAACTCCTGGGCAAGGGCCTCCAGGTCAATCTTGGCAAGCTGCTGGCGCGTGCCAAGCCAAATAAACTGGGTTTTAGAAGAGTTCAGCCGTAGCCGATTGGAGGACATCCAGACCTCCAGAGCCTCCATTGCCCGGTTCATGGACCGGACTGCGGTAATGGCTGCTGACGCAGGACAGTGCAAATACGCCTGCAGGTCATCCGCATAAGACTGGCTTAAGCACAGAAAGAGCGGCTAAGAGAGGACCATTGCAAGATCAGCAGTATAGATAATGTATAAAAGAGGGCCCAGCACAGAACCCTGTGGCAGTCCATACGGGGCAGGAACCCATGGAGTCCTGGTAGACCCGTGGACGACGGAGAAAGAACGGTCATGGAGGAAGGAACCAAGCCAGTCAAGAAGGTTTCCAGAAAGACCAAAAGAGGCAGAAAGGCGCATTAGAAGGATACCGTGATCAACGGTATCAAAAGCGGCGCTCACATCAAATAGTGCTTAATCATGTCTCTCCACTGTCGTGAAAACAGTAGGCCTACATGGCTGTCGGCTTTCGTATCACTTAGCCAAAAGCGAAGGTACATCGGACAAAGTGGCGGTAACCGACTACCGCCTGTGGCCAGTTTATTGAGCCCTTGTAAAATCGAGTGGATTGTTGAGTCTTTACAGAAGTCTAATAAGAGCGTTCACGGCGCTTTTAAGAGGTCCTCTTTTTTCGGTCTATGAAGTCCCGGATACATAGCCTATGTATACATAGGCCTATATACGTATGTAAGTATACAAAGTATAGTGTTGCATAAGCTTACTACAAAACAATCTATTATAGCTGAGCCTTCCTTTTTATGCATTTGGGTAAGTCGAGTCGACTAAACCTTAATTTGTTTAGAGGGACTTTAAGCCGTGTGGGCATGCAGTCTGACAAATTTCCTGCATTTTATTTTTTTCATCCGTTTCCTGTCAGCGATTAAATTGATAGAAAAATATTTCTTCAGTAGTGCAAATAGAGCATAGGCCCTACATGTATAGCCGACTTGTTAGTGCAGGTCAAAAGCAAGTCCTATAGTAGGCCCTATAGTCTATAGAAACGTATAGGCCTATACGCCTACTGGAGCCTTTGTAATATCTGGAACAATGCTTTTCACTGTAAGTTAAAGATTTAGTCTTACTGACCTGCTTTACATTCTACGGGCAGCGGGTAATTATACTCGCGTATCAGTTGAACAACTTTCCAATCGCTGAAGTTATTAACTGATTCTTTCCAGAGCAAGTCCTTTGTGCAAGAGTTTATTATATCCAAACTATTCATGTTTTTCCCAACACAAGTGTTCAGCTCTTCTTCGCTCTTCAAAGTGTGGACAAAGACAACAAAATAAAGCAGTGAGAAGAATAGCTGCCATCTTCGAAACTCTCCTTTGTACGACATTGATAGCAAGCAGTAAAAGACAGTGCAGATAATTCGTTTCGGAGAACTGGCAGTGTTCCGTTTATATACAGAACGCAGTAGGTCCTATGTATCTATAGCTGACCAATAATAATAATAATCTTTTGCGGGAAATAGCTGACGCAGGTGTAGTTTATTTCTTATTATTATTGGGCCTATTACTATTATCATTATCATTGCTATTATTTTTATTTTTACCCGTCGTCGTCGACGTCGTCGTCATCATCATCATTATCATCACCACCACCACCACCACCATCATCATCATCATTAGTAATATCAAAGTAAATTCGACCGCTCGCGCCTCGTCGCCTTTATTTGCGTTCTTATGTCATCTCTGTATTCCTATGAAAATGACCAGCTAAAAGAAATCATCGAATTCCGTGCATCGGATCCCTCCGTCTCTAGGTTATAATTATAATTATGAGGCCTAGGGGCCGTCCATAAATGACGTCACGCAATTTTGGCCGATTTTTAACCCCCCCTCGTCACACTTCGTCACAAAAAGTAACACCCCCTCTGAAAATGACGTCACAAAGCTCTGACCCCCAAAAAAATTTCCATGGCGAAGCATATGCTCCTTCATGGAACAAATAGGGAAAGAATGAAGATTTTAAAATCTAACGGTGACCAAATATTGAAATAATTAGAAAATTATTAATAATGGTGCCCGTATACATTAAAATAATTAAAAAAAATAATGAAAATTTAATCGTCAAAATTAGTGCTGTTATTATTAAAATTAAATTGTTGTTAATTGTTAAATTTACTAACATAGACCTTGTGTGACGTCCCACTTCTCAGACCCCACCCCCATGTCACACATCGTCACAAATATCCGACCCCCTCCCCCCAGGTGCGTGGCGTCATTTATGGACGGCCCCCTACGTGCTTATGAGTGATGATAATTATCAGGTTCTTGAACTGGTTTGATTTAATTCGAATATTCGTAATTTAATTAAAACGAACATGATGGCAGTGACAGTAGCCTAAGATTGGTAGCGTGATCTTGGATCGTAATTAATTGTATAGACTACGCTACAGAAGAAAACTTGATTTCCGTAACTTTCAATTCACTCGGGCCTATATTGAACAGCATAATAATAATTATTATTAGGCTTATTAAGAACGTTAAAGTTTGCTATAGGCCTATATTATGGCGCGAATCACTTCCGCATGATGAGCCAAAAGTCAGTTTTTTTTACTTTGTAAGCCTGCTAATTATTTTAAATAAGTGATTGTCATGCAATATTCTTGTTTACACCGGGGTACATCTCCAGTGTCATCATGTCTGATCGCAGATCTTTTTGTTGCAACACAAGGTAATTTGCCATAGTTATTGCCCCATCGCGTTCTACCATAATGTAACATGGAAGCTTAATTTGCAGTGGTCGGCCTCTCATTGGTAGTAGTTTCAGTTATAACGACACTGTGTGATAACAAAGATCATTAGCGTCGCCCTCCTCTTTCATCTAGGCTTGGGAGTTGGGACTGGCACTGACAAAGTACGATCAGTGGCGGAGTTTGATATCTCATTATGGAATAGGCTTCCATACAATCTGCAACAGCGCTCGTGAATAAGCTACTGCAGGTGCCCTGGGCTGTAGAGTAGTGTTTTAGAATGTTAGAGTTTACGTTACTGTACGTTCTTCTACATGTAGGCCTAGGTCTAGACCTGCTTTCCGTGCCTTTATCTCGCAAGCGGTTCAAGACCATTCCGTTCGATCGCTCTCTTGTGTAAGCAGGTCTAGAGGGGCCGTCCATAAATGACGTCACGCAATTTTGGCCGATTTTTAACCCCCACTCCCCCTCGTCACACTTCGTCACAAAAAGTAACACCTTCCTGAAAAATTACGTCACAAAGCCCCCTAAAACCAAATTTCCATGGCAAAGCAAAATGCTCCTTCATGAAACAAATAGAGAGAGCATGAATATTTTGAAATCTAACGGTGACCAAATATTGAAATAATTGGAAAATTATTAATAATGGTGCCCATGCAGCCCATATACATTAAAATAATCAAAGAAATGATGAAAATTTAATACTCAAAATTAGTGCTGTTATTACTCAAATTAAATTGTTGTTATTTGTAAAATTTAATTAGGCCTACACAGACCTGATCGATGTGACATCACATTTGTCAGACCCCCACCTCCATGTCACACATCGTCACAAATTTCCGACCACTAGGTGCGTGACGTCATTTATGGACGGCCCCATAGTACATCTGATAAGTTTTCTTGAATAAGGCGTCTATATAGTAATCGTAATCGTAATCTCCAAACTTCTAAAGCGCCACTCGAAAGCCAAGCGCAGGGCACCAGCTTATTCACGAGCGCTGCGTCTAATCAGAGGGGTTGTCCAAAAGAGTAGTCCGAGGGAGGTCCGAGTCCGGTTTCCAGGGGATCAGAGAGGGCACAGCAGATGTTAAGGCGGGTGTCTTTTAGGTCGAGGATTGAAAGGTACAGCTCAGATGAGTCAGGATAAGAGTTCTTGAAAAGCAGAGACTTTAGTTTCGAGTGGAAAGCCTTGGGGGTGATGGATAGAGGAGCCTGAGGCAGATGATGGTGGATGATTGGCGATGATGGTGGAGGAACCGAAAAAGTATATAAATACGCACAACTTCAAAGTAAATATAGGCCCTATATAGTTCATACATCCATTTTTCGCGCCATAATATAGGCCTATAGCAGGGCCTATAACAAGTCAGACCGTCCCTGCCAGCATTTTCAAGGGCATTAGATCAATTTAGATGGAATCATGGAACCTATATGAGCTCTATACGTGTTCCATATGGGAATAGGCCTATGGTTCCCTAGGTCTACCTGCGATGGCAGAGGCTCACTACAAATAACTGGACAAACTTCAAAACTAACAGTAACGAAACCAGTTTCAGTTTCAGAGGGCCTTGAGAGTTCAGTACGCTGCAATCACTTAAAGTACAGTATATAATTATAATTATTGTCACGATTGCGTGACGTCATGCAACAAGGCAGACACCGCTCTGGCAGGTAGTAAGTAATGCTTGAGACCGCAACTATAGGCAACTGTCATCGACTGATTGTCAGCACTGGTAGTCTGTTGGACTGACTCACACCTTAGGCTATATGCAAGTTTTGTTCCTGTCCTGCTGCTGATGTCTTCGTCAAAATCGAAACACGGAGACAGCAATTTAAACATCAAGTAAAATATTAAGTGAACGAAGTCGCTAGCAGTCGCTAGCTTAGCCACTGGTTTCGACTTGAGGGCAACGACCTCATAATATAACGCTTGAGGGCCTAGTGGGGGCGGCGTTGATGGCGACGACATCGGGAACTATAGGTGAGGATCAGAGTCAAAGAGGTGACAGCATGAACAACTGCCCTGATAATATTATGTCGAGGTTAAAAAAATAATTTCGCTAACATTTCATAACTGTGGTTGACCAGGACTTTTGCTATTTCGCCTGGAAGGTTGGGTCCAGAGTTTAACAAGTATCTTATGGCAAAAATGCCGCTGACGTTCGCAAAAATAATTTTAAACCGTTCTCGCTGTTAGTATGGCTTGGACAACTGGATTCATCCTAAGTAGTGCGCGTGATTGCCATCTGGTGATCGGAGGTGTTACTTATGTCGGAAATATTTACAGTTCTGTTTATGTCAGAAAACGACTCGAATGATTAGAAACATCGTAGTTGTATAAAGTTGAAAACTAGGCTAACGTGCGTTTTATTCAGGAAATAAAGGAATCGTTTTTCTGAAAATTATATAATGTTTTACAGCGTGCGTTTGATTTATTTATTTATTAATTAAGAAGAGTCCCCCTTCGCACAGTCAAGGCCTTTGGGCGTATCATCGACGCATATTCGTCCATTGCTGCGCTATAGTATTAATGACAAAATGAATCATATTTCTGCAATAAATTGTAAATAAAGTTTCATAGGTTTTTATTAGGAGTGTTTGACTCGTGAGCGTTGAATTTGATGGTAATGTCAACGTAGTGTTCCATTTGTAATTAAGATCTCCCCAGAGGCTTGGGGTATAAACCCACAGATGGCCTCCTGGCCTGGCCTTAGACTTTTAATTAATTGCGAATGAGCTCTTGTGGTTCAATAATGGTGTAAAATTACATAATTTCTGCTGATAATGTTTTGTGTTCTAAGTTCTTGATGTTATTTTACCTGGCTATATGCAATCTGTGTTGTCAGTTTAAAGATCTGCGTGCTGTTATAATACCTGAAACAGATGAAAGTGTAGGTTACAAATGTCAGACTGTTTGATGCTTAAGCATTTTGTAATCTAATCAAATGAAATATGTCTACAATGGCACTGTAACAATGCACATGGCATCAGCTGACCGATAGTCACTTACAGGTAATATTTTATGCCAACATCTGTGGGGAGTCTGGACCAGAGGAGCACTCTATAGAGATGGGGGAAAAATTTTAGAGGGAATGCAATTTGGAAAGTATTCAGCGTGATCTGATGGCCAGCATAGACTCGATGATGGAAACAGAATACCAGAGTATACCAAGAACCTAAGTTCTGATTCCCAAGACAGTTTGAGTGGGGCACTTAGAAGATTGATCATATTACGAGGAAGTTGTCTGCCCAATTATTGGATATGGCATTCATTACAGACTCACTAATATAATGTAAGTGAATATATAAATATAGATATTTTGCCTAGAAAGATTTAGTTTGTTTCAAAATTCTGTGTTTATTTTGATGACAGTTTTGAAAAAAGACTTTATAAAGAAGAAAAGTGATTATACAGCTATTGTCAGGATTTCTTTTGGAGACTGATTTTTTATGTCAAAGAATGGCCGGAGTTGCTCGCAGTAATGATGCTTCATCGCAAAATAAAGCCTTTCAGTTCAAACTTGTTCTCCTTGGCGAGTCAGCAGTTGGCAAGTCAAGTTTAGTTCTTCGTTTTGTGAAAGGACAGTTTCACGACTACCAGGAGAGCACAATTGGAGGTAATTATGTGATTAAGTCATGCCACAGTTCTAGAAGGTTTGCGTTTGAACTAAGGGTCCTTAGAAACAAATGAGGGACTCAAGGTTTAACTATAAAATAATGTTTATGTGTACATTATGATGTGTCTGAGTATTTTTAAATGTAGAATCAAAAGAGTAACCCACGTATTTGCAGACTTGTATAGAAACTTGTCAGACATGAATCCTAGGTTGTGGAGGATGTCTTGCAGAAGTGCAGACATCAGTCCAACAAAGGGGCATCTCTGCATAACCTCCTGACTTGTGATGAAGCACAAGTCGAAAAGGATAGGAAGATGGGCTGAGTTGGTCCAGATAGCTAATTTTTCCGATAGATGTTTACCATCCAAGTACTCACTTGGCTTGATTGTTACTTTAGAATAGACTTCTGAAGTAAGTAATTAGCATTGTTTACAGACTAATGCTAACAAAGTAGACTGTTGATGTATTGTGTAGACAGCATTAAGTTGCCAACTGACTTGTTGTCTGCCCAATTATTGGTGTGGCGAATGTTTGCTTTGTCCCTTGTCTTTTAAGAGCATGTCTTCTTATATACAGTATCTTTGTAGCAGAAAATGTTGCTACATAATTGCATGGCTTCATATTCAACCTAATGTTAGCATGCCAAAAGACTGTACAGCTTAATTCGTAGCTGGATAATGTTTTGTGTCTGTTATCTTCCAGCGGCCTTTCTAACACAGACCGTCTGTGTTGATGAAATGACGGTTAAGTTTGAGATATGGGACACGGCTGGACAGGAACGTTATCACAGCCTTGCACCTATGTATTATCGAGGAGCTCAGGCGGCGATCATTGTGTATGACATTACCAGCCAGGTAGATATTGCTGTTTTACTGCAAATGTAATTGCTGTATTCACTTGCATATAAACTCACATGTAGCATGCTTATCAATCTCCAGAATGAATGAATGAATCAATCAATCGAAATATATATAGCACCCCTTCAAAAGTCCTCCTAAAAGACGCTCCTGACACAGGCCATGCGGATAAAGTGGCCTTAAGCAGCAAATACCCCACATTAAATGTTTGTAAACAAGCTGCGGCCATGTCAACTTGTGTCAGAATAAACGAATATTATTATTATTATTAATTAGTTAAACATGTAAAACAGTTTGGTATAGGCTGCACATATGCATACCCCACAGGCCTGCATAGAAGATGAGCGAGGTCGTACACAGATCCACAAGTGCTAACCCATGTCTTAAAACATCTGAGATATGTTTTTACTACAGTCTCATTAAATTGAGTGGAAATGTGGAGTTTTCAACCTTTTTCATAATTGTAATCATAATTGTAAAGTTATATAGCACCACTTAAAGAGAAACTTACCAGAGGTGCTCCCATCATAACTAAATGAAACCATGGTCAAACAGAATGGTCTTCAAGCGCTTACAGAAAAGAGGGGCTGAGGAGTTCTTGTTGCAGGGTGTTTGGCAACTTTTTCCGGGAGGATGGGCTGACCACAGCAAAACTTCTATACTGGGCTGGGGAAGTTCAGACCGGTGGAACAACCAAGTCGCCTTGTGCAGCAGAGCAGTGAAATCTGTGACTAGGAATGGAAGGGACTGGGGCACAAAGCTCTGTGAGAAGAGAAGGACAGCATGCTAGACAATTATGTATACTATTGTATAGGCATCGAGATCTATTTCTTGTTAAGATAGCAATGTTTTTTATTCTTTGGGGATTTGTTATGTTTAGGTCTATACTTGACTTACTTTAGGTGACAGAAAATGTCTCTGGAAGTGAGGTCATGAGACACATCTGTTTGTCTAGCGTATATCTGATCATTGTGGTGCCAGACATAGAACGCGTTATTGCCTGAACATTAGCCTACATCTATATATAACCACAGTGGAGAAGACAGACCACTTTTCGGAACTGACTTATGAACATTTGCCATAAGCTGATACCCTAAGAAAGTTATGCAAAAAATTGCAGATCTTTTGATCTAAATTTATGCAGTATTATTTTGAATTGGTACAAAACTGTATATGAAAATTCAACGCCCAATGCATTGATAATAGAATTGGGCATGAATATGACATGTGGCTTAATGCAGCGACCAAAAGTGGAGTTGCATTAGACACAATGGCACTGTGACACAATTAGACACAAAAATCAATATTCATGGTTTTACTGAAAAGGCACTTTCCAGCTGATGTAGTAAACAACAGGTGGACCATTTTGTTTGCAGCTGTGACATATTCTTAAGTACACAAATTTCTGTGCATGCATGCATGCGCTATTAATAGACATAGTGGCACAATAGTTTGAAAAGGGATTCTACTGGTAGACTCTTTGGTTGGTATATGAATTCACGGGGATAGTTGTTATTGTAGGGTAACATGCTGAAATCAAATCAGATTCCAATTCAGCATGTAACAAATTTTAGATATATTTTATCTGGAAAGGGTAACAAATAAGTAAAGCAGAACAAATGTAATTTGTAGAAGTTAACTGAAATTTGCCTCCTATCACAGATTCAACTCTAGGTATTCGCAATTTGCGGTACCATTGTCATGGTGCATATGCTGTAAGGTGTCTGTGTAAAATAAACTGGCTCACCTCACACACCACTTCAGATAACTGTAGGAGTGCAGAGTTTGTAAAATCTATTACAACGTGTGGGCTATATTCATGAAAATATGTTGTATTAATAGAAGAAGTTAATTCTCCATATATCAAACTGGGATACAGGGAGGCACTTCTAAGGCCTTCAAGGCTCATTGACATATTGTAATGTCCTAGCCTCAGACCAATGCATCACAATATTTTCTGTTTCTTCTCAGTGACACACCAAAGTAACTTATGGTAAACTCATGTAAGGTTTGTTACAGAGTGTGTCAATTTGGGAGCAATATGTAGTGACATTGTAAATCTTTCCAACTCTTGTGTCATATGCATAGCTGAAGAATGCAAACACAGACTTAGACTGTCAATTGTAAATCTGTACAACAGCTGTAAAGCCATTGTCTTATCTCTGAGACTGAGTGTCTCCTTAAATCCAGTAACGAAGCAATTACACACACACATTTCTGGATGCATTGTTTTTTGGTTTTGGATGTTTTAGGATACATTTGCAAGGGCCAAGTCATGGGTAAAGGAACTGCAAAGACAGGCTAGTCCAAACATAGTTATAGCCCTGGCCGGCAATAAGGCAGATCTTGCTCAGACTCGGAATGTTGAGTGTGAGGTAAGTAGTTAATCTCATTAGCTTTCCAGTTTTTAACATATTTTTCAGTTTGCTTCAATATTCATAAAATATTAGTGCCTTCTAAAACAGCAGAACCTCAAAAAATCTCACTGCAACAGCCATTACCATATTATGAGGAAATAGAGTGATGATATAATATAGTATTAAGTGTCATAATGAGGCTCTGCCATTTGTGAGTAATTTGATACCAGACCAGTGTGTTTTGACAAATGTGTCCACTCTCAGTGTTGCTGCATGTGTGATGCACACCCAGGCAACAGGTCTAGGTTGTGGTTGTGTGGCATCATGCAAGTCAGCTAGTGCACACAATAAACAACAAACAGTTGCTCTCTGAGCTTTTTGGTTTGTCATCTGTGCACAGAGAAATGTAGTCCTGCAGTTCTACTTTGTGCACAGCCCATTAATACTGCCATTAAAATTCATAAATAGCTGAGCATCCGTTCCCTGAGGCTGTGAAACATTTTTTGGACAAGCCCATGACGTAACCTTGTGCTTTTCCCTTTTTAAGATCATGCGAAAGCAGAAGAATACATATCATAAACAGACCTTAAGTGGTAAACAGAACTTATGTAATGCAAAATCTTAGATTGAAGTTTTTTTTAGTTATTGTTATTGTTAAGTTATTTGGTGTATGAAGCACAGAAACAATGATTCCTTTCAAACACTTTTCAGCTAATATGATATCAATTTTAAATATTAATTAATTTGTTAGGAATTATGAAAAAATTAGAGATGAATTGCAATCTAAACAAATCGGGCCCATGGGCCAAGAGTCCGAGACTGCTGTTAATTTGATTCTTAACCTTTGTTTATTTCTTTAGGAGGCTGCTGCTTATGCTGAAGAATTCAACCTCTTGTTTATGGAAACGTCTGCAAAAACAGCAATGAATGTCAATGAAATTTTTACTGCAATTGGTTTGTGTTTATCTATAATTTTCTTTGTCTGTTATTCCTTCAATTGCAGCATACATGGGCATATTATGGGGGAGGGGGTTATGGGTTCAAACCCCAAAATAAATTGCTGAAAATTTTGTCTATGCAATTATATGTGAAATACAAAAATACTAAACTGGATTTTTCGACCATTTCCAATGAAAACCTCCCGAAAACTTAAACCCCCTGAAAGAGATTTCCTGGATTACGCTTCTGACAGCATACCTACCCAATTGTCCATTTTAGGTGTTGTTGATGTCTTTATTGATTCCGGTATGCCTAAGGTGGTATGTTATCTCTTTCGGAGCATGTCTGCCATATGGCTCGTCCATCTGGATTTTGAATCATGCAACGTCTTGTGACAATTACTAATTACAATTACTAATATTTGTCGGTTCATGTAACGTGTGAAGAGAGATTTCCAGTTGGATTTCTGTTGTGTAATTTTAACACCAGAACCACGCTTGTAAGAGCCAATGTTTGCAGTAAATGGGTGGTTCTGTTACTTACCTCAGTGTTACCAGCAAGCAGCTTTGGTTTGCTTGAATGAAGCTTATCTGTTATCTGTATACCAATATAGATGGCAATAATACAAACCATTCAAACAAATGATAAATGTTTCTGCTGACAGATTAGTCATTGCTGCAACTCCATTGATCATCAACCACTGCAGTCTACCTGAATGACCTTTGGCTTTCCACGCAGTCTTGGCCTTTCAGTTGTGTCTCTAACAAGTTTTTGAGATTCACAGACTTTCACACATTAGCTTCTCTCTAACTGAAGAGATGCAATTATAAAATGTTGCAGTTACTTTATTGTGTGCTAAGACACTGTTTAAACCAACTCTGCAATACTAAAAATAGAAACATCATGGAAACACTTTCCACCAACAGTGTACAGTTAGTATGCTTATTGTTTAGTTGAGTTTGCTAAGGGTGCAATTGGAGCAGAAATATTGAGACATCTTTTTGATGTGACAAGGATTTGAACCCTCAACTTCTCAGGTTGACAGTCCAGCGCACTAACCACAGCAATGCCTTGCACACCAAAATGATTATAATGGTAGTGATATTGACAGAAATAAATTTGATAATTATAAGCCAGGTCCTGTAAGCTGACCTCAAAAGACAGTTATGGGTATTAAATATCAACAACTTCATTTTCTTAGCCTAGACACATGAAGACAGGTGGCCAGTCGTCATTCTGGACATCTGATCTTGCTACTGACTATCATTAGTTTGCTCATTTTATAGCAAAATTCACAAGAGGGCGTTAGTGGAACAGAATTTTAGAATGACCTTTTGTACTGGCAGACAGTTTAGCCCTCAACCTGTGGTTTGACAGACCAGTGTGCTAATTACTAAAGTATCACACAACCCAATATGTGTTAGCACATATTTACAACATATATAATGCTGGAATGTAAAATATATGCATTATTATGTGAAGAAATTGTATGTTAATGACTTAATTATCATCAAGAAATTGAAGTGGAGAATGATTTACTATTCTTTTACAGCAAAGAAACTTCCAAAGACTGAGACACCAGGGTCACGACCTCGACCACAGGGTGTTGACCTTGGCCAAGAGGCTCCGGCTCCTTCAAAGACCTGCTGCTAGGGATCGAGGTGTGACCAAATGAAACTGTTCTGATTCTAGACATTAGGGTCGACAGAAGTAAAGTGTCATTCTGTTTGTGTTTTATGACATGTTTGTGCAATTTTCTATATGTAATAATTATGTATTCAAAGGCCTATGATACCTACATATATATATTTATATGCATTTATCAGCTGTATGAGTTGAAATGATTTGAGAACACACTCATCCAAATACTGTTAGTCCTGTGGGTGACTTCTGGTGATTGTGACTAGAGGATAGCCCAGAATTGGCACTGGGTTCCATTAATTGTTGGGGCAGAGTTTTAATTTAGGATTACTAGTTTTAAAGATGCGTATCAAGTTTTCATGTGCTTAATGCAGTTGTCTGTTTAATAGAATCATAAATTGTTTAAATAACAGTTATGATTCCGAAGCAGTAACAATTTTGCTGGTATGGTAATGGCAATAAGGGTTTTATGGAATAACAATACACATCTGTTCTGTCATCTTGGTTTATTATAACTCTGAATTTGCCTTGCCAGTATGCCATTAAGTATGCATGTAGTCAGTTGAATAAAATGTTGTGAGCTTAGTATATAAACGGGAGAATGTTGTATAGCTTCATGGCGAATTGAATAGCATCACGACTGCTTTTCTTGTCAATGTCGGTCAAATCATGTGACATTTCCACAGCTTGGGGACTTTTTAGTTGAACATACCATTGCCATCTACCAATAACTGCATGATGACTTCATCCAAATGTGAATCATTCATGGCCTACTAGTGTCTGTATTAATACAATTAGTACATACACCAACTGACAAATGTAGTTTGTTGTGCTTTTACTGCATTTGCATAAATATTTTATCTGGCTCTTTGAATACAAAACATGTCAACAGCAACTGAACAATAGGTAACTTTTAATTAATTTGTATAGCATGTTGAAAATGTGTCATAGGCACAAGATCTACCAGGATTCGAACCTGGACAGAGAGTAGGATATCTTGATTAATATAATTATTACGCACACTTATACTGACAGAAGTAGTTTCTTATGTTTTTATTGCATTTGCACAAATATTTTCTTCGGCACATAACTGAAAACTAGCTTCATAAAAATAGCTTTCAACTAGCTTCTTAGATTTCATTAAGAAACATTGCTGGCTTCATAGACTTCATTGTGGATGTTGCCTGTCGTTTTACGATGCCTTGAGTTGTAATTCAGTCTTTCTGGTTCTTGTTTTCTGCTCATGTCTGTCAGATGTTGCAGCTTCTGTGTTCAGATTCAACGGCTGATTGCTCGGCGCTGAATGAAGTTGGAGTAGTGGGATGCCGCAAATTCTTTAGCTCAGGTCGATAGTAATTCCATGTGTCTGGTTAGGCTACATAATTAGACCAATTTCTGTACTATTATAATTCCTTTTGTTATTTGGTGAATGCAGGTACTGTGATAGGTTTACTATCTTGTCCAAATCAGGGATGGGCAGTAATTTAATTGGTGTAATTGAAATTACCGTAATTTGAATTACAATTGTAATTGGTAATCATTGGTAATTTGTTGCTCTGGATCAATGTAATTTGTAATTTGTAATTGAATTACATTTTCTCATGTAATTTGTAATTTCAAATTACATCCGTAAAATCAAATTACTTTGAAAAACTAGAACCAGAGACTCCACAACCAGACCAGTTTGAAAGCATCTTTTCGATCCTTATCTTGATCACCTTCACTATAGTATTTCTGGAATGAAAAATAGTGCACTGAACTCTGAATGCTTATGGGTAGAGTCATTGTCAGAAGTAGTAGCAACAATTTTGTCATGTGTCAGACCGAGATCATAATGTATTACATAGATGAGAAGGCGCGTCTCCATCACACGCTTGTGGAAAGCCAACAAATAGTCTGCAGTCACAGTGCAACTGAAGTTACTCAAAATTTAATTTAATCCAGTGACATTGTTACTCCCATGTAGGCCTAACTTCTGCGATTTTCGGTACTACATACTTCGATTAAAGATATCCACTTAGTATACAATTTAATTCTGCACTTTCTTCATCTGCGCTGGTACGCAAACTCATTATAGTTTTGCAAGCATATGATTGTAAGGTCAAACAGATGCCAATTATCGGATAACCTCTTCGAACAGTTGCTACTTCTTAGAGAATATTAAATAAACAGTTTCAAACACTCCAATATAAATGAACAGTGGAAATAAAGCATGTGTTTCCTGACTGAATTTCTTGATCCCAACTATGCATGTAATTTGTAATTTGATGTAATTGAAATTACGTAATTTGTAATTTTAATTATCCAAAAATTTCTAAAGTAATTTGTAATTTGTAATTCAATTACATTTTCCCAAGTAATTTGTAATTTGTAATTCAATTACATTTCACTGTGTAATTTGCCCATCCCTGGTCCAAATACTGTAAGAAGCAGCAGTGTAAGTTAAGGATTTTTTTGTTCCGGGTTTACCTTAATTGTCTGGTTACCTGATGTAGAATCAGAAGCTAATCATGTGGATAATGGATTGCTGTGTATCCAAACTGGTAATGTCCTTGTCTCATGTGTGTTTGCTGTGTACTGAAGGCTTGAATGTAATCTGGTTAGTCGATTAACTTCACTGATTTTAAGCAAAAAGGACAAGCTGCTTTCCTGCATGAATGTTTTGTATCTGATGGTTGTCTTGAACACTACAGCACCCTGTATCTAAATGCATTGCCAAAACACTGACAGGTTGATTATGGGTGATCAATATGGTGAAGGTTGATGGTTTCCAGTGGTAATTTTTTGAAAGCGCTGTTTTTATTCTGTGGTGTGGGTGGGCAAAGTGCCTATTCAGTGTTGTCACTAATTGGTCAGTTTTAATTGAATTAAACTTATTCTGCTTTTTAGGTTGGTTAATGAATGTGGTTTGGTCCACATTAGCTGGTCAGTTAGTTTCTGACGACTGCCTATGCATGTACGAATATGAATTTCATATTCAGTAGAATTCCAAGGCCTGTCTTCCACTGTAGGCTGTCTCTCTCTTGATGGACTGATCTTCTAAATGTTGACCTGATTACTATGGATACAGTTTTGGCTTGGTTTTGGTCTGCCATCGGTTGATGTTTTATGCGTTAGACACCGACGCTGTATAAATTGCTAATTAACAATAGTAATAAATCATCGAAGCTGTAGTTATTTTAATGACTGTTTTACGGTGAGCAGTGTTTGTGTAATGTAATGTGATAAAACATTTAATATTGTGCATTTTGTAAGTGTGGAGAGTTAGGGTTGTTAGCATGGATGGGAACCGGAATAAGTGATGCATTTTTCAATGAACCAAAATCGGACTTACATTTGAAACCAACTGCAAAAAATAAATAATCATGATTTGTGACAGTTTAATTGGAGATGGAAAGACATGAAATCAAATCCACACTAAACAGTCATTACAAACCGTGTTAAACCCGAGATAAATTCATAAAACCACTAAATGAACCATCAAAAGTTTTTCCCATCTCTAGTTGTTGGTATTTCTCCAGCAATATTTGAATGGCTATTGTCTTTTCCAGGCAAAGAATCTTGAGACGGGGCAGACGCATATTGTATTTACTGTATTTGTGCTGAATAAAGTCTGTACATTTGGGTTATTGCTTGGTATGAAATGCAATAACTGTATTTGTGCTGAATAAAGTCTGTACATTTGGGTTATTGCTTGGTATATAATGCAATATGTGTAATTATAAGTCAAGATGTGTACACTGCACAGTGATTCTGATTATGCTTTATTTGAATCTAATAAACTGATGTAAAGGAACTGATATTCTTAATTATATGAACCGCTATTTTATGTTAAACAAGCTTTATCCATAATAACTGTAATCTTCAAATTTCTTCAATGCCCAAGAAAGCCTTGTTGTGGGAACTAGCTTATTCACAGGCATTCGGTCAAAGACAAAGTTGATTGGCAGGTAAGGTCAGGTTTGGTTACTGATTGAGAACTAAGGAGTAAGGATTTGTTTGCTATGGTGTATGGTGTTTATAATTAGAATGGCAAGACAGATAAGGAGAAGAGGAGAAATGAGGATATGATTTGCGTAAGAGGAATGTTTTCCACTGTGAACGTAAGAATTGCATAGAAATTTTCAGAGGTAAAGAGTCAAATTAGATCCACAAGTGTATTCAACTTACTGTTTGCAGAACTCAACATTTTTTGCTGAAATGCTGCCCTCAGCAGAAACAAGATAACTGCTAAGGTAGACAAAGCTGTACAGATATCTTACATTTTATTCCTTGTAAGCAAGAAAGCCATGTTTCAATTCACTTAGATATTCATATGCTGTCTTTCAAATAGTACTATGTCAATTGCATTATGCTGCGCATGCGCAGACAGTTTACTTTCTGCTATCTTGTGTCTACGACATCTTTTGTAAGTAAGTATATCCTTTATTGAAAAACCAACTGCTAACCGCATTTTGGTGTACATAGTTCATAAAATAGAAAAAAATTTAAGTATAAAGCTTCTGTGTGACAAATGTTTTACGAGAGAGAGAGTTTGCCTTAGGTATGATTCTATTGTGGGTTCTGGGGTGTAGCGAGTATGAAACAGTTTTCACGGGAGGCAGTAGCTGATGTAATCCATGTGCAGGGTTGCTGATGATGGTAGAAAAGAGGTTGGAGTCTGCTTTCTGGAAAAGTTGCTCGAAACTTTGGTAGGATTCCGTTAGATATCTAGACCGGACCAATGTCTTTGTGGCAGAAGTAACAATGAAAAGACTGCTTTTCAGAATAGTCTTGACTAAATTTAACATTGTCCTCTTGTCTGCCATTGTAATGTTTGCAGCCAGTTGGCAGATAAATGAATGAAGGGTGAGGGGATGTTGTCTATAGATCCAGTCGCAGCAAAATCATTGCAGCCGTTGCTATAAAGCCCAACAGAAGCGGACAAGACGAACTTTTTGTTGCTGACAGCTGTAAAACAAAGAAAATTTTATTTTATGCTAGAAAGTTAATGATCTTTGTTTATTTGACAGATTGTTGGTTATACTTCCGAGAGCTAGTACTCTTCATAGTATCACTTGTGCTTAAACTTTAACAGAAATGTACATGGTGGCTCTCAAATCCACATTTGCGAATAACCAGTTGAAAACTGCAGACCTTCCATGATATATGAAATTTATTCTGGATTGCCTCAATTGCAGACTACATTGTAAAGTAAAGTAAGTTTATCCTTTATTAAAACCAACTGCTAACTGCATTTTGGTGTACAATCTTAGTTTACAAGTCAAGAGTATAACATCCTAGTTATAAACATTAATTATGAAATTATTTATTGTAAAGGAGCATGAAGTGAAAAGAATAATGAAGCGAAAGACAACAGCGGTTTATGAAAGTGAGAAAAAAGTATTTAAAGATGATGATCTTGAAAGCATGGATCTTGGACCCTTACTGTAACATAGTAATTGCAGAGATCTCCTGAGCAGCATTCCACGCATTTCCAGTCGTCGAACCAATCTCTCTTGCACTGCAACGTCGTTTCTTTCTTTGCCTCTTCACACTGTGATGTCTTACTGCAGTCCTTTGACACAAAGTGGACACGATCTCCATATGGAACCCAGTAACGTGGAACTGTCAAAAACAGATCATGCCACATCGAGATCAAGTACTAAATGTTACTTCTTACATTTGGCGATTTGGTAAACAATCGCTAGTGGCCCTGACTTCAAATTGAGCTCAAGAGAAAATAAGGGGATAATGAACTGTTTTGATGTGTGATGCAGTGATCTTCCTGTATGTGCTTGGTCAGTGAACTAACGGTTGCAGGTCAGAGCCTGCTGAACAAACTCCATGTAATGACCCTGGCACGTTGTTTGTGCACTCGTGCCTCTGTAATTAAACAGCAGAAGTTGGCACCAGTTTAAGTTGATATTTGTTCATTGCTCGCTCAAGGGTCAAACAGCGAGAAATGACCACCACTCCTATGGGACATGGGAGCTTTATGTTTTTTACTTCCCTGTTTTCATGCAGTTTTTTTTAGGATATCAGAATTCTTGGATAAAGGTGACAATAATGGTGACAGACTGATGACAATAATGCAGATCATGATCATAATGCAGATGTCAGTTATATCCAACTTCCAAAAACGTTACCTTTAGTCTTCCCAATCTGTAGTTTTACTGCCCTCACAGTATGCATCTGAAGTTATGCAACACTGGTGAAATGCAAACCTGAGTTCTAGTAATTTTATTTTATTCAGTGAGTTTTAAAGACTGAAATGCAACGTACGCCCCCATTCAATGGTTGACATGCATATGTCTTGCTGTTCCTCGCATTGTTTTGACGTCTTTATGCATTTGTCCTTGTTGCCGTCTTGTCTTTGGCAGGCATAGCACTCAAGGCAAAGCCCTACAATTTACCAATACAACACTAACATCAGCTAAATAATAATAATAATATTCGTTTATTAATTCAAACTGACAAGTACGCAGTAAGATTACATGATATAGTAGCAACAGATGATAACAAGTTTAACTGGAGTCGAATTTAACTGTATGGCAACCTGCAAGGCACCCATTCTGTCCTACTGCTGATTTACCATCACCCCTAGGGAGTGGAAGGCTGAGTCAACCTTATGGGGCTAGCAGGTATTGAAACCACGTCCTTCTGATCTTCGTGCCAGCATGCTATTCAACCATCTCCTTGCCCCAAATGCATATGTGACACCTGCAAGTGTTTTAACTAAGATCTTTTGGCAGTATAGCGCACCTCTGCAGGTATTAATCGTAATTGCTCAGAGCTCTGAATGAGCACTCTAAATTAAAATCCTTTATAAATCATTTATGCTGTGTTATTAGCAACAACAGTGATGTTACTGAAGTACATAATTATAAATATTCGCCCACTGTTATAAATATCAATTTCATTCATCTTGAAGGAGGAAATCTGTCAACTGTAGATCAGATGTAAGAAGAGCAGTCCTTAGGCTATCCCCGAGTGTCAGCCATGGGTGTGAACTGTTAGCAACTTCATTTTTTGGCCTCAGCATGTGAGATTTGACCACTGGGTTGACAGTTCAACATGCTAACCATTAGACTAGTGCTTCCCAAACTTTTCAGTGTCACGGACCGGCAGGAATTAAATTTTCAGTGTCACGGACCGGCAGGAATAAAATTTTCAGTGTCACGGATCGGCAGGAATTAAATTTTCAGTGCTACAGACCGGCAGGAATTAACTTTTCAGTGTCACGAACCAGTGCCCAATTTATTAATTATTTCTCTTTTTCGATCACCTAACATAAATTCCTCAAATATGTATTAAAATTGATTTAAATGCATGTTTACCCAATTCTATGACTCCATTGACCTTTATATGCTAGACTAAAAAGTGTGTTTTGTAATGACTTTTAAAAGTATAATAGCCATTTCTTCACTCTGAGACAATTTGACCAGTTTCTTTGCTCACTTTGGGGACTGGCAACTGAGGGCTCGCGGACCGGCACCGGTTAGTTGGAATGGAGCGGACTACCAATGTTTGTCCAAAGCTCCAGCTCCCTTCTTCCGTTAACACTTTAACAAAAGTGTACTAAGAGTGACTGGGAAACCAATGCAGCTCATTGGTATAGTGTTAAGAAATGCCTCTAAACTCACTATTTCTCATTGGCATTCAACATTTGGATAACTAACTGTGCCTCAGATTCACATTTTCTTGTGCATGTTAAAAAATTTTTAATAATAATAATAGTAATAATAATGCTGGGTAATAACTGGGTAGCAGGTATTAACCTTTATTGACCCAACGTTCCCAAAGTGGAACATATTATTAAAACTCATCTGGTCGCAGTGAAACAGACTATAAGTCATCTCATAAATATTCATTGACTTGACCAACGATGGAGACGTGTTTATTTACTTTAATTTCGAGTCTGTTTTGGTAAATAATAATTATAATTATGATGCAAATACAACAAAAATAGACATTTTTATTCGTAAATATTGAAAATTAATGTATGTTACAGATACGTGACAATTAATTATTTTTATTGCACATTTGGAATGAACTGTGTTTATTGTGACTGTGTATGGTCAAATTTGTCAACGGTAGTGCTTTATTCACGAGCAACGTAGCTGATTTCAAATGTGTTCCACTTTGGGAACGTTGGGTCACTCTCCTTACATGAACCACTACTTTGCGTTGCTACTGAAAATTGCCTTTTATAACTCCACAATAATTGTGGAGTTACAAATTGTGGACTTATTATATTGATTGTAATTGTGATTATTATTATTATTATTATTATTAGGCACTGGCTACGGTACCGTAGAAAAGAAATAACGGTACCGTCCGGACGGTACCGTAGCCAGTTCGTTATTATTATTATTATTACTATTACTATTATTATTATTATTGTTATTATTATTATTATTATTATTATTTTTATTATTATAATCATTATTATTATTATTATTATTATTATTATTATTATTATTATTATTATTATTATTATTATTATTATAATTATTATTATTATTATAATTATTATTATTATTATTATTATTATTATTATCATTGTTATTATTGTTATTATTGTTATTGTTGTTGTCATTATTATTATTATTATTAGTTAGGCTATATTATTATTATTATTATTTAGAGCTCTGAATTATAATTGAAGACATTGGTGCAAGAACCAGGTAAGTGAAAAATCATAGTTTTCGGCAAATCGAGTTTTAATGTTTTTGCTCTTCAAAAGCTTGCCGTTTCGTCCAGGAAATAGATAACGACAAAATTTAAACAGTATAAGGTGCATCTAATCGTAACTGATCATAAAATAAAATTATTAAAGGTTGGCTGTTGCTAATTAGTATTTTATGGGCAAATGAACAAGAAACCTGGTTATTGCACTGAAACTTCGCTGTAGTTCTGGAACTTTTTGGATGCAAGAATCACATATGTCAACTAACCTGGTTATTGCACTGAAACTTCGCTGTAGTTCTGGAACTTTTTTGGATGCAAGAATCACATATGTCAACTAACCTGGTTATTGCACTGAAACTTCCCTGTAGTTCTGGAATTTTTTTGATGCAACAATCACATATGTTAACTAACCTGGTTATGGCATTGAAACTTCCCTGTAGTTTTGGAACTTCTTTCCATGCAAGAATCATGTAAGTGAACAAAATTTGTTGTTGCATGTAAATTATAAGCAACTTTCGTGTGGTGCTGGAAACTTATTTACATGTAAGAATCTAATATGTGAACAAACCTTGTTATTGCATGGAAATGATAAACATTAGGCCTAGAGACATGAGCCAGAAGAAGGTAACTGAATGACACCGATTTGAAGTTCGTGAAAATGACTAAATGGTCTCCATCTAGTGGCAGAATATTGTTATTATATCCTTACTTACTTCGCTAATGCATCCGACAACGTATATAACTGGCTCACGTGCAATAATCAGGTTTGTTCACATACATGTCTATTGCTCGCAACCGAGAGGCTATGATCTTTTATGCAATAACCGGGTTTGTTGACTTATCTCATTTATGCACGCAATCATGGCACCGGAATGCGAAAATTCTCAAAGCAGGTAAGTTGAGTTGCCTGGTTATTGTCCTACCTACTCCCTTAATTTTGCAGCTACCAGCTTGAAATTTACACCATACATGCGCCTCTACGTCAGGAGCATTTTAAGCTAACTTTCACGATAACCAGGTAAGTCGACTTACCTAATTATTGCACCAATTCTTCAAATTATTGTGATTGGCTTATGGTGCCCAGTTTGTTTTTGGGTTTGCCGTGCACGATGCCGTATTATGGTAATCACAGTTCTCATGGTCATCACAGTTCTAAGATGTTCATCAGTGGAAAGCCAATCAGGTTTGGGTACATAGTATGGATTCTTTGCTCATCTGATGGGTTTCCATAACAAGCAAACATTTATTGTGACAAAAGTGACAGAACAGAAAAGCCGGTCTTGGTGAGCATGTTGTTCTTGCATGGTTTTGTTGACAAAATTCCGGTCAAGACTCACCACCATCACCACCTTCCATGATTTCTTTACATCATATTCATTTTAATACAGTCCGACTTGATTACTGTTGCTCACTCTATGTTGGTCTCCCAGCCTGTCGGTCGGGGTGACTAACCGGGTCCTGCGCTCTGCCTCACGCCTTTGCGGACGCATCTGATTTGACCATGTCTCAGCTTATATGCTGGATGTGCTTCATTGGCTCCCCCTCCTGCAGCGGATCACGTAGGCCTATCGGATCATTCCTTTGGTCTGGCGGTCCTTGCTGGGCCTCGCCTCCGCCTATCTACGCGACCTCTGCTGCCCTACCTCGAGTGCTCCCGTCGCTCTGTCCGCTCTACTGAGCTGGGCGTGCTCATGGAAATGGTGGTAGAATCTGTTTGTGAATGCCTTGAACATTGCTTAGAATATGTACTGTGTTCTGCATCCTACAACATAACGACTGAGTGACATCCAGCTTCGACGCGATGTGGTTTGTGGCCTGCTGAAGGGTGTGCCACGTCAAGGACTGAGTGTTCGGACAACACCGGTGCCTGCGTTGCTTCGATATGATGGATTGAACCATTTCATTGAGTCCATAACACAATGTAGATGTGCTTGCTGCTACTATAGGAAGAAGTGTGGAAAATGCGACTCTCCACGAACTGAGCTTTGAAACATACCATACCCAGGAACACAATCGACTTGGCAGTGTCTAATTCACCTGAAACTGTTTTTAGGCCTAAATGAAATACTAACACAACCTTGAATCACAACGTTTGCACATTGCATATATGAATTACTTTGAAAAAGTTACATTTTAACTAATGTGCTTATGATAGTCAAATTGACCCAACGTTCCACTTTGGGAACATATGCACAATTCAGATATGAACTGAAAATAAATTACTTTTGTTACTGATTGCCTCTATATTGGTTGTAAACTGCATCATAACTAAATTAAAAAGTGATTGCATAACAATTTCAGTATCTGGGATGATAAAGGTTAATAGCTCACCTATAGACGGCATTACTCAGTGGTGCAAAACAACTGCATATTCAGCACTTCATCAAGTTCTCGAATATGCATAACACTCGTTATTAGCCATGTGCTTAACCAATCAGCCATCACCACCTTAAACATAATTCTACTAAGCCATAAATTTATCATGCATCTCTTATTTGATACATACACTATATAAATTAAATAGTGCTACTTTTATTCAGTGGCATTTTGTCTTCTCATCAGCTATAGACTAAGTGGAGCTCTTTCACTTTAATTTATAGTCTAAATCGGACAAGAAACTTCAAAAATTCTAATGTTTTTCATTTAGAAATCATTATAAATACAGCTTACCACAGTTGGCAGATATTAGTACCAAAATCGCTAATTTTAATATATAAACAATCTGATCCATGTTCAATGCATTAACAGGTAAGACTCCATGTGTAAATATAATCAAAGGCAGACCTTATACCGTAACTGCATGACACACAGGTGCTGATAAGATAAGACGGATCTCAACTTGTAGTCAGAGCAGTGTTAACAGAAGAAACCCTTATCAATACCTTAGCCGTTGATTTGCTGATCTATTGGGCTAGGTGATAAGGCTCATGTCATACCTGCCAGATAAAACCAAGGCAGAAGATGATGAGTGGGAGTACTTGGCTATGAGCGACTGTGCTGTTTTGGGAAGGTGTAAGAATGAGTTTTTAGAGAACTGGAAAGGTTTACATGCGCTTATGTAGAGCAATTGTAGTCATGTAGTGACATTTGGCTTTTCATCAGGTATAAGCAGAGCTGGCACCATAGTTAATAAAGTCATAATAGACAATAGAAAGCTCACAAATGTTCAAGGCAGAGATATCGTATTGTTGACTTTCCAGCTCACGTGAATTGGAAATTGACTACTTACTTTTGATGCGTTTTGCCAAAAGTGGTTGGAAGTGTTAAACTGATTCAAAGCCACAGTCAGGCCACAACGCAATCATGCTTCTAATAAGGATACTGCTTCATATAACTACTACTACTACTACTACTATCAATGTTATTATTGTAATGTTTCTTCTACTACTACTACAACAACCATAACTAATAGTAAACTGATAGTAACAATACCAAACAAGAAAGTTATTGAATTTTTTTTATCAAATATCACATAATTTTATTATTATTATGTTAAAGCATATGTTTTTCAAACACTGTACTGTCAGAATGAGAATTTACAGTTGTTAGATATTAAAAATACCAGTATCAATCCTAAAATTAGTAGCAGTAAAAAATAGGGATTACAGCAACAATAAACAAGCCATTGAATAATGTTTATTTCTTCTGCATGTTGTTTGTAAGATATTGCACAATCAAAGTCTAACTTGAAGGTATCATCTCTTACTAACACTATTTGCTAGTTCACAACTACTAGAATATTTACTGTAAATCAATTTAAGAATAAGTGTCATAATAACAAAATTAAATATTCTGAAGCTAGTAAGATATTAAAAAGGAAAGTTTTTCACTAATAACCTTAAGTAATACAAGTATCAGTAGAATCAGCACCAACATGAGGTGACAAGAAGGTTTAAGGAGTGTACTCATAGCATACTGTCAACCAAATAAAGCCATTTTAAATTAATAGAAAACACAACAGTTACTGCTAGTTTGATTCAGGTGCTTTAAATAGTGCAAATGAAAACTAAATTCACAACATAACATTCTAGAAGCAATCATAAAGCAACGATGAAAAGGGAAAAGTTACTCTTTGAGACAACCAGGACACAAAGAAAACTCTAAAAAAATCATAAACAATAATGTTACAAAGGACTTAAACTAAAACTAAATAAAAACCAAATCTGGATGAAAAAATAAGCTCAGTTATATGAAATTTACAGCGTTCAAGAAACGTAATCACACATGTCAACGATAAACTAGCATTGCAGCATAAAACAATGACAGAAATGATTTATGATGCTGCACACATTTAAAAAAATAAAGCTAAATGTGAAGCCCATGATAGGTTAAACGTAAAACATTATCAATAGTAAAACTAAGTGTATTGCTAATGTAATATATTTAAGCTTAATTTATAAAATGTACAGCAAAGCTACCTACAAGTATTGTTGCACAGAGTAACAATAGAAGTTATTTTGGAAGTGGGAACAATTTTTGAACACAAGAAATTTCATGCAGAATAAAGTATGTAACAGCAAAACTGATCAAATAGCACACTGCCTGTCTGGTTAATATGAATAAGACATTCCGATATGTACATACAGTTATATCTTAGAAACCAGACACTTGGGTGCACTGTGCTCTTTGCACTTAATATTTTTATCACAGGTTTTCCCACTAAAATCCACACATGGGTGCTGCATATTCTGAAAGATAGATTCAACAAAAACAAATATCCCACTTAAAACAATTGGTGGTCAGAGGAAAACAACAATCAGATAACAGACAACTGCCGTAACACCTCATTTTATGGAGCAATGAATCTCAGTGATATCTCTAGATAGCCACAGACGATGTTTTGATTGTTGCTCTGCAGCACAAGGTGACCTGGCTATTTTCCATCCAGACTCACACAGAGCAATGCAGAAATCATTTGGTTCTAGGACGATTGGTCATATGGACGATTGGTCATAGGGCCTATTGCCATAGGGCCTAGATATGGTCATATGCCACTAATAAACCGACATACTTGGTTGTAGTCGTTAGTTATGGACATTCTTAGTTTTAAGCATAACACACCGAATGCAAAATAAGCAGCAATTAGGGACATTCATCGTTTTTAGACAAATACAATCAGTGCCAATCAAGAAACTTATTAGGATAATTACTTACAGGCATCAACTCTCTTCAAAGATCTTAACGTTTCAGTCGAAATAATAAACGTTTGACCCGTATGTTACTCAAGTATAAAAGGCATCAATTGGGGACACTGATCATTTTTAGACAAATACAATCAGTGCCAATCAAGAAACCTATTAGGATAATTCCAGACTTTTACGTATTCTTCGTATTTTATATTTCACAGTAAATGATCCAGTAAATGGTTGTTCAAGTTTCAAAAACTTATCTGTTTTAGCCTTCGATAGTCCCATCGCCGATAGGACCTATGACCGACAGGCCATATGACCCATGTGACCTATGACCGGTAGGCCCTATGACCAACAGTCCTATGACCAATACGCCCTATGACCAATCATCCGTATGACCGATCGTCCTATGACCAATCGTCCGGATACCGAAATTTTAACATGGTCAGCTCATCATTCTGGAATAGGCTGCCCAATGACCTGTGACATGAACTTATTGGCCTTATTCTATTTCATCGGAAGTTGAAATCATTCCGCTTGACTGCCACTTTGTGACGTCAAATCTGGTGCCTATGATTACGATCTTTCTCGATGTACATATTTTCGTTCAAATTGTCCTAGTCCTCAATCCTATATAAAATCCTGAATGATACCAACAAGAGAACAGGAACTATGCAAAAGAAACAATGGCAATGCAAAATGACCAGACACCAAATAGAGTAAAATATTTCACAAGTTACAACAGGAATTACACATCAAAATAGTAGAAAGAAATTAAAATATCTACCTAAAATATTTCAAAATTTCTTACTGGCTTGCTAATTTTCTGATAAACTTTTCATATTAAAAATATCAGCTACTGATGTTCTAATAAATCTCTGTAATTTTATCACTAAGGTGATGATTTAAAAATAAAGCTCTACCAGATCAGCTTGATTAATTTGTTACTGTTCTAAACTCTATACCCAAAAAGAAACACCTTTTGCCAAAATAAACAACAAACTTGGTCAAACAAGTTATAGAAGCATCAACCCAAAGAGAACTAACATCACATCATCCAAAAAAGACAAGTAATCCTGATACAATGGCATAATCAGTCTTTAATTTCCTATGGCACTGATCAGACCCATACATGGATGTGGGAAACTATTGACATAACATTGGCAATGTCTTTGGGACCAGATGTCTCTCTTCTTAAACTATGCTTCCTTCCTTCAAGCAATGTCCCCAAACTCACCACTCCTTACTGGCTTCAAATATTTGGATACCTAATTGCTTTATTGAGTAATTGTGCCTTAAAATCACATTTCTGGGTGATTCTGAGCACATTAAAAAAATAATAACAGTAGTAGTAGTTGTGGTAGTAGTAATAATAATATGAAGAATTCTGCCATTGCTTGTTCTAAATGCATCACCACTTCATTTGAATCTCATGTTTTTCATATGCCCAAAGCTAAGAATTCATACGTAAAAGATGTACTTGTGTATCAATTTAAGAAATAATACATTATTACTTGCTATGTAATTTCGCTTGATCTGCAGGCATACACATTGAAGCACAGTATATGTAGGTTTTTCGTTCCTTTGTCTTTTATTTCTGTCCTGTTGCACTTATAAAATGATTTGTACAAAGTAAACACATTCAAAGTATTCAATGAGATTTGTTATGGAAAATATTTAAAATAACACTGCACATATAAAGTTAACAAAACCTGATGAAATTGTTATACTGTTGAAAATGTTGTCATGAATTCCACCATAAGAAACTAGGTGACCCTATTAGTGGGACTTGTCACTGGTTAAAGTGGTTTGGAGTGGTTAAAGATCATAAGCAGTGGGAACTCCAAAGAAGAGTTTTGTTGGAACTCATGCATTGCCAGGGTGCTATTGCATGGTGAGCAGTAGGAATGCAAGCAAAGGATTTCAAGAGCAGTGGGAATGCCGTTCCCAAGTGTTCCCATCCACTTTAAATGCTGGGACTTGTCCCTTCCGGTCTCACCTTTGAATGCCTAGTAATACATTCTTTGAGTGACTGACTGAAAGATTGTTATGATTTGTGTTCAATTAACTGATTCTGAAAAAAGGTCATCCAGGTCTGGATAGTTCACATCCTGATGGCAGCACAAAGCAATATAGGAAAATTAGGATGACTTGAATGAGCTTCCAAGCTATTGTGTTTATCATATTGTTACCCGATATATAGCTTGTACTTTGTTTTCATTTAACCAACATCCACAAATTAAGATTAAGCTACAGTCATAAGGAGGCACAACAGACACCCAACATCATCATCAGAATTATCATATCATATTGCTACATGATATATTATTTGTACTGGCTCACATTTTAACCAATACCAACAAATGAGGAATTATAGTCTACAGTCAAAAGGAGGCATGAGAAACATCTGACATCTCAACACTAAAGATTTATCTAATAGTTTTGAGACATTGTTAAAGATACTATGATACTATACTATATACAAGTCATACAAATGTTTGCTTATATTAGGGTATAAATTCTGTTGCAATGCAAGGAGTACAGGCCTTACATTCAGGATCTCATTTAGGCAGCGTGATAATGTGTAATGAATTGCAAGTATACAGTGACAACCATGTTCGAATATCAAAAAATGAAACTAAAATATTCACATTGCATTTGCAAATATACACATTACAACAAAACTTAGATTTGCAACTCTACCATAATATTATTATAAATATAAATACAGACAACTAAATACAGGTTTCCTAACTTTCCAGTTAATACCAGTGATCTTCGCATCCTGACGCAAGTGAAAAACTACAGCCAGTCATAAACATTGCTCAAGTTACGATAGAGGCTCAAGAGTAGAACATAAAAAGTCGAGCTATGAGAAAAGTCTGGAAACATGCAAACTGCAAACGCTTGGAACTCGAAAGGACATGCATAATACTAGCTTTTGCAAAAGCTGTGGAATAACATTAAGCTGCAGATAGAAAAGAAAAGTGAGGTTACACAAGTTCACTGAAGGCAACTGCGAAAACGACGCTGAAACCCATTTTATAAAGGCTTACATTATTTGCTGTCTAATGCAAATGAAACTATGCTGTGCCTCAGATCTTCACCTCTTCTCTATAAAATACTGCAAATTTACCAGACTATTATAAAATATCACAAGAGCAGATAAACTGCTGGCTGAATCAAAGGCTGCATGGTTTCATAACAGAAGAATAGCTGGATAGATACGGTTCAGCTTTCTGCTCATATCTTTCGGGTGAAGTTCTCTGGAAAGACGCCTTTCTCTCGGGTCGCTTCTTTGACACCCATCAGCCAACCATCATCCTAACATCAAATCAGATCAAACTTAGTATCAAACAGAAATCTTAAAATGTTAGCGGATTCAGCGGAAATTGGTTAGTACACAAGACCACCAGTGTTCTGCATTTACTTCTAACACATTAGGGTAATTACTAGTTTTTGCAACTTTTGCTGTAACTAAACTACCCTTTACAATATTAATGTACAGCAACAACAGATTATTAGCCAAGGTAACATCAACAGAAAAAATTAGTTATTTTGCTTTACTTAGACATTACTTTCATCTCATAATACTTTCATGTCATGTAGTAGCTGGTGCCGAGTATTGTTCAGTAGGAGTTTAAGTGGGAAATTCTATCACTACTTGGTGAGAGGAATTTCAGTCTCAACCTAACTTGTATGAAGGTAGAGTTTTTGTTTACTGGCCTTAACAACAAAACTGACCCCTTATGCACAGAAATGAAATAACTGCTGTCAATTTTACATGTCTTGTAAACTATCTTCTCAGTCTGTAGCAAAAAACAACCGACCATGTTGTCTGTCCATTGACAGCAACTGCCCTGATAAACCACTAATTCCCTCTTTGTGTCCCAAAATTGTAATTGTAATCGAACATTTATATAGCGCCGCTCAAAAATCAGCAGCGCTCTCTACCTGCATCAGTACCCATAGTACTTACGGTGGACCACATGCACTGGTGAGCCAGTTTATGCTACATGCATACATATCAATACCACCCCAACTGGTCATGCATCATACACAGGTCAGTCAAGTTAAGTAATCCTTTAAGTTACATGCCAATTAAAGCAGGTGCAGTAATACATACAGTCTTAAATATTTACAAGCAGTTGTTAAGGGCCTAGAAGGCTAGAATGAGGACGCTGTAAATTCCAAACACAACAACCATCTAGCCAGTGCAGTTGGTCAAACATGAAAGTATCCTCTGAATTCCTGAGCCAAACTGACCTATCTAATCTATATTTAATTCATTTCATTCACCATTTCAATATGGTCATGCATCATACACAGGTCAGTCAAGTTAAGTAATCCTTTAAGTTACATGCCAATTAAAGCAGGTGCAGTCACATGTACAGTCTTAAGCATCTACAAGCAGTTGTTAAGGGCTTAATGGCCAGTTAACGCTGTAACTTCCAAACACAACAACCATCTAACACACTTGGTACATGAAAGTATCCTTTGAATTCCTGAGTCAAACTGACAGATCTAGATTATATTTAATATATAATAGGTAAAAAAATGAATCGAACAATCTGAAAATAATCGATTAAAATTTTTAACAATAAATCGATTAATTTAATCGATAAAATCCGCAGCCCTAGTAAACAATAATGGGGTCGTGCTTCAATTACTTAAACCCTGATTGCTATTTAGAACCTTACAGGCAAAGCTCTACTTTAGTAGGTTTTATTATTGGCTAAATCAATCAACTAAAACTAAATTAAATAAATGGCCATCTTCACTTTTTTCCACCAAATAATGACCTAACCACTAACCAGATTAATTTTTCAAACATCGTGTGTTTCAGTCCAATAACAATGCAAACCTTATAATTATTATTGATTGTTTTACATCAGGCAGTTACTTTTCACCAACATGTCATTAACCGAACCAGGATTCTCACTTGAGAGTCATGTGAATTCAAAATACTTTTGAATAGATTACTTCAGATTAACATAAGTAATCAGGTTCGAAGTGAAATTCTTTTACATCAAATTTGGGGGTGCATTATAACTCAAACCATTTAAGACCTGTAGTTATCCAATTTGATGTGTCTTTCAGCTAGTTCGACAACAGACGCAAGTACTATTTATGGTATACTGCTACTTTTTCCTGTCAATCAACTAGCAACTCTAACTAATTCCTGTTTAAAAGTAGCAAGCCAACACTGACGATATCGGGCAAGTGATTTATACACACACACACAAGATGGTGAATCATTAAAGATGAAAGAGCACATTGGTTTAGCCCTGTGGCTACCATATTGACAAGCAGCACTGTTGTCATTATTCGTCTTCATGCTGTATGCCATTACTGTACTACTATTATTACAAACATTTTTAAACGTGTGCAAAGTCACACAGAAATGTGAATCCGATGGCATGGAAAAATGCGAATCTGAGGCACAGAGAAATGTGAATCTGTGGTGCTTGTCATACATACCATTCCCACAACGTGTAGTGTGGCACTTCAGGCAATGGTTTTTATTCACAGGCTATGCACATAAAAGTCAGCAGAAGTTTTTAGCTCTTTATTTTGGCTAGATCTGTGTGCTGTTAGCAAAGATCAGAAGTGCTAAGTTTTCCACATATAACTGATGAAGTTGGAACATTTATTCATGACAATATTAATAAGCCATTTCTACTGCATAATATGTCCATCAAGTCTGCCATTGCATTGATAACAGCATCAGAGTGTATTATTCTAAAACAAAGTAATAGAAAAAGCACAGGAAAATGACAGACTTGCTCTACAATTGAGCTCATCTGGACATTCAGATCCAAGCATAGGAATCAGCATGCAGTGTAGAAACCAAGCGATAGAATATGGCAATTTTATCTGCATTAATATTATTAACAAAAGCCATGTCAAATGTGGATCTAACGCCGAAACAACAATTGCACCCCAAAAATTTTTATTTCTGAGGATCAATTGATTATACATCAGGCTAGTTTAACCCCAATGGTTAAGCAGCAGTCAAGGAGTTAAAAACACAAATTGATTATATAAATGTTCGCTATTCACAGCATTGTACAAATCCCATTGAAAATTTCAGTTCACCTGGTCCTCTGGATTGTCGTACGGAACAACAGTGATAATTTCTCCAGGTTCAAAGGTCAATTCATCCATATCCTCACCCACATAGGCATGTGTTGCTTGTACCTGGTATTAAGAAAAAAAAATATCTCAGAAATGGTTAAACTGTAGCGTTATCAAACATAAACCCCTTTTCAACAGTTTCTTGAAATGATACCAGAGGTTAGGCATAAATTATAATACATCAACAGTAAAGAATTGGAATTTTTATATTTCTCTGAAGGTTACAGGGTCAGCTGTAACTCATAACAGCCATGATGCGATCCTGGAAGCAACATAGCCGGACGTGAGATCAACGTAAAATCATTGTATTAACACAATAAATGAGACTACTAAGATG
This sequence comes from Aporrectodea caliginosa, assembly GCA_020284085.1. Lineage (NCBI taxonomy): Eukaryota > Metazoa > Annelida > Clitellata > Crassiclitellata > Lumbricidae > Aporrectodea > Aporrectodea caliginosa. The sequence continues at coordinate 299,120 of JACEVL010000886.1, forward strand.
AACTGAGTTCCATGTCCAAGTTGAACACACTCTTAACCCTTGTGGGCACCTCATTGCATAAAGCTTACTCATAAAGCTTTAGCTTTCACATTTATAATCTTTCACTTTTTCCTCTCCTTACTAACAGCAAAAATGCAATTTGAAAACTATCTCTTAAAACTCTTCCGCTTCACATAAACTCAAGCATGCAGCCATGCTTCAAAAAATATTAAGAAGCATCTAGCCATTCCTGTGTATAGCATCTACACACCACTTCAGCAACTTTGCATTTGTGGAAAAATCTGTTACTGCTCCCATCTCTCTCTCTCTCTCTCTCTCTTCCCCTTTTCCTTCCCTCTCCCCTCTCTTCCCAACCAAGTAAAAACGAAACTACTTGTCCTACTGTGCACCAGATGGTACTGATATTATGTATATGTATAAAATGGACCATGTGAATCATGTATAGACATGTCTAGGAGAGTTATCATACAAACACTGAGAGAAGTACGAATGTCAAGTGAACTGGCGCCGTCACGTAAAGTAAAAAGTGAAGGCACAATTACCTGGTATAATACCCTATCACTTGGTACTATGCTGGGTCTGTTGACGGGCGCATTGTACTTAGGAACCGCATATTCAGATTCATCATCTACAGCTTTGACGAAAGAATAGACATCATTGTCACGATGACTGGCTGCTGAAGCTGCTGCGGAGCCTGCTACGGCTTCAGTGTTATCCTCATCTTCATCTGAATCGTTCTGTTCAGAACAAAAGGCCACGATTCCAATTGGGTTCAATAGTATTTACTCTCTATAAAAATGTGCTTAACATAACACTTAATTTCCAACACATGACACATCATATTACATCAAGACTAGCTAGACCAGCTGCTCAACACGTTCTTATCCAATTACTTATAGTCCTACATCAAGGATCAGTACTCTACTTGACAATCTATCAATCAATTAATTAAACACTCAATCAAAAAAATTTGATAGAGCACCCCTTCAAGATATCTACTCAAAGGCGCTCCCAGCCCAACAAGGTCACCTCTGTAAAGAATATGGCCCAAGTACTAAGCTAGAACTTAGCTGTTCATTTGTTAACGTCAGTGACAACTTATCCAGATGTATGTAATGTAATAAGACATTTATAAAGCGCCACTTAGTCTCTCAGAAGCGCTCAACACGTGGCCATCAAACAGCTGGAAAAGTTCGTCTTTAAGAGCCTACAGAAAACCATATAGTCACAATGTCACATGCAGCATTATTGTCACGAACAGAGGGCGGAAGAGCATTCCTGATCTATGACACCACATGTATCAAGACACTTGCTATAGCAAGTACCTTAAAAGGTCTTAACCTGTCCTTACTAACAGCAAATACAAGCAACATGCAGACATTCTTTCTTATCTCAATCAACCTGACCATTAGAAGACTCACTGAAGAACGAATCAGCTGTAACAAAGAAGACAGATCTTAACTGCTAGTGTATTCTTTATTATATTGCATACTCATTTGCATTATTTCATCTTAAATTCTAAGGGAGCTTAACAAAACTAAACAAATAATCTAAACAAAATAATCAAAACAAAGCTAAACAAATAATCTAAATGTAATTTAAAAGCCTCAGTGATAATTTGCATGCTCCAGAAAAATCAACTTTTAATTCAGATATTAGAAACATGGCTGAAAACTTCAAAGAAACCACATCAAAAGTGTTTTAAGAGGAAATAAGATTAGACTGATGTTTCTCCTAACCAAGGCTGTTTCTGAATCAACCACAGTGGAGGACGTTGCTGAATGCTTGACAGATGACGGCTCGACAGACTCTCGCTGGCTACTGCCATCTGTTCCAGAGCTCAAGTGCGAGTTGTGGGAATATGACTTTGAATACACAAATGAAGAAGCTGAAATCTGAGTGCTGTATGCTGGACTAGAAGATGCTGCTCTGATGTTTGACTGTTTTGCTGTTAATTATAAACAGTAAAATATCAAACAACCGCTTCAGTGAATGTTACAATTATAGTTCTGCACACCTTAATATACAACATTTGAAAGTCAAAGCTACTGATGGGAAATAGTCTAATACAAAACTAATTGATATTTCTAAACATAATTATTTCTTACAAAATTTCATGAACCTTAATTATTTCTATTTATCATCATCTGAAAACTTAGTCAGCAGTCTAACAGTAATACCAGGTTCCTAAGCGGAATTATAAAGATGCTGTGCTTAACATTATGATAATAATGAGGAGCATTCAAGTTCAAGATCCATCCGAAGGAGTCAGTGTGTGTCACGTCTTTAACACAAAACTGACATTTTCTGACATATTTCACTAGACAATGACACTCAATACATGAAAGATATAATCAAAAATGTTCAAAGAATGAAAGAAAAATGTTAAATGTTGAAGGAAAGCATTTTGCTAATTAGAAATGAACATAGCTTCCATTACTAGTCGGTGTGTGGAGCCACATATATTTGCAATCACTCAAACTGCGTTTTATATCACTCAAAGAATGAAAGAAAAATGATACATGAAATGCAGTACCTGTGGCTGGGAGTGTCCCTGATAGGTCTCTTAAAGGGGTGCAAAGTCCCCAGAATGAATGAATGAACGAAAATCCTCAAGAGTAGAGAACTTACTGCCAGAAGCAAGTTCTGTTTGAGACACCTCAGCACGACTTTGGTTTTGAATGTTGTTCATTTTTAACGAACGGTCTACAGACGTTGATGTCCTGAAGCCACTGGAACTGAGGTAAGAAAAACCCAAACTATTAACAGGCATTATGCACCAACATACACTGAATATATAGTACAAGTATTCTATCCATAACTTAGAGTTTCCTTCTTCCATTTTTTTCTACAAAAATAACATGTTTGGAATTAATAAAAATATGACAAAAATGTTGAATCAACTTACCGGTAGAGATCTTAATATTCCTTATCAAATGAGCCACTAAACATAGCTGTAATATAATTCTAAATTAATGTGCATTTTTCACCCTAAATTTAACATCAAATACCTTTTTATAATTTTCACTTAACAATTATTCTAGTCGCAATGGATTGTTTTGAACCATTAAAGGTACATTTTTCTATTGGATAGGTCTCTCAACAGGCCATATTTGCAAAAAAGTCTGCATCAAATTCAAATTTTACTCAAATTCTACAATATTTTTTAAGTGGTCATATCCTGTCCAAAGCAAAATATCTGTAAAACCGGTAGAAAATTGAAGAAGCTTAAGTCCATTTTAAACTGCAATGTTCTTCACTCCACAGACAATTTTTCAGTCCTTTCTGAGACATTTCTATACAAAATATCTGTAATGACATCTGGGCTGTAGGTTAGCTGAGAAGTTAAAGACAAACTAGAAACAGGTACAGAGTATAAGTATGTTTATTATGCACCTGGGCTGTATGTTACCTGGTTTAGGTTTACCGGTAGTTAAAGACTCACCTCACAATCCAATCACTTAGCAACATACAACAAACAAATTTACAGAGGACCCAAACACTGTGCTGTGCTTAAGATACGATACTATTAACACTAAAGGTGTCATAAGTAACTTGCAAAATACAAAATACAGCTCAGGTATTCAAGTCTAGCCCCAGTACTGTAGCGAGGGTGTTCCAGCAGTGCCATGGAACAGGGCGTAACTCGAGAAGGGACGCAAATTTTGGTCATTATTGCTTAAGTTGATACTTGGGGTGGGGCGCTAGATTTACCCTTGGGACAGGGCACAATTATAGCTTGCTACAGTCCTGCTAGCGCCCAAGTGCACCCAACTACCTCTCAAACACACACCACATTCATTCATTCAGAAAAATTTTTTAAAGTGCCCTTTCAAGATTTCTACTCAGAGGTGCTCCTAACACAACCCCGGCAGAAAAGGACAGACACCACACCACACACACACACATACATATACACACATGCCATATCCAAGTAATCTGCACATCCATCCAAAGCAAATTCTGCAAAAAGAAAAACTTAATTAACTTCACAGTTTCAAAAGTGGCCTCAATAGATTTGAACAGGAAAACTGATACACTGGATAACTAAGAAATGGCTGTCAGATAATTTTTAAGGAATGCCAAGCAAATTTCCATTGACATACCTAGTCCCAGTGTCTGTATTCCTTGGTTTGAATTCATGACCGTGAAAATCGCTTTCATCGGTCAGCCTCTGAGTCACTTCATTCATAATGTTTTTAAGCTGAAAACATCACAAAGTAATCTGACAAAAGCTGAAAACATCAGAAGAGTCATTATTTTAATAAAAAGCTTACAAATCAGTGATGCCTTACAATGAGAATCAAATCAATAGTCTTCTGCTTTAAACTTGAAAGCAGTTCTTTTCAACAGAATAATATTCAAAACTGAAGAATCAAGCCATTCGGATGCTAATGCCCATGTCAAATTTATGAATCAAAATTACATTTCACAGTTAATTTTATGCTGTGTGCATTAGCAGCAATGAATTTCTTTGATAAATTTCTTTGCAACTGCATTGCAAAGTGAATACAGTAGTGCATCCTAATACCTAAAATCAGTCCAAGAGATATTTAGGAGACCAGTACTAAGCAAAGGTTTCTTACCTTCACTGATTCATCTTCAAAAAGCACCTCAGTCGTGAAAAGCTGGTTAAAAACTGAAGCTAATACTCCAATTCGGCTGAAAATTTAATAGCAAACTACAGAAATACAAAACACCTCACCATTTTTCAACACTATTGTTTTAATGAATGAAAATTAAGAAAAGTCATGAGATACCATGTAACAAATTGGATTGTTTAAATAATTGTAACAACATATATGACTTATTGTTTCACGGTCACAATCTTTTTTAAATTTAGACATTTATACTGCTATGCTTCAAGTAAAAACACTTCTTCAATGGCAAAGACACCAAAACAGTTGCTTATAACCTATAATGGACTTCTATGCTTTTGTCCCAGAAAATCACAAGAAGAAATAAAAAGTTTTTAACCTATTATAAAATGCAGGTAGATCTTCGTGAAGTTCCAGGTTGATGGATTCATACACAGATTTTGCTTCGTTTAGTTCATCCAGAGCCTGAATTTTAAAACAATGGTGAACTGTCAGTCAAGAATCAAGCTCATCACTTCCTGAAGAGGAACAGAAGCATTTTTCTATGTACTGAAATGAGTTTCGCTATAGTGACTCATTTGTCAGTGATTTTGTTGGGCGAGATTATTTATTACCATTGCACATTCGAATGGATACCACATATGACCAAAACACAAATCTATTAACCCTTTAACGACGAGCTGTCTATGCTTTCCCATAAATTTTAGTACATGCTCATCATTAAAGGGTTAACCCTTGTATGGGAAACCAAAGCAGCTCGTCGTGAGTTTCTTTAGCACCTTCGTGAGTTTCTTTTAAGGCGCTATATAAATGGCCATATACATACACACATACATACAGCCACTAACAAGGATGGTTAGTAAGCATTCAGCAAATGCACTGGTAAGCTTCCAAACTGTTCTGTAATCAGTTTCCATTTATCGTAAACTCCAAATTTTCAAAGCACTACCCGAAGGTTAAAGGGCAGGGCACCTGCATATTCAGTTCATCTACAAATCCATGACCATTAACTGGTTCACAAATCTACAAGACCATTATGAAGTCTTGACACTGCATTTAGCTGTTCTCTGTATTCTTTCCAAAACTTAAACAATACTATTTGTATGACCTGAACAGCTGTGTCATGCAGCGCCATAAGTAACTTGCATAAATTTTTGCAAATATATGTGAAGGAAAACAACTCGGTCACAGTTTAGTAAAACATTGGTGTTTGCACAAATTTAAGTAAAGAAACTGAAGTAACACAGTGACCTTTGCAATTTTAGCCTCATCCTGTTTCTTGGCATTAATGAGCGATTCGTGTGTGTGCCTAGCACCATCATAGTCTGTCAGTTTGCGCCCACGCTTTGCTATCTTCGTCTAAAAAAGCAATCACTAGCAACACTCAGAAAGTGATTGCAGGTAATCCACAGTATTCATGTTCAGTGATAGAGCAATAAAAAGCTGATTCAACATTAAAATCAAAACAGTTACAATTCATGTCATTTGCTGTTCCAGAATAAAAAAGGAGCAAATTAAAAAATGTAATGACATATTCTGAGAAACACTTCACTTTCTATGCTCTTACTTCCTTCTCTAGCTTCCTATCCCTCACTGCTAATACACTAAAACTGTAGAATCATATGTTGGAAAGCAGTTGAACATGTTTGGCTGTTCAGGAGAACATGATTTCAACTAACAATCATCAAAGATGGCTACAAATGCATTCAACAACCACTTCTGAAATGCAACACAGGTTTGATTTGACACCCATTCGAATAAGATTTAGTGAAAAGTCTTTACCCCTCTTGTAGCCAGTCTTCCAGACACTGGGACCAGTGTGTAGGGGTTTAGAATCAATCATCCATTGTGCATTACAATAATGGAACTAACTCCACCTCAGACTGCCTAAGGACGTCTGAGCCTGTCCCCAAACCAGGATAAAGGAAGAGGGTTCTGCGGTTGGCTTGCAACCCACCCGGGTAAAAAATCACTTGCAACAGAAACAATGCAACAAATTCACTTGCCAAAAGACGAGTGGAGGAGATGCGTTGCCCTATGTGCAGACCTGTACGTGAAGGACCAAGTTCTAAGTAAGAAATTTCCGGATTGGATTGGACATTGAAGAAAACGCATTGTTCAATAAACTGACCCTTAATTCAGGAAAGTGTCCTGTGTAGTTGGTAATAGAATTCTGCAGATCAGACATTTTTGACAAGTAGTCTTCCCATAGAACAGAATGATGCTACAAAATGAAAGATATTATATTAAAAGCAACATCCATGAGCCTCAAGTTATAAAGTAGAAGCTGCAGGACAAAACAGAACTGCAGTTTCAAGCTCTCATTTCTCTCAATTCTCTCAAAACAGACATTGTTACCTCATTCTGAGTTTCTGACTGAAGAACCTGCTATCTGTGATGGAGAGTGATAATATGCATCAGGCACTGTGCTGCCTTGCCTTTCCTACTGTTTGCAGCAAACACAGTCATCCTAACTACCACAGCTCTCTTCCTATCAGTATTTAAAATCTAACTTAAGAGTTCAAACTCAATTCCAAAGCTATTACAAAAATTTAAAATGACGAAAATAGGTTCCCAATCCTTAAGTCACTGTATTGGCTTCCCATGGTACAGTGAACTGTCTTCAAAACGTTTACAACTTTCTGCATTTTAGTAAGCCATAGTAATTCAACTCTATGCTACTCCAAAGACTTATTCAAAGACTTACAAATTTTAACTTAAATTACATGGAAATAAAAAAGTTGTTATCTAAAGTCCAAAAGCTGCATAGAAACAAAAAAATCAGCTATGCAGTATAAGAAACACAAAAGTTACCTCAACAGCTGATGCCACTTGTGTATACCCTGGCCAATTTTGTTCAAAACTCTCTTTTATTGTTTTATAGATGGTTTGGCTCGCAGCAGACATTTCTACACACAAAGTATTATAGCATTTTATTACAAAATTATTCAGTTATTCAGCCTCTACAATTAAAAGAGAACCAAAATATAATAAATGTTCAATCACTGCATGATTTTCACACACATAGCCGAGTCATGGTTCTGGAGTTGAATGATATTTTGGCTAAACAAAAAACATGAAAATTTAGCAAGCTAACAAGTGGAAAATGTTTCCTTACAATGACAATGAATAGTAAAATTTAGATGAAGCGCACAAAACCTTGAATAGAATGATACATTAACACATAGCAGCCTGCCACAATGAATCAATGAAACTTGATATAGCGTCCCATCAAGATATCTACTCAGAGGTGCACAAATCACCAAATAGTACATACTGGTATTATCAACAATTTCTGTGCATCTTTAATAAAATGAACCAAACTCTAGTAAAAACAACAAAGTGCTTTATCTCTCATTCTTCAACCAAAAGCAAGTGATCCCAATTGAATACAGTAAATAAATGTAGATGCACTGAAAGGAAACCTCAACTGCGCCGGGAGTCTGCTTACATTGCTCACAACCACAGGGTACTAACCTGCCCCAGGCTCATGGCATTCTGCCTGGCATTAAAATCTTAGTAAAATGATACTGGCACAATCAAAGCACACATAATTTCATCATATACAATTTCATAAAATTTGGCAAGTACTCATTCAGAACGATTATACTCCAATGATACTGTGAAGCAAAAGCTTCTTGAAAGCAGTTTGTATAAGGGTTGATTATTAACAGATTTCTGTGATACAGAAAGTCAAAATCCATCGCTAGATATACCTGCCTTTTAGACTCGTCAAATAGCGCTTTAATTCTTTCTGTAATCGTGTTGCAACATTCTACAAAATTAAGAGCAACTTTCAAAGTTATTTATTCATCTATTTAATGCTTAAGATAAGCAACAACTGTATTAATTCAATATTAAATTTCACACTAATACAACATCAACAAATGAGGCAAATCTCTATCAACACTTGCCAGAAACTCTTGCCCACATTACATGCTAAAACGTAAAAAAGAGAAAATCTACACACAAAATAAATCACATGGCACATGAACATGTGATATTCAGTATTCAAGCCGTTAAAACTTATAAAACTGTTGCAGAACAGATGAAATAAAAAAGCTTTTAAGTTTTTACAATCTATCCTATAATTTTTTACACTGTCACAAAGGTTTCATTCTTATATGACACACAAAAAAGCTTACCTGCTGTTCATTAAATAACTCCAGATTCTGGTCAAGTTTCACGACGATTGAATGTTCGTCATCTTAAACTAGATAAAAAGCTTTTAATTTATAATCTCTTTTGTACACTGTCACAAAGTTTTCTTTCTTATATGACACACAAAAAAGCTCACCTGCTGTTCATTAAACAACTCCAGATTCTGGTCAAGTTCGTCATCTTTAGTCTTGTCAGCTTTGCCCAGATTTTGTAAAACCTACAAAGAACATATAACATGTAGACACAGTTACCCACAGATCATTTGAACACATCACAAGCTGATCCCACTTTCTGAATGCTGACAATACAACTCAGTTTCGCACTACGTGTGGTTCAGTGCTCATGAACTATAGATCTGTGTTTACATCTTAATGTTATTCGTGTAAATTTATCTAACTGTAAACAACATAATTCAACAAAATCAGTTTGTTTTCTGTTTGTTATCAACTTAAAATAATTTGCATGGAAGAAGAAAGAAGTTCTAAGACTTCAATATCCAGTAGACTTTGCCTAGAACCATCAAAAAATATATTTTGTTCTTTGCAACTTCAAATCCACACAATTACACAAAACTTAAATTACCTATCCCGTCATAAAACATACTTTTATCTTTTTAACCCAAAACAAAACAGATACCAACAGCCATCATAACAACTTGTCAAACTTTAACAGAAACTGCCTGGCTTCATACAAGCTACTGCTTTCAAAAAATCCATCGAGATTTGATAAAAAAATTTTATCGGGAGGGGGGGGCCCCGATAGCGCAATGGATAACACACTGGCATAAAGAGCGAGAGGTACCGAGTTCGAGCCCCGTACGCGGACAAGCTTTGTAGGCTGCTATTAGCGCCGTGTATTGTAGGCTGTCTGTTCTGTTAGTAGTTAAGATTGATGTCTTCTGTCATTTGTGTTCTTGTGAATTGTTTCAATTGCATAACTGTTCACTGTAACCGGTTGCGGTTTGTCAACCGGATTGTTTCAATAAAGAAGAATATTATTATTATTATTATGAAAAACTAAAATCCACACACAAGCATTGCAGGCAAACTTACAGCATCGTGGGTTGAAGGATTATACAGTATCTTTGGGCATGCTGCGAGGACGCCGAACGATAGAAGGTTTTCTAATGATGACACTAACCCTAACACTGACCCTAACCGATGCTCAAGACACCTACCCTGACCCTAACTGACATTCACGACGCCAGTCATCTTCTGTCATTTGTGTTCTTGTGAATTGTTTCAATTGCATAACTGTAAACTGTACAGGTTGCGATGTGTCAAACGGATTGTTTCAATAAAGGAAAAGGATTATGCCCTTGCCCTTGGAATCTATCAAATTATTATTATTATTATTAATTAGTAAACTTACGCACTATATCATTCAGCCCCCGATACTATAAGCTTGCCGCATCACACATGAAAATATTATTTTTCGAGAATTTTGATAAGTAACCTATTTGTTCTTCTCTACGCTGGTGCTAAATAAACTCGCCTTTTTAAACAGCCGCGAAAAGCGCTACATAAAATACGTTGTCAAGTGGCTCAAACTATCAAAAATAAAGAAGGCAAATCTTGGATAAGCTAAATAGCAAAATATAGTAAATTGTCTCGTGAAACTCGCTTTTTCTTTAGTTCTGAAGACTGTCTTTTGAACGACTTGTCTAAATCCTCGGCCACCGCCCGTATTAGATCCTGCTGTTGAGTCGGCCATGATAGTCTTTGCGCCGCTGCCGGATGTTATGCTATTTATTTAGTGTCTTTCGATTTCCACTGAAGCAGCGCTGAGCACAGAATGATACAGATACCGGTACTGAACTAGATTGGTCACTGTAAAAATTTTACTCGAGCGCTAGTCAACTTTTATAAAAGTAACGTGATTGAATGCTTCTGATCGACACAGGTGAACTCCACCTAATTACGTTGATACAGCGTACGTTTATTTTTACTCGCAACGATTTAATGACATTGACGTGTTGAAAAAGTTTTATTCGAAGCCTATTAACAAAGCTTACTAATTTTAGTCTACGTGAAATTAGACCGCATGTTGCACGTTATGCTTTAGGCCTACAAAGTCAGAGTTTCTAGTAGGCTGTTTAAGTAAGCTAAAACATAGTTTTTAGTGTCCCAAACATTGTTAAACGGTAGATGCAGATTATTAAGGTTATTGCCACAGAGTCATAGAGGGCCAGAATGCATCACGCCATTAATTGCCTTCTATATAGATATGACTCTTGACGAACCATGCTCAAAACAGCAATTCTCGGATCAGTAGGCCTACGCGTTCCGCCCTACGGGGCAGTGGTTAAATTCAACCGGGTCTCGCCGGGTCTGAGATCCGGCACCTCGGATTTAAGACCCAGCACCTCTGATTTGAGGCCCGCCACCTGCATTGTGAGACCCGCCACCCGAATTATGAGAACCGCCACCTAAAAAAGAAGACCCGCCATCCAAAATCAGATTCACAGTGCGTTTCAATATTCACTAACATCATAGAAAATTACTTACTAAGCCTACGCCCGCTCTCCCTCTCCCTCCCTCTCGATCTGTCTGTCTGTCTGCCTCTCCGTCGAGTTCAAATTAATGTTTTATAATCGCTGCCAGCGGGTATCGTGTTTCTGATTCCCGTTCTCTTTGTACACAGTGTAGGCCTACAAGGATGTCACAGTAGTTTTCTTAATTAAATTCCATTAATGACTCATTTGCGGAAGACTTAGCTGGAATCGGTGTGAAAATCTGAATTAGGCTAGCACGTCCTTTGATTAGTTCTAGTCATCGCGCCTCTATATAATGCTACCACTGTTACCGTCACTCCGGCATAAGTAGCACAACGAAAGCGGAAAGATTTCTTTGCACGCAAAAGGTCCTGCAAGAGGTGAGTTTTGTGTTTTGCGGGTAGGGTATTAGCAAGGAACTGAGGCGAAACCCAATGGGGGACTCTGTGAGCAGTTCCTTTAAGCGGCGATAGGCGTCGCCAGTATGTGATGTGGTCAAACTTTAGACGACTTTAGCGTAAATAAACCATAATATATACATCATATATTAAATGTAAGATGTCTATGAAATAAACCTACCGCACAACAGAGCACACATTTTACCTAGAGTAGCCAAACTATATCCCATCCTGGCGCCACCTATAGCAGCCATTTTTACAGAGTCCCCCATTCTGTGATGAACTGATTATGAGTTAGATGAAGTCCAGGTGCCAGGCAACCTATGGCGCAAAGTCGCGGATGCTGACAAAAGTTTTGCGTTGTGGCGCCGAGGTGAAAATATGCTCACACAACGTTTTTGGTTACATTAATACAATAAAAAGTATCAATTGCACGCTAAATTTTAATAGTGATTCATCATCATCATCATCATCCGATCCTGACGCCAGCCATTTGGCGACCATGGATACGCATAAATGATCGCCATTCACCGTATGCAAGCAACAGCTAGTAGGCCTAAATATAGGCTATAGGCTCATATGCATAGCAACCAGGCCACCATGCATGTGTAGGCCTCCATAATTGTGAACAGTCATCATCACCAAAAGTGTCTTCAAACAGCTTGCATTAAATTTAGCTTTGTACATGTGTAAGATCTATTCTATATCGTATTTCGTTTGGGGGCTGAGCCGCCGATAGGGGGGGGCTTCAGCAGTGGTGTAGACGAGCCGGAGCGGTCCGGAGCGGCGTTCCGGTACTTACTATTTAGCCGGAGCGCGCGCTCCGGTACTTATTGTGAAATGAGCCGGAACGCTTTCCACTTAGCGTTCCGGCAGTTATTTCCAGACGTTTTACGAATTTTGCACGTTGCACGGAGGGGTAGCGCGGTGGGGGCGTTACTAACCCTGTCGAAAACTTTTGTGGGAAAATACTTGTTACTACCCCCGGTCATCAACTTTTTCCGTGACTTACCCCCCGGTCATCAACTTTTTCGTGACTTACATCAACTTTCAAATGGCTGGAGCGCTCCGGTACTTCCAAATTTACGTCTACACCACTGGGCTTCAGGCTTCAGCCCGCCCTAGCCCCCATGCTGGCACCATGGCTGGGAGAGCCTCTGAGTAGATCTCTGAGGAGGCGCCATATAAATTCTCGAAATGAATTAAATTATTATGCGATTCGGTTGTTTTATTACAAACGTACACGTAAGCCTATGTCATCGCGATGTTGCCATAGAAACATCTTAAGACAGAACGCGGAGACGTGGGCGACTGAGCGACGTTTAACATCACAATTCATCTTGAAACACCAGTAAGTTCGATTATTTATTATAACTAATGTTTTAATTGATACAAGTTGAGAAATATATAGTTTTACTAATTAACACTTAGGGCCTACTACTATAATCTACTCAGGGCTTATTCTAACGTGCAGCCAGACACAAAGTGTGCAGTTGGGAAAGAAATTTGTGCAGTTAAAAATCAGATTTTGTGCAATTATTTTTGTAGACCTAATTGTATAAACCAACAGTCCCCAGACCCAGTGACAATTTGTGTGAAAGAAATGAGGCACGAATAGTTACTTAAATTAAACAATTTTCTTCTGGAAAAAAGTCATGAAAAATTTTGGTGGCACTAAGAAACAAATTTTTGCTGGAAACTTTCGTTACTACCCCCCCTCGAAAAAATTCTTGCTTAAAAGTATCGTTACTATCCCCCCTCGAAAAGTTTTGGAAAACTCTTGTTACTACCCCCTCGAAAAGTCTTGGAAAACTCTTGATACTACCCCCCCCTCGAAAATTGTTGGGAAACTATCTGTTACTACCCCCCCTCCTCGAGAAAAAAGCAAGGGAGTAGATTAAACACTGCGCACACGAACCCCCTATAAGTTACGCCACTGCCCAGACCTCCCAATTCGGCCCTCATGTGCAGTTAATAAAATTCCTTAGAATAAGCTCTGAATCTACTACAACAAACAAGTTAAGTATAGGGGGCAAGCATTTAATTTCGGGTGTGTAAGTTTACGGGCGTCGGACGGCATCTTTTGGCATGCTGCGCGGAGGGTAGGCTAGGCCTAAAGACGACACTATCCATTGCCTTCTAGATACTAGTATCTAGAAAGCAATGCACTATTTCTAACCCTGACCCTAACCGACCCTCACGACGCGTAACCTTACCCTAACTAGGGTTGCCAGATACATGGGTAGCCAAAGGAGGACACAGAAAGTCGGAAAGGAGGACAAAGGAGGACGCATTGAATGTTTGACTTTGTAGTCAAAGGTTCTCCCGTGTAACCAAGAAACGAAGTCAAATTGAAAGCTGAATAGGAAATCAATTGAGGCTTTTTATCATAATGTTGCAAAGTACCAATATATAAGCAATTGCACCTTCTTATTTTACGCATTTTAGTATCAGAGGGGTTAGGGTAATGGCTACACTCTGGTGCAAAGAGCAGAAGATCGGCACAAATGCGGGATCGCTTCCAGCTACCCTCTCAAAGGTCGACTCAGCCTTTCATTCGCAGAATGATGGCGTTGGTAAAATGAGCAGTAGGATTTGATGGGCACCTTTCATGGTCGCCAAACAGTTAAATTCGACTCCAGTGGTAACTTGTGATCATCCATTCACACTGTAAATTGTAATCATACTGTGGGTGTGTCAGTTTGAAATAATGAACGACGGTTATTATTATTATTTAGGCCTATTTATTTCTCTGAGGAGCCAACTCTTCGCAGCAATGCCTTGTTACCAATAACATATGCATAGAACTTCTCACAAGAAACATTCTTCATATTGTACATTGTAAGAATGATGTCATTCACAGAGTCAGCGTGTTTTACCTAAGTGCCGGTACTGGTATAGGGACTAGTGGCATCATGCGCGTGTAAAGTCGTTAAAAACTGCCATAAAACAAGAGCCAATTGCCCAATACAGGAAATATACAAAAAGCCGGACATTTTCCGGGTTTTTAGCTTTGCCTGCCGGACGGAGGACATGAGACCAAAAAGGAGGACATGTCCTCCTTTTGCCGGACGTCTGGCAACCCTAACCCTAACCGACTCTCACGACGCCTAAATTGACGGGAGAAAATACACGCAGTGTCACGCACCCCGATACTAAATGATAGGCCTACTTGCCCTTGAAGCTGTTTTGGACATTATGATTATAACGGCGCTATAGAAGTTGATCGATTAGATTAGATTACTACGACTATTATTCGAAAGCCAGATGTAGGACACGGTAGCCGATTCGTTAGAACGCATTGTAAAGCGGACATGTAGGTTCAAACCTCGCATGATAGGCTACTGCCTTATGTGTTACGTTAACAGCGCCATAGAAGTTTCCAGATTATATTAGATTAGATTAGAAGTAAATTGCACGGAAAAGATATCTTTGGTGATAAGATCCCTTTTGGGCTAACAATTAAATTTTGTGGCAAAGGGGAGACAGAATGTGACCCAGTCCTGGTATCTGGCTATTTGTGAGACGGCTTTTAGGGCCCCACAAAGGCCCTTAACATGGCAATCTTGCAGATCTGAAAAGGTGCTTCTAAAGAAACCTTGAAAATGTTTCTACAGCTGTGTGGTACGAAATAGTTTGCAAGATAGTCGCTCTCCTTTCTCTTCCTTTTTTCGTTTCCAGATTCATGCTTTCTCTTGTAGGCTAGCCTACCCATCAGGCATGATTATTTAATGTTAAAAAGGTTTAAAGCCGTACTAAAATATTTATATTACATAAAAAATTATAAAGCAGTTGCAATTTTGTAAAGACTAAAGAGACAAAAGATGGAATAATAGTAGCCTAATAATAATGATAATAATAATAATAATATTATTATTATTATTATTTATTGAAAACAATTACATAACGCACGTTGGTGTACAAAAAACTGCTTTTACAGCTGCACAAATTCATTTAGAACTGCACGTTTTGTGTAGAACTGCACACTAACAAAGCCTTGGCGTTGCCTTCTTCTCACATAATTGTAAGTAGTATGTAGAATTGCTGCACGTCATTGAAATGAAATTTTATTCTATAATGTAGGTAATATTAAAGATGCAGTTAAGTCTTTCGTTCTGGGTTCCACTACTTGGAAACTTTACTGTTTAATAATATTAAATTTAACTGCTCCAAATACTCTGCTGGACTAGATATTTAGCAGAGCGGTTATAGCTGTACCATATTTTAGACTATTATAGACTTCTGATACTGTTGCTTGTCTGGCTCGGGTTAGGATGTTGACCAGGACGGCCA
Organism: Aporrectodea caliginosa; assembly: GCA_020284085.1. Taxonomy (NCBI): domain Eukaryota; kingdom Metazoa; phylum Annelida; class Clitellata; order Crassiclitellata; family Lumbricidae; genus Aporrectodea; species Aporrectodea caliginosa. The sequence goes on from JACEVL010000886.1 coordinate 315,064, forward strand.
CCCGTGGAACCGTCTCGGACAGTGTTGTGGAAACTCTCCCGAAGAAGAAAAATCACAACACTGTTTCAAGGTTTCATTGTTTTTCGTGAGCACAAAGAAAGGCTGCTTGCAATGGTTGACAGCAGAAGTCAACGTTCAGTCTTCCTGACTGGATAACTGAATTAAAGAAACAGTTCTGTGAATGTCTTTTCCTTCGCCCATGATCTTAACTTCGTTAAACACGACAGTGTCTTCTAATTAAACTCTCCTCGCCTATTTAAAGGCGCTGGATGCAGTCACCTATGGAAAGGCTCTGGATGATGTCGCCTATGGAGAGGCTCTGGATGAAGTCGCCTATGGAAAGGCGCTGTATGCTGTCGCCCATGGAGAGGCGCTGCATGCAGTTGCCTATGGAAAGGTTCTAGATGATGTCGCCTATGGAGAGGCTCTTGATGATGTCGCCTATGGAGAGGCGCTGGATGCTGTCGCCCATGGAGAGGCGCTGCATGCAGTTGCCTATGGAAAGGTTCTAGATGATGTAGCCTATGGAGAGGCTCTGGATGAAGTCGCCTATGGAGAGGCTCTGGATGAAGTCGCCTATGGAAAGGCGCTGTATGCTGTCGCCCATGGAGAGGCGCTGCATGCAGTTGCCTATGGAAAGGTTCTAGATGATGTCGCCTATGGAGAGGCTCTTGGATGATGTCGCCTATGGAGAGGCGCTGTATGCTGTCGCCCATGGAGAGGCGCTGCATGCAGTTGCCTATGGAAAGGTTCTAGATGATGTAGCCCAGAGGTTCTTAACCTTTTTGGCACACGACACACCAACACTTGCAACCAAATTTGGCGACACACCAAGCAATCGTCATATAATTATGTGAACAGACCATATATCGTTAAAATTACAAAAAATTTAAGACTTAAATTAAAATTAAACTAGTTTATTTACTTAAAATTTTAAATTCTTAACATTTTTAATGAATGAAAATTAATTAAAATATTGACATTGAATGCTTTCTAGTTTCTAGCCATCTAATGATTTTAAAATTCTAATTTCTACGGATCCAATTCTACGATTCTACTTCGTTTCTACGGCTCTACGTTAACTTAAGTATGCCTAATAGTTGATGGGATATTTGCTCCTGGATTTTTCTTTGGATCATATAAAACGAGGATCCACAGTTTTTGTAAGTGTAATACGTAAGCATGCAGGCTGAGAAGCAGTTTGTTCAGTTTCTTCTTCTTTGTGTTGAGAAAACCCTCGCTCAGATAAGTAGGAACTATGAAATGATACCAACTCTTTGATAGCTTTGCTCGCAAATGTTTTTAATAATCTTCTTTGTGTGTCTTTGTCCCTGCAGAACCGAGTTGTTGAGGGCTGCTCGTACAATGTACATATCCTTCATTCTGGAATCACATTGCCGCCCCAGATTACAATAAAAGAGACTAGATAAATAGAGTGTTACGAATTCTCTCAGCCTATACGTCCGCTAGGCTGCTAAAGTAAGTAAGTAAGTCAGTGTAATGCAAGAATGACGAACATAAGAATTCGTGACACACCAATTCTTCGCGACACACCAACGACACACCACGTTTACGCGACACACTGCCGGTCGATTCGCGACACACTAGTGTGTCGCGACACACCTGTTAAGAACCTCTGAGTGTAGCCTATGGAGGCTCTGGATGAAGTCGCCTATGGAGAGGCGCTGTATGCTGTCGCCCATGGAGAGGCGCTGCATGCAGTTGCCTATGGAAAAGCTCTGGATGATGTTGCCTATGGAAAGGCGCTGTATGCTGTCGCCCATGGAGAGGCGCTGCATGCAGTTGCCTATGGAAAGGCTCTGGATGATGTCGCCTATGGAAAGGCTCTGGATGATGTCGCCTATGGAGAGGCTCTGGATGAAGTCGCCTATGGAGAGGCGCTGTATGCTGTCGCCCATAGAGAGGCGCTGCATGCAGTTGCCTATGGAAAAGCTCTGGATGATGTTGCCTATGGAGAGGCTCTGGATGAAGTCGCCTATGGAATGGCTATAGATGAAGTCGCCTATGGAAAGGCTCTGGATGATGTCGCCTATGGAGAGGCTCTGGATGATGTCGCCTACGAAGAGGGCTGCATGCAGTTGCCTATGGAAAGGTTCTAGATCAGCGGTTCTCAACCTGTGGGTCGCGACCCCCACGGGGGGCACCTTACGATTTGGATGGGGTCGGCTGTGACCTCTGCAAATTTTTGAAAAAGTTGTAACTGACAATTTGTCAGCATAGTTTCTAAATTTAATATTTCACATTGTTTTGTTGATTAATTATTGATTATGCAGACTAATTTATGCTATTATGCATGATGCGCGTATGGATCAGCAAATGATGACAAGTGAAATGCATCGTAATGGTAGAAAAATGCGGTGAAGGGGAGTTACCCAAGTAATTTTTTGTTGGGGGTCGCGACAACTTTGGAAATAGTATCAAAAGGTCGCAGCACTAAAAAGGTTGAGGACCGCTCAGTGTGATTCTCCTTACAGAATTTATTTTAGTTATAGTTACAGTTATAGTTAATGGTTTTTTTATTTTAGTTATAGTTATAGTTATAGTTAGTATTATTTTTTAGTTATAGTTATAGTTATAGTTAATGGATTTTTATTTTAGTTAATTTTAGTTACAACTTAGTTACAATAATTAAGGCTATAAGCAAAATTGTGCGTATTAACACGCTGTTTCACAATTTGCTCAGAGCTTTGAAAGCCTTTGAAGCATGGGTGCATTCAGCTTCATGAATACACGAGTTTCCAAAGTAACTGACAAATTGCATAATAAAAATTTCGCATTTTTCGTTCTCATTTATGTCGAATCGTCCATATTGCACTTCCTATTTTTATTTTTTGCATTAACGAAAATAAAGATGAATTTTCGTTAGTGTTATTTTCGTTATAGTTATAGTTATAGTTAATGATATTTTTTAGTTATAGTTATAGTTATCGTTAACGAAATCATTTTATTTTCGTTAACGAACATTTTCGTTATCGTTATCGTTAACGAGAATCACACTGGGACCGCTGTTCTAGATGATGTCGCCTATGGAGAGGCTCTGGATGAAGTCGCCTGTGGAGAGGCTCTGGATGAAGTCGCCTGTGGAGAGGCACGTGCTGTATGCTGTCGCCTATGGAAAGGCTATGGATGTTGTCACCAATGGAGAGGAAGCTGTATGATGTCGCCTATAGAAAGGCTCTGGATGATGTCGCCAATGGCGAGCCTCTGGACCATGTCGGCTATGGAGAGGTATTATTATGTATGTATGTCTGTATTTCCAACAGCCCAGATAATCTGGGCAAACTGTTTCCCGTGGCCCTAAATATACAGCCAGAAAGTGGGAAGAATAGTTCCCGGCGCCGATGAAAGATATAGCATAATAAATTTCAATCAATCAATCAATCAATTTCGTTTATCCTCGGTATGAAGCTGACAGGTAGGCACTGATGGGCAAAATATTTTTCAAAAGTATTTTGAAAATACAAAATAAAATACTTTTCAAAAGTATTTTGAAAATACTTTTACAAAATACTTTTCAAAAGTATTTTGAAAATACAAAATAAAATAGTATTTTGAAAACACTTTTCAAAATATTTTTTAAATGGATTTGTAAATGGATTGATGCACAATATGCAATATCTATGATCTAAGTGTAGTCGGACTGCTTTTTTAATTTTTTATTACTGAGCTCTTCATTGTGAAAGTACACGAAAGTACATGAATTCCGCATATATTAATATTTGGTATTTGTCGTAAAGTATTTTAATAATAAGACGATTTCTATAGCGCCGTAACTTAGCCGAGGCCGAAGGAAAGGGCGCTGTACATGAGATCAACAAATCAATCACAGTCATTATAATTGTTTGTAATTGCATTGACATGTCAACCAAAGTCTAGTCCTCTGTAATATGTTATGTTAAATAATGTTTATTTCTTTTAAGTTAGTGTTTATGATTGCAATAATCGATGATGTGCCTCGTTTCATGCAGTTTGGTTTTTTTTGTCCGAGTCTATTTACACTCGAAAAAGCCGTAAAAGTGATAAGTAGGCTATTTATAACTACATAAACATACGCATAAATAATATTATGTCGGTTATAGATTTGCCAGGTTATAGGCTTAAGTTTGACATTCGTAAAGACTTGGAGACCCGGCACCCCTGGATGAGCAATTTAACCACTGCTACGGGGTCTACCGCTGCAGCCCTAGTAGCCATGACCCAGGGCTATAAGGGGCGGCTATCTCCAGGGTCTTCTGGAGTTCCTCAAAGATAACCGTTAAATTAATTACTTAGGCCTATTAGGCTAGCTCTCAACTTCTCCAAAGCTTTTGATAGGCCTATGATTAGACATGCGTATCTCGCGGAGCAACTAGCCGAGCTGCCCCTTCCGGACTGCGTGCATAACTGGATGTGGTCTTTCTGACAGAATGCAACCACGGAACAAATTATAGGCTATTGCCGCTGTTGCATGGATCGGTCTCGGATGCCACCAACATCAACCCCAGCATTGTTCAGGGCTCTGGTCTGAGCCCATTGAACTTAACCACGGCCATATCGAAACTCAAAACAGTCCAACCCCGCAACCGCATGGTCAAATACGCTAACACTATAGGCCTAGGCCTACCTGTTAGTACAAGCCATGAACAGTGACACGATCAGGGAAGAACTGGATCATGTAATGGAGTGGGCCAATTGCTGCAATCTCAGACTTCATCAAAGAAAGACTCGGGTGATGATCGTAGTCTGTCGTCTGGGCGGGGGGACAGGAGGGCCCCGGCAGAGGTGTCGGGTCTTCTGAGGGTCCAGGACATGAAGATTCTGGGGTTACCAATTGCCATGACTGAAAACCAATAGGGGCCTAGGTTTTGAAACGCATATCAGGAGAATGCGTCCAAACAAGACAGCCGGTATTATGCCCTGCAAATCATGACTGAGCACGGCCTTCAGGGACCAAGTCTACATGACGTGTTAAGAATGACTAGGGCCCTACATTGGCCCGCAATGGCCCCGCATGTTATATGTAGCCTATATGTGGCCCCCGGCATGATGGGGCTTTGCGGGACAGCAGGAGCGTGGTAGTCTGCAGGCCGTGTTAGACCGTTGGTCCGACTGCATAATCTACCGGAGGACAGCCCAACCTTCGAGCAGTTATAGTAGAACAGCGGATGGGAGCCTCTTTGTCGCTGTACTGCGTGATCAGGATCATGTGCTGAATCCAATCCTTCCGCCGCTGAGGCCATGCACAGCCCTACACCATGAGGCCGAGACTGCACGACCGAATTATTCCTAAGTCGGACAACCTATAGTGAGGATAACGTTTTTTGACAAGAATGCTTTATCTTATTTAAAAGTCATGTAAACCAAATTGCGGTATAAGCAGTTGGTCGTAATAAAGAATATACTTACCTACTTATTTACTTATTAAACTCTTCGGGCGCCGGTACCAGTCCAAACGCTGGTCCAAACAACGAACTCTTGGATCCAAATCCAATGACCAATAACGTATAAGACCAAGACCAAGGAATCTAGTAGGCCTAATGTAGGCCTGGCTATAGTATACATAGAATTGGGAGGTCGTGCAAAGTCTATAGAGTCGGTGTACGCAGAGTCACAATTTTTCCTCGTTATGAAGATTAAAGTTTTGGTGATGACTCGATCAGTAGGCCTATAGTACTATAAACATGCATGACACGACTGCAAAACAGCAGTTTGTCGTCAAAAGTCCCGCTTTATTATGCCTATATATGCGTATAATGCGCATACAGGTCTATTTTTTATATATATGTGACCTATGACTAGGCTATACGTAAGTAAGTAAGTAAGTAAGTAAGTAAGTAACTATTTGCTTTATTGAACCGCATGCGAACGCACTGCGGGAACATCGGATTAGAACAATCTAAAAGTGTTAAATAACAAAATCACAAATCACAAAAAGTCATAATATGCAATAACAAAACAGACATCTATGAAGCTGTTAGAGTAGAATATCACAGCATGATTAGGCCTACAAAAAATGCGTAAGTCTTACACAGAAGAATTCGACTCACATCAAAGCTCGAGGGTACGTACCATACGTATTCTATTTTTTGAAAGGTACGTACGTTTTTTAACGTACCCTATTTTAGGGTACGTAAACAATACAAAAATACGTTAAGTCGTTAACCACGTCATGCTCATTATAAGAATGTTCAATTTAATTTAAGCAAACAACCACAACCCAGTATTATACCGTGTAGTAAATTGCTGCAATGCTATATTGTAGGTCTATGTTTATCCAGCAGACATTGCAATTAATGCACTAATGTCAGATTATACGTAGGCTATGGGTCGCCGAGTAAACCATAAAAACTTTTCGTGTATGATACGTACCATACGCGTATTCTATTTTTGAAAGGTACGTACGTATTTTAACGTATTCTATTTTAGGGTACGCGTACCCTCGAGCTCTGACTCACATCACAAGCATTTGGAATAATGAACAGGATACGGAGAAGCAGAGAATTAACAGAGCATGGGCGTATTTAAGGGTGGTTTTACGGGTTCAACCCTCCCCCAAATAAATGCATTACTTTTATTAAAAACTAACAATGTAGAAAAATACATGTACCACTATTTCCAATGAAATCCTCCCTCAAAAACTTGAAAACCCCTCGGAAATATTTTCCTGGCTACGCCCCTGAAAAAGAGCACCAAGACAAATATACGAGACAATGATACAACCCATATTCTACTATCCGTATAGCAGAATGGGTTGTATCCAGTGGCGTAAATCATGGGGGACAGAGGGGGACTGTCCCCCAAAGTTTTGACTGAGGTCTATCTGTTCCCCCAAAATGCAATAATGCGGCCTCAGAAAAATCTATTGCCCCCAAAGTTATATGTATATTTTCGTCTCTGGTTGTATCATAGTCTCGTAGTTTTGTAATATAGTTCTCTGGCACCAGTTGACTGAATTCACACAATTTAATGCACTATACATGCAACATTTGAAAGAAAGAGAAACAAGGCAAACTAAAATGATTGTAATTATCAGACTACGCTGATTAGACCATATAAAAGAGGACATAACATGTCTTTGACTGACACTGAGAGGAGCATTGGAATGACAAATGATCGAAGATAATGGATAACTTATTCGTACCCATCGCCGTCAAGTGGCTGGCGTCAAAAATTGATGATGTCGATGATAGTTATAATTAACTGAGTCGTTAACTGTTTCAAAGCGACATAGATGCCAGGCATAGGTAGGCTACTGATGAAAGTATCCTGGATAGCCTACGCACGTTTCATTGATGTAGACCCAATATTATAGTATATAGTATAGTATTTATACTTATGTAGACCTGTGTAGTTACGTAATCAGTCAGTCAATCAATGAATCAATCAATCAATCAATATATTTATTGGTCCAGCAGAAGAACATTTGAAATCAAGTAATTCCATTTCTTACGAAACAGGAATGGTTACGTAACTAGCGTTGGGCTTAAGCCCCTCCCCAAATGAATCAAACCGCCGGCTCCACTATATGCTCGGGCTACCGCATTCGCCATGTTCAAGACTTAAAGCCCCCCCCTAACCGAAAAGTCCTAGTTACATCACTGATCATTGGGGACAAAAGATAGACCTGAAGGGACCTATAGGTCTCGCTGTTTAGGGCTACTTAATTACCAAATGAGATTGAGCTATGGCAATTGATTGAGTCTTTACTACAAGTCAAAAGTTATTGATTATACGATCGTGAATAAGCTGGTGCCTTGCGCTTGGCTTTCAGTGGCGCTTTAGAAGTTTGGAGATTACGATTACGAAAAGTAGACAGTTTTCATAGCATTGCTCAGCATTAAACAGTAGGCCTAATACAAAATACAACAACAATCTTTAACTTAACTAAACTTAACTAAACAATACTAACAAAATAATCAAAACAATTACGTAGCAAAACAATTAAAACAGAACAAGTAGGTATAATCAAGGTGAACTAATTTTGGCGATTTCCAACAGATTAGCTGTGACGCTGCCTAACACAGAATGTAGATATTCACAGAGGTTAAACAAATTGTCCCAGGAGACAGCTGTGTGGATGTGGATCTCCTCCGGTCTCTTCATATTTATGGCAGACCTACTCTCGAAGGTGAATTTCTCTCCCTGAAGTCTGACGAAGACGAAGCGGAAGCCGTCCGTCAGAATTCCGAGGTACTGCATCCTTTCCTCGTAGTGCAGTCTCTGTAGTTTCAATAAGGGGAGCAGCAGCTGAACCAAGGCTTTATCGATTCATCGTCTTTGGAGTCTTCACCTCTATGACGCCGAAAATAGCACCTTTGTGAACAAGTGCGAAGTCCACTCTACAATCAGATAGAAAGTATATATGTTAAAACCTTTCGCCATTTGTTGTTGCGCACAGTGAAACTTTTAAAATGCAAACACTGCGACAGAGACAACTCCATGGTCTCCTGTTGTTATTATCGAATCGGTCTGTGAGTAGAACAGCGATCAATAGGGCCTACTCGGTCTCAAAGAACTATAAATACAACAGCCTATGCAGCTTATGAGATAGAGATCCTGAGTGGCCGAGTGGGTTGGTAGCCCGCTCGCCACGTCGGCGGCCCGGGTTCGATTCCTGGTCGGTCGGTTTATCAGAGATTAATTTCTCGGATCTTTACTGCGGGTGGCTCGGTCGCAATATAAACGTGGAGTACGAGGTTGCTTTCTGCCTCTAATCATCTTCGAGATGAAAAAGTGTCGTTAAGCCGAAGTGCACAGCTTATGAGATTACTCATTTCCATCATCTAGGTACAGTATAATTCTGAAAGTTTGTCCTTCCGTTTGTTTTTCCGTTTGTTTGTCCGTCCCACTAAAGGCTCAGAAACGGAACGCTTTAGCGATTTGAAAATTTTACAAAACCTTCTTATAAGAATTTGTAGGTTAACGCGACTATTTTCAGCTCGCAATGCCGATAAGCCTAATATATGGACAGTTTTAATTTCGAAGTGGTGACTACTGCTGCAAAATTACGCCGTCATTTCTGATTACTCATAATGTACGGCACACGGCCTCCTAAATAGAGCATTCTCAAGGCATTTTTGGACTTCTCCAACAAGCCAAAGACGTCATCTAGCTACTTCGGTAAGAGCTGCGTATGTTGCTTCTAGTAGTAGTACTAGTAGTAGTTTCAGTTTAACGACACTGTGTGATAACAAAGATCATTAGCGTCGCCCTCCTCCATCATCCAGGCTTGGAACTGGCACTGCCAGAGTACAATCAGTGGCGGAGTTTATGTTGCGTCTCATGCACACGTGCTATTATACTAATTTACTAGACCTTGTGTGCACAAGTGTTGGTCATTGTGACATCCCAGGTCATATATTTACCAACTGCACAAGGAACAATTAAATATGGCATCACCACTACTAAGTAAAGTAAGTAAGTAAGTAAGTAAGTAGCATTTATTTGCATCTGACAAGCGCACATGCATAAGTAAGCTACTACTGCTGCTGCTGCTGCTCCTACTACAACAACTACTACTACTACTGCTGCTGCTGATGATGATGATGCTGGCTGCTGCTGCTGCTGCTGCTGCTGCTGCTGCTGCTGCTGCTGCTACTACTACTACTACTACTACTACTACTACTACTACTACTACTACTACTACTACTGTTACTGCTGCTGCTGCTGCTACTACTACTACTAATAGAGTCTATACTTGCAGCTTGAATGCAAATACTGCATCAATGTCTGGCCTATGACTCCAATTGCCAATCCACTTCCGCCTTCCATGGTAACCAACCTGGCGCTAGGAAATTCGTTTTTCTCGAGGGGTTCCTCTGGTTTCATTCGGACGTCGCACAGTTCGCACGCTGTTCCTATTATTTCCAGAGCCATTAACGAAACGACCTGCTCTCTGAGCATCGGTTTAGTGAACTGGAAACTCCAGAGCCGCAACCCTTTCTCCTGATCGCGACTGAAGTGTTGATGATTATCCAATACCTGTCGACTGCGCATGACAAGAATATCTTGTAGACTGGAAAAACGATTGTTGTCAAACTTCTCTGAGATGGAATCGGCGCCTCCTGAAACTAGAGTTTCCACCAACTGAACTTGGTCACGCTTGATATAACGCTTGAGAGTCTTTAGATTCCAATCACATACGCTTAATTGTTGATGTGACTTTTCTTTGTCAATCTTTTCTCGAACTTTGGCAAGACCTGTCACCTGAAAGGATTAAGAGCCATAGATAAATCAAGCTTTACCTGTATAAAATCTATAGAGTTTGCTAATGATATTCAGCTCAATGACGACAGCTCATTAATTTGACTAAATACTGAATTCTTGAGCTTGATAATTTCATTGGTGAGTTTCGGATAATAAAGTATAGTTAATTTGGTTATTCTTACCAGATTTTAATAAGCCCCATCTTCAGTGTCATGTTATTGTTTTGCGCAAGACAATGATTTGTTAATTGGCAAATCAGATCCGTAGAGAGCGAGGCACGGCTGCAACGTGATGTTTGCTAAGGCCGAAAACGCTATGATGTCTGTCAGCCCACTTTGAACAAACTTTAGGCCTATTATTAGGCTATTAGATGAAATTTCGAACAGGTGCGCAGCAACTGCATTGAGTGACACGCGCGGTTTAGCAAGCTTGACCAGATAAGCTATTATGTGATATTATGTAGGACGGGCAGGTTCGAGAAAGTTCAGACAAGTTTTACATGTATAAGATAATGTTAGATACATATTTCTTCCGACAAGATTGTAATGTGCGGATAAGTAAGATGTATGTAGGGCCCTATACCCAGTCAGTAGAGTTGAGTATAGGCCTATATTGCTTGATTTATCTATGGCTCTTAGGCCTTTCAGTGTTAGACAACAGTTGAGATTTTGTATAGCATGGTATGATTTGAATTAAGGAATTCTAGCAGCAGAAATGAGTTGCCTGAGGAAATTTAAAAAAATAGCAAATAGGACAAAAGACAATAGGCCTATTACTACTAGGTGTCCAAAGTAATATGCTAGACAAAGTCGTCCAACGAAGCCTCCGACGGTTTAAACAAATTGAGAGAATGCCAGCTGACCGAATTTCACACAATGCATTGCGGGCAAGATTCTAAGGACAGAGAAACAAAGGCAGGCCAAGAATGCGCTGGATAGACAAATAAATGACGACGTCACAAGACTTGGACTAACGTTGAGCGTGATACTGGATTTAACCCTTTCGCCCCTGAATTCCCATTGCAATATTTTCGTATCCCGGCGCTCCCATGCGTCATGGGTGATGAAGACCGATATATCGGTTTCTCGGGGATAAGTAACGGACGCTCAAACCGATATACGAGTTTCTCGGGGCCAGAGGGTTAACAACGGAGATCCTTTTTCGTATAATTTTTTTTATATTCATAGTCGCCAAATGGCTGGCGTCAGGAACTGATGCTGCCGCTGCTTCTGATGAGAATGAGAATTTGAAGAAACTGTACGCTATATAGGCCAAAGCTCGAGGGTACGTACCATACGTATTCTATTTTTTGAAAGGTACGTACGTTTTTTAGCGTACCCTATTTTAGGGTACGTAAACAATACAAAAATACGTTAAGTCGTTAACCACGTCATGCTCATTATAAGAATGTTCAATTTAATTTAAGCAAACAACCACAACCCAGTATTATACCGTGTAGTAAATTGCTGCAATGCTATATTGTAGGTCTATGTTTATCCAGCAGACATTGCAATTAATGCACTAATGTCAGATTATACGTAGGCTATGGGTCGCCGAGTAAACCATAAAAACTTTTCGTGTATGATACGTACCATACGCGTATTCTATTTTTGAAAGGTACGTACGTATTTTAACGTATTCTATTTTAGGGTACGCGTACCCTCGAGCTCTGATATAGGCCTATGTTATAACTGACATTCTTTAAAAGAGGATATTAAATACAGATTGCAAGGAAAGTTACATGAGTGAATTTGTGTAAAGCCATAGTCCACGTTATCTCACAGAGATTGCAAATAGCATAAGGCAGTCAAGTATCGTGTGCACTGCGATGGAAGGACTTTCCTTGTAAGAGTGAATTGCTGTAGGCCCTAGGCAATAGGATGGTGAAAGAATCTGGGTTATTCTTATAAGAATTATTGCTCATTTTTTAGCTTGCATTTAAATACATTTGAAATTGCGAGAGGGTATGCCTGTTAGAACTACAAGAAGGAAGGATCAGTGGCGTAGCTAAGGGAAGGGGCGACTGGTGCGACCGCCCCGGGTGCTATTGTCTAAGGGGTGGCAAACAGAGGGCAAAATGAAATTTTAAAAGACATCACTTGAACTACATATTTCAATGGTGGTCACATTAAAGACAATGAGAGCCTATGCCTTCAAGGTCTTTAGTGAGACATAGGCTTTCATTGTCTTTTCAAGACAGAGAGCCTATAATTACGTCCAAAAGATCTAAAGATCTTTGGGAAATAGGCTCTCGTTGTCTTTTATACGCTAAAGTTTCGCACTTGATAGGCTTACTGCACCCATTGTGTACTGTAAGCCTATCGAGTTTCAGCTCTGGCGTTTAATTAAGAGTATCTCTGTATCTGTCTTAGTCTCTCTCTCTCCCCCACACACGTGCATGTATATTTTGGTCACATTTGTATAAGTAGACCTCTGTCTTCATTTTATACTTCACCATGTTCTTCCAGTTCATTTTGATAACGGCCGGTATTATAATAAAATTGTAAGTCATTAGATTACATTGTGCAGTCATGCACATATCAATCAATCTGTTGGACGTGCTGCTATCGTTAAGTTCTTGTCCAGGTTTCTCACTTTGAGTCAGTCGATCTAATTGTGTTTCTTTTATGCCCTATTTGTAATGTAATTGAACATTTATATAGCGCCCCTTCTAGATATCTACTCACAGGCGCTCTATGCGCTAGCCTTAATTTATTATGCTAAATGTCATTTCGAGCGAATATATTGCATCAGTTAGCAAAACAATACACATGCAGTAAGCTGAAAGAGTCAATAGTGGCGGGTCCACGCACACGCGTAGAACCAACCAACGGATACCCGTCCACAGCTGAAGATGGCATGGATGTTCAGAGTCTCTGGACCAAGTTGCGTCGAAAGAGTAGAGCGCCGACAAGACAGTGACAGCGTTCGCACACGGTGAAGATTCGGCCAAGAAGCAGTTCCTCACTGGTGGAAGATGACGCAAATCGGCCAGCCGTTGAGACACAAGGAGTAGGCTACGCAGAAAGGCCATCCGTCGCGTGTCGATCGGTAGACTGAACTTACTGAAGAGCCACTGAGACGAAGGCACTCGGCTACAGGAGGCATGATACACGGTGCGAATGGTTCAGACTCGACCGTACATCGGAAGGATGGGCTTCATGCAGTAACATGATCCAAGGTGGCACGAACAGAATACCCTCTACAAGAACAGAATCCTTGGCAAAACCGACGAATAAGTCCAGTACGCAAACCTAGCACCAGAAAACTCCAACATGTTCAAAGACACTGAGAAAATTCTGCATTTAGATGAAAATATCCGTCGAAATGACGCAGAGGTCGATCAGTCGACCGACATGGCCGATGACAAACGCAGTTGATAAATACAAAACTTGTTTGTGTCGCCAGGGCCGTAAATCTGCTCAGATATGTGGGGAGGGAATTCCCTCCCTTCCCTCCCCAGGATTTACGGCCCTGTGTGTCGCTCATCTTATCTTTATCCATCTTTGTCTTTCATGTCGTCCAAAAGCTCCTCTGCTTCTTCCTCCTCCTGTTGCTGCTTCTGCTGCTGCTGTGCTGCTGCTGCTGCTGCTGCTGCTGCTCCTCCTCCTCCTCCTCCTCCTCCTCGTCATCCGTCTTCAAATTCTTCTGCTTTGTATTTTCGAAATTGGAAAATGCCAGTGTGAGTTATAAAAGTACTAATTAAGGCCTTCGTTCGTCTTTAACACAAATGCTAAATTACGTTACAATATAATTATTTGAAATATTCCTAATTGATTATACTGGTTTATTCAGTATAAAAGTTATATTGCCGAAAGAATTAAGTTTAAAATGGCATACCTTTTTCAAGTTAGCTACTTGTGCTTCGTCCAGCTGTGCCTTTTCGTCTTCTTCTTCCTCCTCCTCCTCCGTCTCCTCCTCATCCATCCACAAATTCTTCTGCTTTGTATTTTCCAAATTGGGCCAAGATAAGGAACCCGTGTTAAGGTCTGTTTGTGAATCTATGTTGTCTATCTCGGTGCTTTGTTTAAACTGCTGCATAGCGGAATGTACAGTTATATCAATCAATCTGTTAGATGTGTTGCTATTGTTAAGTCCTTGTCCTGGTTTCTCACTTTGATTCAGTTGATCTAATTGTGATTGCTTCATGCCCCCATTGTATCCCTCATCCTCATCTTCGTCTATTTCTATGTCTTTTACGACGTCCAACGGTGCCACTTTGTCCTCATTTTCTATCCAGTTCCTCTGGTCCACATTTCCCTGCATGTTTTGTTTTGCATCCTTCCAAATGGAATATGCACTTGTCGGCATATCTGTTATTCTATAGGATTTGTTGTCATCGCTAAGTTCTAGCTCAGGTTCCTCAACTTGCTTCGGTGAAATTTGATCTTCTAATTTTGGTTGTTTCATGTCCATTTTGAACTGCTCAGTTTCATCTTCTATGTCCCATTTGAGTTCGTCACCTTCATCTTTCAAGTCGTCCAACTGTTCCACTTCATCCTTCTCATTTTCTTTCCTCTTCCTCTGCTCTACATTTCCGATATTGTACAAAGATACATGATCTGTATTAGGTTTCACGTGTACGCCTAAATCTATGTTATCAATCTGTGTGCTTTGGTTTAAATCACGACCACCAGAATGTGCGTTTGTGGCCACGTCAATGAATTTATCAAATTTGTTGTCATCGCTGATCAATTCTAGCCTGGGTCTCTCACTTCGATTTAGTTCAAATTGATCTTCTAATTTTGGCCGTTTAGTGCCCCATTTGAGTTGTAAATCTTCATCTTTATCCAGTTCCGTAACTTTTTTCTCTTCTACCTTTTCCTCATCGTCGCTGATAGTGATTGCTTCTTCGTGCCTTGAGGCTTCTTCGGTTGTCAACCTCAACTCCACAGAGGCTGCTTGACTGCTGTTCAGTGCTTTTATAACTGTACCTGAAGCACATGTTTGGCTTTGCACAATTCTGTCGGTTGCTTGAGAGTCAACTTGTGGCACGCTGACAAATTGAGACAATTCGGAATCGAGCTTGCGAGCTTTCCTTTTCCTAACAACTTCTGTCTCCTTGTCCTGTTTAAGCAGTTCCTCTAGAACGATTCCACTTAGACAAGTCTTTTGATTAAATGATTTCTTTTCCAGTTCTAACTGTTGCCGTGGTTTCAGGGATAGTTTAAAATCTGGATCATATAGTTCGGGTTTCTCCTTCTTTAACAGAGGACTCAAGAATTTATCCCAGAAGGTGTCATCATCCTCTTGACTTGACCTGCATAGCAGACACAGTTATTATTGCGCCATCATCACCCTATCAACTTCTCTAATAGACAGATGATATCTTACAACTTACAAGCAACAAGGCACCACATTAGTCCGGTACATTCCATTCTATGTACGAGTTCAGTCCATACTGGCCATTTGCGTCTTGTCATTGAACGGTTCCATACTACGTACCTTAGTAACGACGAGTTATAGTTTCTCGTCCTAAGACGGCAAATAACTTCGATGAGGATATGAGGCCGCGGGCAGCATTCCCGCGGGTCGCATATTGAACAGTACGGCAACAGACTATCGCGAACCCAAACTTTCATTGCATGCAAATTTGCATCTACGCGACGGTTTAAAAACAATTCTTAGCTTGTTGTGCGATAACAGCGCCACCTACTGAAATGAAATGAGTCAACATCCGCGGGCCGCATGTTGGACAGCACGGCAATTTAGTGCGATAACAATGCCACCTACCGAAATGAAATGAGTCTGATTAGCGTAACAGAAAGTTGACTAGAGGAGAAATAATCTATGGCGTGAGTCTTATTGTGATAGTAATTTTTAAAGAATTTAAAATATTGTAAATTGCATTTACAATTTTGTCATTGCAAATGCAATTTTAGACTTACATAGTACATCTTTAAAAGAGACTCGCCAATCAACATCATCCAAAGTCATTCTTAAATTGCAACTGTTTCATCAAGATTCTTGCTCATGTGAATAGGCCTATGTAGCCAATTGGTTTAAGCACGCGCCTTGTGAGGTAGAACGTGCTGATTCGAGACTCCTTTGAGATGGCTACTGGGTAGCGACCTTGGGAAAGATGTTCACGCACGATTGCCTCTGATACAAAGCAGTAGAACTGGGGCCAGCTACGGCTCGAGGTAAAAGGTAACTTCGCATCTGCAGGAATGCTGGAACAACTGAGCTCATAGAAGCTGATCTGAGGGTCTGTTTAAACGCTAGATTGTCGTTGTAGTGCTTGCATTCCTGTATAATTATGTCTACCACCACTGTAAAGCAGGTGATGGCCATTGAAAGTGTAGGCATCGCCATAGAGCAAATGCAATGACTTTGAATTTGAACATGCAAACTGGAGTTGGTTATGTCTGCCGGGCATTAACGATAAACTGTTACTTGCCTCCTTTAGCAAGGATCTTCGTAGCCATGGTTCTGGACTCGAATGGTTGAAACGTAAAGGAAAAAAGCAAACCAACAACTGGACAACAGTTCCATGCGGATTGCATGGCTTCTCAAGGATATATAGGTCATGGCTTAGGGCTTACCAGAGATTTGTCAATTTCACGTGATACAATAGAAGTTGAACCACAAGCGCAGAGATAATACCGTACTATAGCAGTCTGTCACCCGTGTTGAAAATCCTCTAATTAAATATTACTTTATCTCTGCTGGTCTCCAATAATTCTACATTAAAGAAAAAGACCTGAATCGATTAACTAGCCTACAAAAAATTAGGCTTGGGGCCTATAGAGAGCGATGTTGATGACTTAAGGTCAAGAGATTCATTAGAAATTCAGAATGTTATCCACATAGATTCTGCAGTATACAGATTCTGTAGTAGCCTATTATACAACAGTCTAAGTGGCATTGCATTAGATCTTAGGTTACGCTGAATGTAATAATATTATGTCACATAGGCCTAATCATAATGCTTGCATTTTTGCGAAGTTTAATCTAAAAACCGAAAGCGAAAGCGAATTCATGAAATGTGATATAGGCCTAACGACTGATTCACTCGATTACATCAACTCCTCTCGATAGGCAAGAGCATCAGCTGCTTTCCTTTTTCATTGGTCTTAAGAATCGACGATAAACAAAACCATTATTAAACTGAATCTACCGTACCTTTGAGACTTCCGCGTTCGATTCATGATCGAACAGCGTCGACTGAAACAGATTGTCCTGTGTCCTAAAGGCCAAGGTAAGTTTTCTGCCCAATGGCACAGGGCCCAGTAATCGTAATCTCGAGAGATTTCTACAGCCCCCCAAAAAGCGAAGTTGGGGGAACCAGCTTATACCCAGTCGCTTAGTCAAAATCGATAGCACGAGGTTGAAATCGTGATATGTGGCCTATGTGTGTACATGGACACATGGCACATTCTAATGACTTCTCAAACACTTCTTATCCTATAGACTCGGCCAACAATCCCTCTGTGTCATCTGCTGATTAAGCAGATTCTTATCAGAAACGAAGTAGGCCTACACATAATGGTAAGGAGGCCTGCAGGGGCCATGGCTATATCTATTTTCTGAGAAATTTATCAACATATTTTAATTCCTACAGATATCGATGATACTATTATCTTTCGGAAAGCCTAATGTAATGAGAGTAGCTTCTCTAGTATAGCATAATTTTCATTCCGTACTTCGAGCGGCATGCACGTAGACTTAACAATCAACTCGCGTGCTAAAACCCGATATCCAAACAAATAATAGGCTAATTTCAACAATAATAATTGAAGTCAAGGATCAATATAGGCCTATTAGCAATTAGGTAATTGAATAATTTAGTTCGAGTGATTTTTAAACAATAATTGGTCAGATACGACAAAAGTTCTGTAGATCTCGAGCAAGTTTGATTTTTTCAGAAGCCATTGTGAACTTGTTTCATTATTTCATGACAGACTCTGAGCAATTCATAGAAAGTTAGAAACCTAGCTAGTTTCTATAAATTTTACTTCAGTCCTGCACAGCAGAATAGAAGTTGGACCGGAATTATTCTAATTGAAATGGCAACATCTGAGCCTAAGACTAAGAAGGCTAAGAAACTTCAAAGGTTTAAAGCTACTGGCTACCAGTGGCGGCGCCAGAGGGATAGGGGGGGCTTAGCCCCTAACTGCGGCTCAGTCCCCCCCAGAAAAAAGTGGGAAATCACTGCAAATCACAGGGAGGAGGGGACAAAAGGGAAGGGTTTGGAGCTTTATCCCCCCAAACCTGAAATCTTGGCGCCTCCACTGCTGGCTACAAGTTAATTTTTTAGCTTTTGCAGATGCAAACGCAGCTATTATTTTGTCAAAATCGATTTGATCGATCATCGAAACCCTCTTTTTCAATGCTGCAGAATCGCCGAAATACTCAATTGGTTTTGGTTCACATTGTGCTTCTTGAATAGCCTATGTATACGTCAGAATCAACTTCAACTTACTAAAACTTGATTTTTACTAGAAACGAGGCAAGTATTTCCAGGAATGAAATCATTATTACTTTCAGTAATAGGCCTAATAGGCCCATGTTGGCCTACACAGAGAAGAATTGCTTTTGACAATACGCCAGTAACGCCATCAAACAAGTAGGCCTAATTTGTTGACGAAACGCAAGAACATTTCTTTCTTTTTCTGAATCGATACGCCGATAGGCTAGAGCTGATTCTTGGTAATCACTACAATTCTTGCCATATTTAAATCTGAAAACCAAGTTGTGCTTTTATATTTTTATATTTAATATATTGAATTATTGAATTTAATGTCTAGGCCTACTAATTCCTACAATTTCTGTCGGTAACGGGGTATAGGCTAGTACTTAGCCTACTCTTACACCATGGTAGGCCTACTTACCAAGTTACCAGTAAAACCTAATTTTGCGCCCCTTGTCCTGCGCCGGGGAGCGGCCGTTCTCTGCTCCTCGTTAGGGCACGGACTGATTAGGCGGGGTCAGCCCGAATCCCGAATCCCCGAAAACGCTGAAAACAGACAAAAGCCCGATTTCCCGAAAACAGTTTTTTAGAAAGCGGCCGAGCTATTCAAAGTTAAATTGTAAACATGACAAAGACCTAGCGTGGCCTTGATGTATACGATATACTGCCTATTCAAATATGTATTTGTTAATGATGTTCATTCGGGTCGGACTTGGAAAATCAATTTCGGGGATCCGGCCGAAATTCTTTTGCGGAATTCGGGTTTCGGGGATTCTGCCCGCACCCGATTAGGCATAGGCCTACATTAGACTGACGCTACAGAAGTTATTTGATTTAGAAGTGATTTAGATTTAGAATTTTTTCGACAAATTTTTAATTTAGACCTACTCTATTTGTAAATTAAAACATCCAATGGACCAATGGACTGTAAATTGTAATAATATATACATTTAATTGTATTATAAGTTTGTCAGGTAGGCCTATCCAAAATACGATTTGCAATTATGACCCATTAAAACAAGTTATAGTTTATTTGATTTTTAGTAGAAGTTTTTCAAACTAATAGTCTGTTAGAGAACTCAGTTGATTGCGCCTGGAAGAGTAAGTCATTTTGTCCACCAGTGCTAAAGAGACGCTGGAACTGAAGATGAAAGCCGTTGTTCGTGTAGGCAGCCGCATTAAGCAAGCTAAGAATTAGTGCATGACGGCATGAATAGTCCGATAATGAAGGTCAGCCCTTGCTCTTGAGGTATATCAAAGTGTAGGCCTACTGTAAGATTGTAAGAGGGGTGTAAGGAAAGAATAATGCTGACAATTATGTTGCCATGAAAACATAATGCAGGGCAGTTTATTCAATTAAACGGGTGGCCCGGGTCAACCCGGCAGGCTGTCATCTTTGCTGACTTTATGACAGTAATTTGTAATTTACACTTCATTCAATTACAAATTACATGCAAAATTGTAATTGAAATACAATTACAATTACTGGACTTAAAATGTAATTCAATTACAATTACAATTAGAGAACTTGTAATTCAATTACGTAATTCAATTACATGTATTTGTATTGCAGGCTGTCTGTTCTGTTAGTAGTTAAGATTTAAATTGCATAACATGTAAATGTACAGCGCAGTGCGTTTGTCAGGCGCTTAATAAAGAAAAGATTATTATTATTATTATATTATTTCAATTACTCAAACACACTGCTAATGAGATAATAATATCTTTTCTTTAATCAAGCGCTCGACAAACGCACTGCGCTGTAATTTACATGTTATGCAATTGAAACAATCTTAACTACTAATTACAGAACAGACAGCTTCTAATAATACACGGCGCTAATAGCAGCCTATACAAAGCAAATCCGCCCTACGGGACTCGAACTCGGTACCTCTCGCTCTCTACGCCATATGCTATCCAATGCGCTATCGGGACCCCCATATATTATTTTTTTATTATACAACTCAATGTCTATAGATCTAATTCTAAATCATTTGCCAATTTTAAAGGAATAATTGAAAAGTAATTGGTAATTGAATTACAATCATAATGTAATTGTAATTCAATTACTTTCACAATCAAGTAATTGTAATTGTAATTCAATTACATTTACAGGCACGTAATTGCAATTATAATTGAATTACATTTAGAATGTAATTGATACAACACTGGAAGGGGCGCTATATAAAATGTTCAGTTACATTACATACAGATAGGTAATTTATGCTGCAGTCTAATAAAGACAAACGCCAAAATGACGTAACGATTACGTCATCCTTTGTCTCAATCACAGATCTTGTCAGTCACAGCTCAGATGGCCAAGAAGAAAGACGCGTTCCAACGTTCTCCGAAAGTTTCACAAATCTGCTCTTATTCATCGAAGTTCTTCCAAATTCTGCTACGCCAACTCTTGTTTCGATCTGCTTTCGTCGAAGGATATCAGGTAAACCCAAAATAATTACAAAACAACGATTCTTCATCGAAATTTGCAATTTAGAGATCGATCGAGTTAGCGATCTGTAAGCTACAAATCTGGAAGTAACTTGCCTCTTTTCGATTTGACTCAATAACTTCTGTAGCTCCACGATAAATTTATTTATTTTTGTGGGTATTTTTCTAAAGTTTCAGCATTTTCATTTAAAATATGCATCTTTATTTTATTTGAGCCTAAGCTACTGAGACTGCGATTTATATTGCTCCGCAATACATCTTACATTTTTTAAATATAGCTTCAATTTATGATGTTTTTAGTTCATTTAATTTTTTTATTTATATGAATAAGTTAGTGAAACTCAGTGACTTCTATAACCCCACAATATATTTTTACATTTGTTTATTATTTTTAAATTTGAACATTTTTAAAATTTATCTGAGTAACTTGTCGAGACTCAGCGACTTCTACAGCGCCACGAATGTTTTTTTTTTCAATTAAAATATTTTATTTTTTCTACAGGATGACGAATGACCTTTTATGTCGCTTCCACAGGAAGACGACCATTATCTTCCTTCGACTCGAAGGTGCACGGTTGAGCGGGAAGATCTCGACAGTAGGAGGTGAATGTTAAATTATTCTAATTTAGCTGATGATAATATTCACTCAAGTAGGCTAGTAGAATGAAATTAAGGTTCTGAAATAGATCGCAGTCCGCTTACACTCAATCACTCCGCAACATCATTTGAAGCTGCAACCTTTTAGCTATATTAAAACCCGCTGATCAGTGTTTTTGAATTTAGTCTAGCCTATTCTAAAGACTTCTATAGCGCTGTTATAAAGAACACGTCAAGGCTTAATAGACGAGAGCCAGCGATTGATGCCTTGAAGTCGTAAACATAAATCGTAGGCTAATCCGTTGTGTTCAATTGATAATAAACATGAATTTAAAAGCCTCGCAGTCAGTGGCGTAACGAATTAAGGTTTCAGCGCCCAGGGGCAAGGGTTGATGATTGCGCCCCTTTTAATTTTCTTGTTGACTTTTAATCGTTCTTGTCATAGTACTGTTTACCACTGAAAGCTAATTTTGCGCCCGGGTGCCGCTGCACCCGATCTGCCCCCAATTAATAATAAACTATGAATTTAAAAGCCTAGTTAGTCTAGTTAGACTGTGGCTTTTATAAAACTGACAGTCTGCTGTTTTTCACTTTCAGTGGAGCGATCGCAGAAACAGTTTCCTGTGCAATCGTTGTAGCGAGTCGCAAAGATCGTTTGATGGCGGTTCACGTGGCTGGAACAACACCGACAACTGTGTATCTTAGTAATTGAAACACAAGCGTACGTAAGAATTATCTTGACAGTTGTTATGAAAATGTGCATAACTTTAAATGTAACTTCAATTTCTGATGACTTTCTACATGGACTGATGGCGTTCACCTGATAATTAATAGACACGAATTAGATGCCTCGCCGTCTATTAATTAGATGTGGTGGCTACTCTTGTACAACAGTAGCCACCACAGCCCTGTTAACCTCTCTGATGCTTTCCATTGTCGATCAACCATTTCCCTTCAGGGAGTCGCAAGGAACCGTTTGGCGAATCGACATCAATCGGTAGATGGCTCTTCTCGAGGCTGGAACGACACCTATCGACAAGTGTGCAAGCGTAAGATTATCTAGAAAGTCGTGGATACAGTCACGCCCGACGTGAGCCGATACCTGGGACTAGAATCACGCCCGCCTCGCAATTGGTCAGTGCATGTCACATGATAAATACAAGAAGATACGAGATAGCTTGGAAAAATCCTACTATGCTGACCAATTTTTAAAATATAATAACGATATGAAAAAACATGGGATACTATTAAATCAATAATTAATACAAACAACATTGATACTGGAATAAAAGAACTTAATATAGACAACCAAATTATAACAAACCCGGTTATTATAGCCAATAAATTCAACTCGTACTTTACTGGTTTAGCCTCTACTTTACTGCAAAAAATCCCACAGCCTAATCAGTCCTTTCAAACCTATATGCCCCCTTCGTCTATGAATTCCTTTGTACTTCTACCGACTACCACTTATGAAATTATTAGCACTAGCAAAGTTCTTAAAGATACTCATAGTGCAGGCTTAGACGACCTGGCTCCACACATATTGTCCCCTCTGATTGAAATCCTTGCAAACCCTTTAGCGGAAATTATCAATTGCTCATTTAGTAATGGTGAAGTACCCATGGAAATTAAAACAGCTAAGGTAGTTCCTATATTTAAACAGGGCCAAAAAATTAGTTATCTAACTACAGACCAATTTCCATTCTACCTTACTTTTCTAAAATATTTGAAAAACTAATGTATGATAGATTATTTGCATTTGTTAATCATAAAAATCTTTTATATCCTCTGCAACACGGATTTCAACCAGGCCACTCTACTTTTATGTCATTATTGGATATTCAGGATAGAATCACTAAAGCCATGGACAGTAATGAATTTTCGATAGGCATATTCTTGGATCTGGCAAAAGCCTTCGATACGGTTGATCATGGCATCCTTTTAGCAAAATTGAAACATTATGGGGTTAGGGGTAAACCGCTAGAATGGTTTAAGAGTTATCTCACTAGCCGCACACAGAGAGTAAAATGTAATGGTTGCCTCTCGAATCTCCAGAACATCCTCTTTGGAGTGCCACAAGGGTCTATATTGGGTCCACTATTATTCCTGATCTACATAAACGACCTCCCCAACTCTTCTACTCTTCTAAGATTTATCCTATTTGCAGACGACTCAAATGTCTTTCTATCACATTCCTCATACGATAAACTTATCCAACTTGCGAACGAGGAACTGTCTCTAGCAGCTGATTGGTTTAAGGCTAATAAATTATCATTAAACGTATCTAAAACGAATTACATTATTTTTAGATCACCTAACAAAACTATTCCAGTTACCAACAATGACCTCACCATTGATAATCATGTAATACCGAAAGTAACTTCTACTAAATTCCTTGGGGTCTTCATTGACCAACACTTGAAATGGAACCAACATATTGACGAAATATCTAAAAAGGTCATGAAGAATATTGGAATTATTAGAAGGATTTCTTACTTACTCCCCAAACTGTTCTCAAAAATCTGTATTTTGCATTAATATATCCCTACTTAACCTACTGTAACCTCATTTGGACCTCTACATACCCTGTTCACCTAAACAAACTTAAGAGTCTACAAAAAAGAGCAATACGAATTATCACTAATTCCCCACATAATGCTCATACCAAATACTTATTTCAGAGACTTAAACTACTAAATCTCAATCAAATTAGATACGTACAAATAGGTGAAGTAATGTATAAATATAATAAAAATCTTCTCCCGATAGCCTTTACCTCTTTCTTTCCCACTATTAAACACCTCAAAGTGACTAGAAGTAATAGTACTTACTCGTATCCTCTTGTTAGAACGAATGTTCATAAGTTATCTATCAAATACCAAGGTCCATTCTTATGGAATAACCTCCCGCACGAACTTAAGACGGCTGCAGGTCTCTCACAATTTAGATGTTTAATTAAAAATTACGCACTATATAACAATAATCTATAATTCTCCAGTTCTTTTTTTGTGCTATACTAAGATACTAAGGTTTTTTATTATGACTTAGCCTTCATCACACCTTCACATGGCATTTATTGCTTATCATCTTTATAATTCACCATCAAGCCATCTGCCACAACCTTTATTGACTGGGCCCCTAACCAGCGGGAGTCATCCCTTCTAGGAGTGCCCTTTGTTCCTAATGATATAATTTACTTTCATCTACAAGTGCAGTCACTATAAACTTTATTTAGATTAAACAAGTAGAGTAATAATAATAATATTAATGTGAATAGCACATTAACTGATCTACTTGCTTTTTGTTATGATTGTACTGTTCTGATTTGTAATGAACTGGTTCAATAAACTCTATTGATTGATTGATTGATTGATTGATTGATTGATTGTACCTGAAACGAACCGACCGATAAACATTCCCGATTGCAGTGGAAGGTTGTTCACACGTGTTTTCTAAAGACGACACTAACCCTAACCCTGACCCTAACCGACCCTCACGACGCCTAATCTGACCCTAAACGACCCCTCACGACGCCTAATTTGACCATAAACGACCCCACGAATCCTAACCTGGCCCTAACCGATCCTCAGGATGTCCGCCATATCAAAATTCCACGGGAAGACAACAAGTTCACGTGACAGGCTTTAGCCAATAACGCGACGGGCGTGAATATAGTCGACCTGTGTGCTCCATAACGCCCGTAATTGAAACACAAGCGTAAGAATATCTAGAAAGTTGTTATGGAATGTGCATAACGACTTTCTAGATGGAGTGAACTGAGGATGTTATATAGTAGACACGAATTAAGTATAATAAGACTTTGTGATTTGTATGATACCATATGGCTATGTTAACCTGTCTGTTCTTTTTCGTTGTCGGTGGAATGTTTCCGTTTACAATCGTCGTCGGGAGTCGCTAAGATCCTTCAACAGAATCGACTTCAATCGGCAGATGGCGTTTTTGGCGGCTGGAACGACGACACCTGTCGACATTGTGTGCCTCTGCGTAACTGAAAAGCAAGCGTAAGAATATCTAGAAAGTTATCGAAATTGTAAATGTAATTGAACACTGCAGTATGGGAATTGTAAAAAATAACTTTGGGGGGGGTTAGACGTTGATTTATGTGCATTTTGGGTGTGAAAATGTAGACTTTACTATGGAATCCTAAAAAAGACTAGGAATGTCATTGTATGCATTTATTTGAACATTTATATAGCGCCACTAAGAGATTCAGAGGCCCAGGTCGGTGCTGTCTCTAACAAATAAGATAGTCTTCAGGCTCTTCCGAAACAGAGGAAGAGAGAAAGGCTGAGGAGGAGGCGCAAGTCATGCGGAAGATGGTTCCAAATGGAGGGGCCCACAAAGCAAAGCTTCTGGATTGAGCAGCTTCACCACGTCTGAATAACGACTTTCTAGATGGACCGATGGTGTACTCCTAATAATTAATAGACAAGAATTAAATGCCTAAAGGTCTAATTAGACTTTGCATTGTATCGTATTCTATTAAAAAATTTGTAAAGCGCCTTAAGGCTACAGTATATTGCTTTTGTCTCTGGGTGCATGGGTTATACCCTGGAAAGTTTATTTATATTCTTTATTGCCTTAGGTGAGTTTTAGCGCATTTTCGGAGAAAGAAAATTGTTTTCTTGTCAAGGGTTACGTGGTGAGGAAAAGTATTTTAAACTCACGTGACGGCGACCGACATGGTTATGCAACGTTAGCCTACTGCTTACACGATCCGAAATTTGTGTATGTGGCCTGTCTTAAGTGGGACATTTACAAATTTATTGTACAATATGTCCGAATTCTTTCGGGTGAGACGCACCCACTAAACGTTCTCTCTGGGTGCATTCGCATCCATTGCAAGGCTCCCAGAGAGTTGGCGCATTATATGCTACTCAATTAAGGCACTATGTAAATGTATACGCATCTGCATGTTGATAAATTACAGAGGTCAGAGAACTCCGGCAGTTTTGGCACCGTCCTTCCTGACATAAATTACGAGGCCAGAGAACTCCGGCAGTTTTGGCACCGTCCTTCCTGGCCTAAATTACACAGGCCAGAGAACTCCGGCAGTTTTGGCACCGTCCATCCTGGCAGCCGTGTCAGCTCTGTCAGATGTGGCACTGTCAATCCCTGACACGTGTGCCGCTATGGCGTCGGCGAGTTTGACGGTGCCGCCAGCACGTGTCAACGTGCCCATCTGACTGACTGGATGCCCGGCTGCAGTCCCCAGCACCAGCCGGGGCGTTGATTGCCGGATTCTGGCGGTATGAACGGTGCCAATTCGACCTCTGTATCAACATGCGAAGCATGGTGCTGGTAGCATGCTGGGGCCTTTTGCGGCATGGTTCGGTTATATTCTTTGGCAAATGCTCCATATACATGGCGATGGCTGCGTTGCGATTACGTGATACAACCTGTTTCTTGATACGCTGGCTCAAAGTATTTCAAAGGAACAACAATAACTCTCACTGGCGGCTTGGCGCTTTATTTTAGTGAATACGACTGTGCGAAATCGAGCCCCAGTGTAATAACACCATCATTCCATCTGAAAGTCATTCAGTGAGCGCATGAATATTCTCTGTTTGAAGAGCAATTGTTCGTGTTCAGAAGTATTGTCGAGGCCGTTCCGTAAGCATTTGCCAAACTCGTCAACCGTCGTGCTCGAACCGTGTGTCGTCGTTCAACCATCTGCTTGATGAATCGACGACTCCAGCGTTATGTCCACGAGCAGAACAGACAATGCATGACAAAGGAGATCATTATCTTATTCGTGTCGTCTCAATGAGAAAGTGTTTGCACATTCAACTTTCTGGTCGCCGACGATCCGGTCACGCATCCCGA
This sequence comes from Aporrectodea caliginosa, assembly GCA_020284085.1. Lineage (NCBI taxonomy): Eukaryota > Metazoa > Annelida > Clitellata > Crassiclitellata > Lumbricidae > Aporrectodea > Aporrectodea caliginosa. Next base: position 342,581 of record JACEVL010000886.1, read on the forward strand.
GCCTGCCACGCCCGTCACCAAAACCTGTCGCGACGAACCCGTGGTGATATGGCGAGACAATGTGAATGGGGTAAGTACGTAATCGGCCGCGATCAATATTTCGGTACAATCAATCAGTATCAATCAATAGATTTTCAGCCTAGATCAGTTAATGTGCTATTCACATTAATATTATTATTGATACTCTGCTGTTGTCGTGATGGTAAATATATCGATGAAGGCCGATGATGCATGTCTGTGTGAAGGGATAGTAGTATAAGATGGGTATTATAGTGCGTAATTCCATCTAGGTGAACTTCTGCAGCCATCTTAAATGACATAGAAATGGACAGTATTGATAATTTCGTTGGACTGAAAATGCCTAGTCACTGATGAACATGAAGAGCTATCGGGCATTTATTATATTACATTGAAATAAGTATTTGTATATGATGTGGTATCACATGAACTCTTAAAGACCTGTTTAGATAACAAGCTGTAAATACAATGGGATGATGATTTAGAAATAATAACGGTACTTGACCTTCATGACCTTTCAGGCTATTTCATCAGTTCCATTCAGGCCTGAAATTTAATGAAGTTACAGACATCTGATTAGCAGGTGATCTAAAATAATGTAATTAGACCGTTTAATATTGTAATAAACCAATCAGCTATTCCTGAAGATTGTCATGGTGAATAGAAAGGCTGATCTGCAAATAAGTAAAATCTTAAGAAGAAGTAAGTTGAGGAATGAACGGACCCAACCTGTGTTCTGAGGTAGAGAGCAGCAAACCATTCGCAGTTAACGATCGAATCAGTACTGTCAGCATCAGATACATCTGTCAAAGAGTGCTAGTGTTACCTTTTATAAATCATCATACGATGGCCTGATAGTAACGGAATGGGCATGGCCCTAAACCTGGAACTACGCTGCTGTTTTAATGTTCAGAAGAATCATAAGTATCTTTAAAACCTTCATAGTGACAGTAAAGCAGAACATGCGAAAGAACTGATGGGCTGTGGAATTGCAAAAGTATTGTCTCAGGTTTCGATATTTGGTTGATATATTAATTGCTATTCGTTATATTTCAATTGGCATAGTTTTAAAACATATCATGTGACATGCGACAGATGTCTTGCATATCGTGTCGTGCTCGGCCATGTCATTAAGCTGCGACTCTGAGGAAATGTCATTGTTATCGAGGCGCTTTAGGTGACTTACTGTTGTGCCACCACAGCTGGTAGACGGCAGGCATCAGTCTCGGTGAGGCTCAGTCCATCGAGGCCATGGTGTTAAAGTTATGCACGACTGCAATGTCCATGTACATGCGCTTTTGTGTTCAATTTGGGTCACAGTTAATTATCGACCATAGATCAGTGAAAGCCGCTGATCATTATAAAAGCCACAGTTCAACACTCTAATAACTTGGGCTTCGTGGCTGAGGAGCAGTAAACCACTGTCAATGTGCACAAGAGCAAAGATCGAAAGCAAAGGGGCGCCCCACAGGCAGTAATGCGACTGCGCTGTTTCGGTGGGCTGTACGATTTATGTTCAGACACTCAGGCATGCCGTGGCAACTGTCTTTGTGGCCTTTAAGAGCTGAACCGAAACGCGTCGACAACTAAGGTGCGTGTTGATCAGCGGACTGCGATGTTCCTGAACATGTGCAATATTATCGTACTTGCTCTTCGTCAACCGATAAAAATGGTGATAAACAATGAAGTCACTGTAACATAAAAATGAACAAACATCATAAATATCTTCAAAAAATGTAAGATATTGCGGGCGCAATATAAGCTCTGCAGCAAAATCAAATAAACTCAAAGTGCCTTTTAAATGAAAATGCTGAAAGCAGAAAAATACCCACAAGAAAAACTATCGTTAAGTCCGTCAGCAAATTACACTAGAATTCTTCTAATCAACCGCTCGATGAAGGAGTTTACTGTCAGATCAGTAGGAAGGCTTCGATGAGTAAGCGGGCCGGAGTGCTGTGTGACTGACAGATGCAATGAACATCAGACTGCGGCATAAACACTATCTTAATGTTTGCTCTGGCATTCTCAAATGTGATTCGATTATGATGCAGTGCGATGTATAATGAAATGATTGGTTACTGATTGTTGTGTGGTACGGTGCATTATGATTGTAATTCAATTGCCAATTGTTCGCTGCGGCAGATCTGCGATGATTAATATGTCTGACGCGTGGCATGGCGTGAAACACCAGTTCGGCAGATTCTTTTGTATAGGCTGTGCTTGCGACTTGCAACTGTCTGTTCTGTGGTGGTAGTTAAGATTGTTTCGAATATAACATGTAAGTACAGCGCGGTGGATTTGTCGGGCGCTTGAGTTAAAGAAAAAGATATTATGTACCATTAACGAATGTTTAGTATCTCAATAATAATAATAATCTTTTGCTAAGCACTGTTCAACACTAAAATCTTCTGAACCTGCAACCCAAACATGTAATTGGAATATAATTAGACAAATTCTCTGTCTGCTGACCAAATTACAGCACAAAGTCAGTGGTATTTTCAAACCCACAATTGCATGTGTCGACCAGGATGGCAAGTACTAAATAAAACGACCTGAATCAGCACTACCATTCATGGCTACTAATCGCTTCTTTGCCTGAGCAGGAGCGACCTGTCTGCTTTATGCGGCCTTTCAGTGCCTGCTTCCAGGCTGAGTTGGGCACCAGTTTGAAAACTACTAAATCAAACTGCGCAACAATGTGGTCATAATTACTGAAATCATGTATGTATTGTTACAGTCGTGGTCCACAGATACAAGGTCTAAATTAAAAATTTGTCGAAAAAATCTGGTAATCAATCACTTCTAAATCAATGCTCTGAGTCGACACTGTCAGAATCAGTGCAGAGGCCGCAAAATTTCATTGTATTTTAAGTCCGGCCCGGGCAGGCTATCGATAACAAGCATATTTGAGAGCAGTATATAAACAACACATCAGGCACCTTCTGAACTCGGCCGCCATGTTTTCAGAGAGTAAACATTTCAGGACGAGACTTCGCTGTTTCACTAATGCCCTGAAATTATCAGGTAGGTTTATGACCCGGCAATACCAGGCGAAACCCCAGATTACTGAAGTGGCAAGGTAGGCCTGGGCATTAAATTGTAATTCAATACAATATAAATAAAGCACAACACTCAGTGTCCATCTGGCGTATCGAAAGAAGAAATGTTCTTGCATTCGTCAGTAGGCCTGCTGCTGGTTCTTCTGACTATTAGGCTTCGTACTGGTAATAATGTTTGTTACAGGGAAATGCTGCGCAATTTCATCAAAAATAAAATTTTAATAGTTGGTGATCTGATACGAGCTGATAATTAATGTTCTTGACCGTTATCTAAAAAGCTAAAATGGAAAACGCCAGATTTCAGGCGAAGTAAACACCAGTGATTTCTGAAGTTAATACGAACAATC